>JARHVA010004565.1:552500-870000 GCA_037957365.1 Torreya grandis | reverse complement strand
AACATCTATTATAACTGTAATAGGGATTTGATTATGTGAATAATCATAAATAAAAAATTATATCTAAAAATCAAACCCTGATAGGAATGAAATCTTAAGCCCTAATATGGAAAGATGAAACACCAAGGGAGAAAAACTTAGGGTTTTCCATTCTAAAAAAGATCAAGTTCACCAAAAAAATTTATTTATCTTGTAATTAATGCAATCTAAATAAGATAAAATAATTGAAACTTAGATTATGTAAAATAGGTAATTTATTACATAAATATTAATGGAAAAGATATATTGACATGCACTTACTATTTATAGAATTTATAAATGAAGAGGAAGAGATAAATACTTAGCTAATTTTCTAATTTATATTTATCACTACCTATGTTTTACCTTTAAAAATGATTTGATTATGTTCTTTAATTATTCAAATTAGAAAACAAGACCTAAAAAATATGTGTGGATATTATCTATGTATAAACACATAAATTTAATCATTAAAGTAATTAACAATGTCTAAGCTTGGAACATTTACCCCACTTGGTCTATTCTTTATTTTGCTAAATCTCACTATATAAGATATACTTAAATATATTAAAAAAATTAAAAATATCATATATCCATCCCTATTTTAGTCACGTTCATCTTTGTTTAGATTACAATCTCCTAAATAAAACATGTCCTAGTATAAGCTATCTCCTAGGATAAGTCTGTGCTAGGTTAGACAGAGTCGAACTATGACCACGTTCACTAATGTGACCCTATCCCCAACACTCTAATGGTTTATTTTTAAAATTGAGACATTTAATAATAATTCTTTCATGCATATTGTAAATTAATTTAGTTAATATATTCCAAATATTCTCTTATAAAAGAGCAATATTTATTCCCATTTAAATTTTATATCCTTCTAATAGTCATATGTCAATTCTTAATATTTTTATTTTAGTTCAAGGCAAAAATTATCAAAATAAATCTTATATAAATATTCATATTGTTTCATAATAAAAGATCACACAATCATGCTCTAAGGGAAAACTACATCATCATGAGGCCCATTTGGGATATGTAGGTAGTACTCAATCACAATTTATCTCTACGGTCATCTCAACTATACCACTAATCATATTCCCATTTTGCATTTGATCCCTATCTTGTTTATTGTGAAATAAAAAGGTTTTATGTTTTTTATGTGTTCTAAGTAGCCTATTGTCACACATAATTAATGAAAAAACTCTCATAGACTGTCACACAAACCCAAATTGATAAATTAGGCATATGGTCAACTAGGATGCAACCATAGTTACAAAAAAGGTTGAAGTGAACCCCCTTGAAAAATATTTGAATCTTTCACAACATATTTAAATATAGACATTTGTATCTTTCACAACATATTTTTCTTTCTCTTTATTTTTCATTTGATTGCGCTTGTCTTTTAAAATTGTGTTCCATTATTTTTCAAACTACTTATTAACTATCATGAAGGAATATATAGTGTTATGCTTATAGACATTGTGTCATGAGGGGTCTACCCCAATATCATTTTCATATTAAAATAATAAACATGGAGTTTAGTTTACACTTACCTCATGGTATATCAAAAACACATAAGATCCCTTATTTGTACCATAAGAAGCATATTTTAGCCATTTAATTTGTAGTGAACCTAAGAGGATATTATCTCCCAAGGAATTTACTCTCACCATACCATAATAAATGGGGTTAGTGGGATAAAAGTGTGGTTCTATCTCTATAATTAATGTTTTAAAACATTGGATTGATACTAATAAATAAATGAGATAATATATTTGAGATCCCAAACAATAATTCAAAACCTTGCCTAGCTCACCCTTGTAACTTTATTGTTGTTTGTATTATATTCATAGTCATTATCATTACTTGATTCGCATTCTATTTTATGTCTCGAAGGCATAGTGATATATTATATGATATTTCTATTTCACATATGTATCTTCCTTTGGTTTATTATACAATGGAAAGTTATTATGTTATTTATTAAGCTATACCATTCAAATACCTTTGTCTCCTACAAATGAGGATCACATTGAAATTGACATTAAAATTAATGAAGAGGACTATGATATGAATAATGAGCATGAAACTCATATTGATCCACAAGAACTTTATGGAGTATTAAAAACTTGATTGCAAGAATTATCTAAATTTAAATAAGACTTTCAAGAGATTCCCCATAAGGTTAATAATATCATTAGTCTACTTCTAGCATAAAAATTCAATCATCAAGATAAATTATCCATATCTATCCCAAAAAAATTACCTATTCAGGTTGTCAATTCCCCTATTTCCAATTATTTCACTTCTACTATTGTATATAATCTTATTTCTACACCTCTTATTACTTTTATAGGACAATATATTTCTTTGGAAACATCACTAGATTTAAAAAATATATCTATGTCTATACCTACTCATTATACTTTTACTACTACTATTACCTCTACAAATGATACTCTTGAACACATCATTATTTCATTACAAGATAACTTACTAATATTTATCAAACTCTTTCTCATGATATCCCTTCGGACACATGTTACTTGTTTCATAACCATTTGGTCCAAAAAATGTCATCCTATCCACTACCAATTAGCTTTGTGGATACCAATATTCCTTTATATGAAGGCAAAGGTGATCCTAAACAACATTTTCATGCATTCCATGCACCTTGTATATATTATGAAAATAATGATATATTTTTGAGTAAGATTTTTCCAATAAGTCTTAAATAATATGCTCTTATATTTTTTAATGCTATTACTCTTCAATCATTAAAGGTTTTCAATCCTATCGTAAATCAAGTTTTGACACACTTTTCTATCAAAATTGTTGAAAAAAAGTCATGCTCAAATTAAAAAGGGAAAACAAGGGAAACTAACAAATCAAATGGATGATAATAGGCTTCAAGATATATTCATCAAAACTTTTCTATCTCCACTTCAATATTCAATGATGTTGGATAAGTTCAATATATAAATGAACTATACCATATGATTAAATACCATGATTTCAAGTTGCTTACTTTGAAAAATCTCAAGTATACTTTAAAGGATCTTCTACTAAAATGTTAAAATAATCTAAAATATAAGAGAAAACCAAATTAAATAAATAATGAGGATAAATTTATAGTTAATGGTATCTCCTATCTAACTCAAAAGATTCAATTACAAGCTCCACCTAGGAGGAAAATTTTAAGGTTACCATATCCTTTTCATGTATTATTTTAAAATCTACTTGAATTCAGTATAAATACTCTTCCTCCACCAATGTAAGTGGTCATGTATAGACCTCAATCCATTCATTTTTATAAAAATGCATACTGTGACTACCATAGATGTATTGGGCATTCTACAAATAGATGTTTCAAACTTAAGCACAAGATCCAAGATCTAATTGATGATAACATTATTGATATTGGTACACATATTGAAGAGGCTCAACCATAAGTAAATGACCATGTGGCACTCAAATTTATAAATATTCTTTTCCAAAACATGAAGAAACTAACAAGGACAATTATGAAGTACACTATGCATTTAATTATAATCTTCCTCATACATATGAATATCCTCTTGATAACATCATTTGTATTATTATAAAAAAATAAACATCACATCCTATTATTACATTTGATTATAGTGAAGATGTTAATGCTAATTAATATAGACATGAAATATTCTTTAAAACAAATGTCTACAACAAATACATACATAGTGTTATGATAGAGAATGGTTAAAGAAAAATTGTGTACAACATAACACTTATATACTCCTTTGGTTATACAAATCAAGATCTATAGGATAATTTTAGTGTTGTTAAATAATTTGATGGTCATACATATGATACTCTTGGGCATATATTGATAGATTTATAATTAGGGAATATCATAGTACCCAATCCATTATTAGTTATACAAAGCATAAGGTTATTTTATAAGCTAGTAGTATGTCCTTAGATACAAAATATTATAGTAATACCTTATATAGTGCATAAATGTCTCAAATAGATCCATAATAATCAAGTAGTCAAAATTTTAGGATTCCAATATGAATGTCCTTTTCCACCAACGATGTTTAATTATAATATAGAAAAAATTATTCACAAAATAATTTAGAAAAATGGTAATTAAATAGTCTATATAACTATTCATGAGCACGATTTAAATATTCCAAAAATCATTACAATTTCTTCATTTAATAGTGAGCATGAACATATTATAGAATCAATTTTTACATCTATTAGAGAACATGTACATATTAAAAAATTAGTTTATCCATATACTCATAAGAATGATATATGTACTCATGAGCATATTTAGTTAGTTCTAAGGAACATGATACATTATCCTAACTTAAAAATGGGATCAAAAAATAAGCCTTCTTATCCTAAGGAACGATAATTTATTTAGAGAGATTCATCATAGGTAAAATTTATTACATTTCCTATAGAACATGAAGACATAGGTTTAAATGGAAATATGAACAATGATTAAAAATCATATATAGTTATCACTTCTTATTCAAAATAATTTATTACCTCATACAGTAAAATTGGGTATACATATGTTCATCCTCTTGATGATATCCCTAGTTTCACAAAACCTCTTACTTCTTCTGAAAATATTAATTGGGTTCAATATATTGATTAGTTATTTGCATATATATTACTGTACTATATAGCTTATTTCATTTCATTTCATTGTTACTTATTTTATCCCTCATCCAAGTATTCTTAAATCCTCTATTTTTACTTTCACTTTGGGTAATTACCTTATTGGTTTACAAACTGATTTTAACAATCTAAAATAATTATCATGACACTCCTCTTGCTTATCATTACATATCTACCTTACCATGCATCTTATTGAATTTTCACATAAGAATATATAGCCTCTTTCCCATTTGATAAACTTGTAAATTATTATATATCTTAATCATTTGTGCTACATTGTTATGCCTGATTTAAACATTTCCTACCTTATCGTATTGATTTTGTACATTATTGAGGTATATTTGAATCCCTTACGCTTCCTCTATTTTCAAATATTTAATTTTTATCACCTTTTTAAATAGTTTTACATCCCAATATTTCTTAAAATTAAAAAAAAAATCAAATATTGAAAAAAAAAACATGCAAATATTTCAAAAAAAACAAAATATTGAAAATATCATTAAAAAAATTCAAAATTAGGACCTTGATTTTTTTTTTTCAAATGTTTCTAACTTAATTATCTAAACAAGATATTTATTTTATGTTATATAAATATCATATTTAAATTTTCACTACACATTACTTTTCATGAAGTACTTGAGTGTGATGTAGAACATAATTTCACATAGTTTTGATATCAGGGTTCCCTTATTACCAAAAATATTGTCTAAGTTGGGGGAATCTCCTCATTCTCCATGAATAATTTAACAAGTTTCATCTATCCACAAACTCCATATAATTTTGAGCTATATATTATTTAAATGCTTTTTTTTTTGCTCATATTATACATGTGTCACACAAAAATGCTATTTGAAAACAATAACATTGATATATATGATGTATATACACTAGTTTAATTTAATTCATGCTTATTTCTTACTTCATTATATGATAATATATAATTTTTTTGATTATTAAATTTGGCCCTTTTACTTTTATATTAAAATAGATATTTATATGACATCATCATGCCATTTACATGTAGCCCTTAGCCTTGTGTATTATGCAAATTTTCACATGACCCTTCTATGTAGTCTATGGGCCTTATGTGTGACATTATATGATATTCCTTATATGTTTACTACATTATAATAGTGGTGTCATTATTTATCATGCATTGTTATTAATTATTACATATATTATGTTTCAAAGTTATATATCATGAATATACTAATTATGTGCTCTAATGATTTATCTAACAAATGTTAAAAATTCAATTTAATGATACATTATATACTATGATGCAAATAAAATTCAAATATTCACATGATATTACATTATTAAATATTTCACAAGCTATATAATTATTATTTTGAGATAAGTGACTTATAAGATATGTCCCTCATCTCAAAATGGGGGCAATGCAATAATTTTATCTTGAGAAGTCATGTCTTCATGAGAAATTATAAATTTTATGGAACTATTATTTATACTAAAATTATTTGTGAATTAAAATAAACTCTAATTAGAATGTTAAATATTTAAATATGATTAGGATGATATATAAGACATAATACATTAAAATATAGATATCTATAAAATCTATACATTGCTAAAAATAGAAACTAAGGTTAGGGTTAGAGAATTATCCTTGTAATTGATTTATTTCAAACTAAGTTAAATTTACATAAGAAATTACTATTTTGAAAGACCTAAAAACATATATGTATCATAAAATAGTGGATAACTATCTATTGGGACAAGTATTTAAGTGGACATGAATGTTGTGAAGTATTGATTATTACTACAACTTTGTCCTATTAGAGTATATAATGAGTTTAAAAATCTAGGTTTGTTTGATTATGTTTATATGTGATATATTTATGTGCATATATGGAATTTGTGTGTGTAAAACCTCTAAAATTAATACCCTGGTCTTGCACAATCATAAGAAAGGATATCAAAATCAAAAAGGAGAAAATGGGGGTAGTGGGAATGATCGAGATTTCCTCAGAAAACCACTTGTTGATTGAGTAATGCCTACATAACCTAAACGGCCTCAAGATGATGTAGTCCTCAATTTAGGGAAGATCATAGGAATGAAAATAATGTTTTTGACTATAATTCCTCACAAAGGATGCCCTCTATCTAAAATAAATAATGTTATACTTAGCCAAGGACTTTGAAATTGCAATAGAATTACAATAGAGATCTTTATTAAGAAAATAGATGCTCTCAAAATTAAAAAGAGATAAGTCTTTTAAGTGATGTTTTTTATATAGGAATATGTCTAATGTTTTTGATAACCAAAATATTGATATGTGATGTAAATAAATTAGGAAGTGTTACATTTAAAAAATATAACTTGTAGAGAGTGGGAGACGAGTCTATAGTATTTGATAAGTACACAATGAACTCAGATATTCAAAGTGTGTATTTATCTTATAAGGTTAGAAGCTTTGAAAAAAGAGTGATATTAAATTATACAATGATTAAGGATCGTTAGGGATTAAATAGGGAAGTATATAATATGTTTTTAGTAATTTCAATACTTTGAGGGAATTTTTAGAGATTGTAGGTTATCAAAATGGTGAATTGGCTAAGCAAGGTAAAGGTGTTTATAATAATTATTCAATGGTTAAAATTTAGTTTCTAAATTTCCCCTAATTGTATTATAGTGATCTCTAAAATTACTAAATTAAATAAAATGAAAACTTGAGTGTGTATACATAATTTATGTTTGTCATGGAGATGTGTTATGATCCACACTTACAATAATTAAAATATGCATAATATAATGTAGATCAACTCAATATAATAATATTTATGGTAAAATATTACCAAATATTAAATATATGTATAAATATAATAATAACCCATAAGGTAGGGTAACACCATAAAATACTACTTTAGGAAGGAATGACTTCACATTGTCTCATTGATGGGACAACCTCCAATGTCCTTTTATAATAAAAGATGTAATGCTTAATTTATTCCTTTCCAATGATATTCATATCCTTTATATATAACTCTATATAACTAACAATGGATGGGTAAACTCATAATCCAAATGGAGGCTGACCATTACTTAATGCACTGATTCCACAAGTTACTCAATTATCTTAATATATATGACCCATATAAATAACTAAGAAGAATTTGTGCCACATGCTAGAATATTCATCAACCCATATAAATTAATATATCATATCCCTAGGTACATAACATTCCTTCCCTCCTTGACATGTTTCATACCTCAAACATAAGTTGAAACCAAATAATGAGTGTGATTTAAATCATTACACATCTATCTCCAAGCTTGATCATCCAACCACCTATATGTGATCTTGGTAGGTGATAACTTTCAAGCATTTTTTCCAAATTACAACATGTTACTCTAATTACATTCATGATCATAACTATAATACCTTGTTTTTCATGTATAATTATTCTTCTTTTGATTCTATGTACCATATTTTGTTATACTACTCTAATTCCATACCTGACCATAGTAGTTCTTCTTTGGCTTCCATGCATAGCTATAGTGATTGGAACTTTGATTTCATATATAACCAAAGTGATTATTGTTATGATATTACCTCATATGGATCCATTATTTTTACCTCTCATGATGATGTGGGTGTCTATATACCTCAAATTTTTCTGATACTTTGATCTTATTAAATTTTTCTTCTACCTCTTCCATCTTTTCCTTTGGTGGTTCCCTTGTCTCTTAAGTATATGAAGTGTTTTTATTTGATTGTATTATTTCTTCATCTATGTCTTCATATAAATATTCCACATACTTTTCTTCACCTAATTTATCTCATCTTCATGATATACCTTGATTATTCTTTGTGCCTTTCCAACTATGATATCTAGTACAGTGACCTTAATTTTCCTATACAAAAACATTATGAACTTCTTCTAAACATTAACATCAATTTTTCTTAAAGTCTATAACCATGGATATCCGATAACCATATCCAAAGCATAAAAATTTGAATGTAAATCATATTTGTCTATAGTGAGCTTAAAATCTTCAAAAACTTGAATATTATGACCATCTAGTTGAACCTCATTGATATTCTTTATTTGAACCTACAGATGTTGGGCCACATCCATGTTGATGAGGTTATACTTGATAGTAGGGTTTATGGACACAGTGAAGTTCTTATTTTTAATGCATCTATGAAACTTAAAAATTGACTCTAATTTATTTGGAGACAAATTATTTGATCCCTTATCATCCAATATTTATTCCTTCTCTTCGAGATCCTCTACCTCTCCTTATACACCATATATAACATCTTTATCATAATTATTATTCTTTATTTCTTCTTCTTCATGATCACCTACACACTCTTCCTCATTTTCCTCATCAAAAATATTTTATTTCTCTTTTTCCACATCATGATCCTCAACCTCTCCTCCTAAGCCCTTTGTATCTCCATCCCCCTCATCATTATGTTCATCCTCTATTTCATATTATTCATCTTCATCTACACTCTCTTCTTGGTTATCATTATTAGTCTCTTCTTTTCCCACATGCCTATTTTTTCTTGCAACATACTTTTCCAAAATATTTTACATTTTTTAACACTCTCCATAATATTTTACCACTATTTGACCAAAAAAAACTAGGGTTAGGAAAAAAATGCTAAAATTTTCATAACTCACAAGAAACAAAACTAGGGTTAATAAAAAAGGCTGAAATTTTCATAACTCATGATAAACTAATTAAAACAACCCCAAATTTTTATTGTAGCTTCCCCTTATGGTATTAGAACTTAAGTATAATTTATGTGAAAAAATCCCACCAATTTTGGCCTATAGAGTGAATATATACAACATTATAAAATCATAATAATTCACATGAAACATTTCAAAAAAATATAAAATTTTGTTTGTATCTTTATTGTATTATGATATAGCATCACGAAATATTTCTTAAAAAAATATGTATATTTCAATAGATATGATGAAATGAGTATAAATCATAAAATATAAATAAATTCCTCATAAGTAATCATAAAGGCTCTTTTTTTTTAATTGTGAATTTCATAAAATATTTGTCATTTCCATTAAAAATAGTGTGTATAAATTCATAAACTATTGAAAGATATTGATGATTCTACAAAACTAGGGTTTTGTTGTATATAAATTACCCAAACTAAAGCTCTGATACCACTTGTTATGATCCACACTTATAATAATTGAAATATGAATAATATAACGTAGATCAACTCAACATAATAGACATTGGTGGGCCAAGATTCTAAAATATTAAATAAATACAAAAATATAATCACCCTTAAGGTAGGGTAGCATAATACAATACTCTTTTAAGAAGGAATAACTCCACAATGCCACTTCGAGGGGACAACATCCAATAACATTTTATAATATAAGACTCAATGCTTAATTCATTCCTTTATAATGATAATCATATCCTTTATATATATATATATATATATATATATATATATATATATATATATATATATAATCTAACAATGGATGAGTAACCTCATAATCTCAATGTATGCCAACCATTACCTAATGCACTAATTAGATAAGTTAATCAATTATCCCAGTATATTAGACCCATATAAATAACCAAGGGGGATGTGTGCCACATTTTGACATATTCATAAACCCATATACATTAATATATCATATCCCTAGGTACATAGCAAATGTTAATACCCCCTTGTTGAGGCATGTAGAGAAGTGTTTAACCTCTGATGAATTGAGAGTGATCAAGTATCAATTTGAAGAATTTGTGAATATGATTTAGTTTGAAAGATTATATTATTCAACCCTCATATATTACTCTACAATTATTGAATATATGGGAACTAAAAAATTGGTTCGCTAAAGTGCAACCAAGATGTGGAGAATCACTAAGTTCAAACATGGCTCACTTGTTAAACTGAAAAGAGGAGGTGGGAATTAGTACACAAATCGATAAATTTAAAAAAATATGTGGATCATCTCTAATCTCAAATGTGGTCCAATTTTAAAATATTAATCACATAGTTATAGATGGATAGAGATTCTAACTTTAACTTCTTAAAACATTGAAAAAGAAAATATGATTTTTTTAGACTAGAAACTTGGTCATGATTGCATATCTTGCCCTTTATACTATATAGGGTGATAATTTGATATTTTTGAAAACCATTTGAAAAGTTTTAAATGTCTTCAAATAAGTGTATATGTTTTTTATTATATATAAGAGTGGAGTACATAAGCAATTTGAATGACCCTATAATCTAATTTTTTTTATTTTTGCATATTGTAAACTATCAAATCTAGAGTGTATTCCTCATGAAAGCTTGGAGATGAGCCAATTATGGTACATCCATTTTGATATGATGTAAATTTATTATAAATTACTTATATCAAAATAAAAATTTAGATAATCTATGAAATATATAAACATGTAATAACATATTGAATATTTGAATTGTATTGAAATCTTAAAGATGTAACATTGAAGCATATGAAGATCTTGTATATTGCATTGCATCATATAATATGAATATATAATTTAATTCATGTATGAATAATGTAAATAAATTTAAATAATTTTAAACATATTATTTTATAAAAATGAATAATTTAATCACACAAGTAGTATATGCATGATATGTGTCATAGAACCATAGATATGTATAATAGATACATAGTAGTGCATGATAAGAATAATGGTGACATAGTATCAAGTAATGAGAATACAAGAAAATTTATACAATGTAACACAATAATATATAAATACCACATGAAAAGGACATATAAATGTCACATAAAGTTATAAATTTTTAAAAATGTGATAAAAGATACCCAAAGGCTAAATACATGGGACATGTGAATGTCACACAAACTTATAAGACCAAGATTCACACACATTATTTGATTATGCCATACGTGAAATATCATGTATTTTAAACATAAACAAGATTAAAGACTAAATAAAATAATTTGATAAATTAAATCAAGTTGTGTAATGAAGTAAGCATAGAGAAAATGAAACTAACATATTTTGATGAAATATATCTATGCCCATGTTAGAAATTAGCATATTCATCATGACAGACATATGTGAAATATGAATTAAAATAATACATTTTATTTCATTATATATCAAAAAATAAATATGTTTTGGATACATAGAACTTTTAAAATTGTTTTTATAGAACTATGAGATGCCCTTAACTAAGCAAGGTTATTGAGTAAAAGATTGGTCCAACATCGAAACCATGTAAAAGTATTTCTTAGCATAAAATTTGATTGATATCTAAATATATTTTTAAATATATGATAAATAATTTATAATAAGTAACTATGAATATTTTTTATTTGGAAAAAAAAATTTAAAATTCATAGGCATAGGTGCACAATATGATGTAGTCTAATTGGTACAACTTTGTCCTAATTGATCATAGGAAAGAATTTATGATTAGGACAACTTCTTCAGTGTATAATTGTTTCCTAATTTTTTTTATAAATATGTCTTATTTACACTTATTTACCTTGTGAGAAGAATTGTTTATTGAAAAGTTAAATAAATATGTTATGTACTAAACATAAAGATAAATTAAATATATAAAGTTGTAATCCAACAACATGAGAATATGCTTAAAGGTCTTGATTTTATATTTTCACAAATATTTTGTTTTATTTTTGTATTTTTTATCATATATGAATTTTTTAATATTTTTTCCATATTTTAAAAAGTAAAATATGCATAATTTAATGTTGAAAAATATTTGAAAAATAATCTAAGTAACAAGGTTTTTAAAATTGATGAAGGAGGGGACAATTCAAACAACCCTCAATAAGATGATAAATCGGTACATGGAAATAAAAAAGGCAAATTAAATTCCCCTAGTGTAGGTGTATATGTAACATATATGGAAAACATGGCCATGTAACCTCATGTAAAAAATAATAGATGTGATCATGAAAGTACATAGTTAAATCATATTTGTAATAATAAGCAAATGAGCTACCATAAATAATGTGCATTGAATTATTAGTAAATTAATTATTTTGGGTTGGAAAATATAAGGATAAAGTACCAAAAAATTAAAAAAATAGATCCAAGGGCTATAAGAAAATGGATAAGGTGCATAAGAATAGTCAACAAAATTAAATAGTAAAGAAGTTATGTACAAGTAGGTACTAGGAAAGGAAGCTAATCAAGGTCATTGAAAAAATCATGCTGTTATCAGGGTGGGGGGATAATAGAATGTATTCAACCAATTATCTCATAAATATAATTATTTTATGTGTATCCAAATCCTTGATAAGTTGGAGCAAGTTCTTGTGTAATATAATAAGTGTCAAGTGTAGAAGCTTATGAAACTAGATAAAAACCATGTGTTGTAAAGTAACCCTTTGAATGACTACTAATATATCTATCTAAATATGTATCCTCATGAATGGGGGGAGATGATGTAATAAATTTTACTTTTATATAATCCCATGGAATGACCTATAATTTTGTATGAGATAAATACCTTGTGTTATGTGCATTGTTACACTTTGGAGTGGATATATTGATTTTTGTATCCAAGTGATGATGCTCATGTGTAACCATATTATGATCAAAATTAGATGGATAAACTACAATATCCTTATGCCCATAAATAGGTGAATAAACTAAAATTTTCTCATTCTCATAAATAGGTGAAAAAATTGATCTTAGAACATGCCTCTATGAATATGAATCATCATCTTGAATATTTATATAAACTAACTCATTACCAATTTTTCAATAAATATGCAAACTAATTATTGTAGAGTAGGAGTAAGTATCGTTGGTTCCATAGGAAATTCATATTGAATTCCTAAAATTTTAGCCACTTGATTATCATTAATGTACTTTATACATTCTTGAATTATACAAGGAATGGCTATGATTATTTATAACTAATGTTTCCCTAATAACATATCAAAGATAGTCATCCTTGGTAAAACTAAGAAAGGAGTGTGAAATATGAGAGGTACCACTTGTAAATTTAATATGATATATCCAAGAGTTTCTTATGTATGACCATGAAATACATTCACAACTCTAGATGTATGTTGTATATCTTACTTTGTATACCTAAGATAAAGTAGAAGTATAATGGTGCACACATTTTTACCTAACCCATTGTCTATCATAACACTACAACCTCAATATATGCCAATAAATGGTCTAATTAATAAGGCACGTTTATCAAAATCATCATCAAAAAATTTAGAATCATTAGGTGAATGTATAGGTGAAAATAAATGAGGATGGGCATGATATGAATAATGTAATTAAATACTTCACCTACCATCTTGTGCTTGTTATAACCCAGCCTACATACCCTATTTTCATGGACTGATATATGTTTTCAACATGCTTTTATACTATTGGCCATACTTTTAAGCTATTATTTTATCAGTACTATGCTAGCATTGTCATAATCTGATTCAAATCATGTTTAGTTGGTTATTGTTGACATTGGACTAAGTAATACAACTGTACTTATTTTAAAAATATGTTTATTTAGTTACAACATTTAGTTAAGCTATATTGACATATTATACAAGTGTTTTTGATACTCATTTATGAGTTTAGGTACAAGTGCATGTACATGAGCTAGGATGATGGTGGACTTTAGTAGTCAAGGGATAATGGACAAGGGAAATGAGTAGTCAGGTAACCCGACATAGGTTAAAAGTGGTGTTATACATGAGTTATTGGTTACTAAGCAATAGTTTATCTATTTTTCTATTTCATCACTTTTAATCATATTTTGATATCATTCATGTTTTTGATTATTTTTCTTGACCCATTTTGTCATTATATGGTCTTGCATGCCTTGATTATTTTATCATCTTATGTTTGACTCTTTGGTATTAATGGTTTTATTGAGTTAGTTGTCCTTTTTTTTACTTAAGTTATTTCTAGGCCATTGATATTATTATCTCATTATTCTATGAATAATCATTATCTTTGATTGTTCATAGGCTATCATTAGCTTATAACCAATTGTGCCTATAATGTTTACTTAAATTTTAAATGAGGTAAGCCCATCGAGTTACTAGATTTAGCAATATAAACTTGAAATGGTTGCCAATCCATAATCTTACATTAACATTTATAAAATCTTATAAAATTTGTAATGACATGTCATGTTTAAATAATTACTTATTTTGATTTTATTTTAAAACCTCAATGACCTAGGCATGGTAGTAAAAAGGTTTAATTATAATGTTAAGTGGTTAATGTTTATGTTAATATTTGATTATATTTTTTTAACCCATGATAGGGCCACAAAATCATCTTGACATGGTATTATTGTTAAAACAAATATTTGATTTTATGAAATGATATCTTTTGTATGGGGGTCATGGAGTTTTGACCCCAAAGAAAATTCCATCATGACCTATTTTTTTTGGGTCTTATAGGTTAATCATTTCATTTTTATGAGTTTGGCACATTTTGGCAAAGATGGGCATAGATACCAAAAAATTTGGTTGAGGGGTAGTTTAGATAGGTATGGGAGAGATTGAGGAGAGATTTTGAGAAGATGGAAGAAGATTTTAGGAGAGAAGGGAGAAACTCTAGGGAAGATATGTAGTAAGAGGAAGTAATGGAGAAGGGAGAATGACTAGCTTAGGCTATGGCTACAAGAAGATGGTCATGGTGCTTGGGGAGAATAAGAAGCTTGCAAGTAATCAAGCTTTAATTTTTTTCCCTCCTCTATGGGAAATAAATAAGCGAGTGATGTATATTTATTTTGTGAGAAAGAAAAGAATGACTTTTTTGATTTAATTTTTAGTTACAAATAATAAAAGGATTGTTTTCAAGTTTATAAGGAAGTCAATAGAATTCTTGATAAGACTGCAAAGGTTCCAAATCATTTAAAATCAATATAAAATTCCTATTTGAATGATGAGTAGTTCTACATTTGATTCTAGTTAATTTATAACTCTGTGTTTTTTAATTTTATAGTGAAAACTTCATTTCTAAAAATCCTTGAAAATTTTTCTTTCATTTTATTGACTTGGTGTGTCATAATGCTTAGATAAATAATTATTTGTATTCATTTATCTAGTCATAGGGTTTATGATGATGCATAACCATTTATATTACTTTTCCCCTTGAGTATTTTGCCTATTTTGAAGAGATGGTAAATTTATATTTATTTATTTACCAGTTGGAACAAATAGAATGTCTTTTTGAGATTTTAATTCCCAAATAAAATAATTATTTTATGGTTAGGTATTCACTCACCATTAACAAAAAATTGTGGGTTTTCCATTATTTTTATTTACCTGATAGAGTGGTTAGGATGAATATGTGATTGTGTTTTTATTATCTTATTGGTTCACCATTTTTTGGGTGCAATTCATTTGTATTTTGATGTGAAAACCTTATCTGGTGTTATGAGTTGTCAAAATAGGGTTATTATTATACTATTAAAATCCTTATGATTTTATTTGATATCATTTTACACCAACATTTTTTTGAATCAACCCAACCTTAGATAGGGTTATATATAGTGATTTCACCACCTATTATAGGTGATTAAATGACTATACCTAACTAGGTGGCAAAATGGCAAAATATATAAAATCTTTGGTGTTATGTTATTTGGTTTCAAGTACATTCATTATGTGAATAATTATTATTTTATTATTGGTTTTAGAAGATGTTTTTGTATCACTTGAAGGGATGGATTTTTATGGTGGTACACATGAATCCTAAGATGAAAATTGATGGGGTTCAACTAAATATATAGTTGAAACCTATAAAATTTTAGAGGATAAATAAAGGTTTCCAATATTTGTATATTTGTTGGTGTATGTACCTATTTTCCAATTATGGAATGATTATTTATTAATGTAACTACTGTAAACTTAGTGATAAATTTTATCCCTTATTGCTGACACTCTTGTCCCAAAGAAATGAAAATTAGACTCCTCCCAGTTGATGGTTTGGGGTGTTAAGGACCATCGATTGGGGAGCTCATAGGATGGGTTGGGTTAGGATGGATCATGCAAATATGTTCTATTAATCAGCTACTTATTCCGGTTATTATATGATAAATTGTATTGTTTAATCCTTATATCAGATGTTATATTATAACATGTTTATAAATTCACAATAATCACTTGAGATGATGTACAAAATAGAAACATGTTAATTTTATACTATTATTCATTTATTTGTTTCAGTACTATTATGTTGTTGATTAAGTGATTTAGTTGGTTAAGTTTGATTGGAAGGTTTCATACCTCCAAATAGATGGAAGTTTAACTAGCTACACATTTGAGTTATTATATACATTCAAATAAATTTAGTTGGTATAGTGTTAATAGTTCCTTGTAGATTAGAAACTATTAGTTAAAAATTTAATTTTATTACTCATGGATTTTTATATAAAGCTGAGCTATTGATTTGTAAGTATAGAATTTAAATGGATTCACTTGAATACTTATTTCAAGTTGTTACATTTGAATATTTGTGAATTTTTTTATTAGTATACCATCACTTTTATAACATAAATTTTGAGTCCTTTGTGATTGTTAAAAATGCACTATGTATCTTAATAGTTTTCAGCCTTTAAATTCATCTCATGGCATGTTATGAAACTGATAATAAGTGAATGTTATTGAATTAGTTTGGTACACTACAGCCATACAAATAAGTTTACAAAATAGTCCTTGTCAAAATTAGCTGAGGCATTGAGTTTCATAAGTGTTGTCTATTATAATATTCATCACTACAAGATTTTAAACAGATCTATTACTCCACTTATTAAGTATGATTTATCCAAGTTCATGTAATTAAGAATTATTATTAGACTAACTTAGTCTATGAAGTTATATTATTTTAATTATATTCCTTTTGTCAAAACAAAGAATGTAAGAATACCAGGAAATATTGTTAGTTTGTATAATCATTTTAATTATGTTGGAATTAAGTTCTTGAGATTATAAATAGGAGAGAGAATAAATTTGAATAGTTTATGTCACTTATTATAAATTATTTTTCTTATTCTTAATAAAACAATTCAAGCTTCTAGAATGAAATTAGATTGTCAATATTCACTCAATCTACTTTCAACTCAATATTGAGTTATTGTTACTACTTCATATAATTTAACTATTCACTTTGTAAAGTATTATGATCCTTCAAATAACATGGATGAGTATGACAAATTGGTTGATCCTCACATATAAACTAAAATCATGTTTGGGCCTAACTGGTAATGAATCTTTTAGTGTCTTAAATGGCACTTGATAATAGTTGCTGAGTTTATAAATCGTTAGTATAAATAAATTAATGTTCCTAAAGGAAAAAATCATGGATGCTAAATTGAGACACAAAAAATTTATAAATCATACACACTATGATTGAGTTGCATACTTTTCTTACATCAAAACTAGTTGACAAGCAATTAACATTTGAAGATTTAAATCTCTAAGTGGCTAATTATGGGTTCATCTAGTAAAAATAAGTAACCACTATTAATCAAAAGTAGAATAATCATTTATGACCTTGATGAAGATTATAATAATTAAATTTGATTTTAGTAGCCTATGGTTACATGTTTAATGAAGGCACATAGTATGAGGATTCCCAAAACTATATATCATGGTATAATGATCTAATTAGGGATAGTAATATAATGGGCTCTTCATTTACACAAAAATTATTAAATATAGATTCCTATTTCAATTTCATAAGTTATAAGAGTATATGTAAAATTATAAACTTGTTTAGACTATGCCTTTAATTAAGTTAGCTAAAAAAATACATTTTCTTCATTACAAACTTTGGATTACAAAAGGACATTATTTGAATAAGGAATTAACTCCTATTGGGGGATATAATCTCCCCCAACATATACCCAAACATACGTAGATGTTTCTTAGATAGGATAAGGACACCTAGGTGGTCCTATTGGGAAGGTGTGTTCTACCTTATATTTATTAGCTTATTGTTATGGATCACATATCGATACACCCTAAACTACATGTAGGTTATCCTAAGGAAATAATATTCCCCTTAGAATATAATAGGGGTAATTACCCTATCTAAGGGATGTATATACATAAATGTGGTTATGTGGATTGTGGTAGGTCACACAAAACCAAATTACATGAAGTAAACCTTTTCACTATCAACTATGAAAGAAGGGATGCTTAATTTTTTTAGGGGTCATTTCACCTAGTATCAAATCCTATGATCTTAAGTTTTTGAATGAGGTTATAAACTATTGCCATTTATCTAGGGTGAGATTTATTCACACTATAACTATTTAACATTGTGTTTTCTATAACACAATGTTAAATTACCAATAGATAGGAAATTATTTGATTCTTAGTGAAGATGTAGAAAGGCATAAACTAATTATAGATATTTTGAGGATTCCTAAAAATTCTTTACTAATAATATGTTTTTCTCTTTGGCCTTGGTTGAGTCAACTTTTTTTCTAGAGTAAAATTGCATTATCATGAAATTCATATTGACCACTAGATGACTTGTATGGGTGGGTCAATAGGGATCTATATTATTAAAATTTCACTCTTGGGAATGAGAATGAATGATCAACATATGTGAATGGATGCATGAGTTCTAAGGTAATTTTCCATAAATTAACTCATTGATTTAAATGGATTGGCCATAAATCTTAAAATTATAGATTAAGTAATTAAATATAATTTATAATAATGTCATGACAAGGGATCAATAATTTTTTTTGTGACATTCATTATGTCAAAAATCATGCATTGCATAAAAAAATTCTAAAATCATGGTATGTATTACACCAACTAGAATTTACTCACCTCAATAATGGGCAAAAGGTAGTGTGACTAAAAATCAAATGAAGGAAACTACCAAAGGAGCCTTACTAGGCAATATTGAAATTTATATAATTTTTATATAAATACTATTACAAATATAAATTATTACAAATTTTAATTAGTTATTGAATCTATACATTTGTATGCACAACATTCTTATGAAGCATTACTCAAGTTGAATAAGATATCTCAGTTTGGTATAAGCTACTCATGGTTGAGCAAGGTTATTCCAAGGAAAACTTTCCCTTATAAGGTGTGAGAGTAGACCTTGGTGAGGAAATAATAAGTTATTACATGAAAATAATTGTTTATGTGGGTAGTCGTATGCCCCTATATGACTTATGTGTCACTATAAGTGACTAGCATAGCTATGAAAACTATAATTGTAATACATTAATGCTTGAGAAGCACTATTTAAGTCAAGGAAGTTAACTTAAAAACAAGAACAAGAAGGTTTTGTTGGCTAAATATTTATATTTTTTGGATAGCAACATTATGGACATTTGATAGATTTCCATGATAATCTATAGAAAATGGGCAGACAATTTGGGTCGCTAATGGAACAATGAAACAATTTAAAGTAAGAAGTATACAAATTAAGGGAAGGGATGGGGGACCCAAAAATGGTGGAAGGAAGTAGAATAAAGTTAGATGGAACCCCAATAGAAAATAGAAAGACATTATCACCATCACCCTAGGGAGCTTCAAATCAAAGAAAGGAAAATCAAGGGTAGAGAAGGATAAAGGATTGATTGAATATGAAAGAAACTTGGGAGGAAATTAAACTCAAACTAAAGATATGATAAGTAGTAATGAAAATAAAAATATAGGTGGAAATAAGAAATAGACCCACTCAAAAGAAATATAATGTGTCTCTATGTTTTGGTCTTGTTTTTAAGTTCTTATTTTTTTGACTCTTACCATCTAGTAGGCGATGTAGGATTGCTTCCTTATTATTTTGTCTTTACTCATTTTATATGTTTAAATATGGTTTTTAGGTCCCTGTAAAACCTTATTTTAACCTATCTAATTAAAAAAAATTATGAACATTTTATATCATATGGGATGATGTATGAACATCAAATAGACCAATGAAATTTGTTAACCTTATGTTTCACCTATAAGTATGTTTAAATGTAGTAATGTGAAAATACCATTGGATATAAATTACCAATATAAATGAATTGGTAATGTGTACCCTAATATTTATGATTTATTACTTGTGTAAAACTATGGTATGATTGTGTAAACCCCTACATTTAGGTGATTAAATTAAGCCACGTAAACTTATTATTTCTCTGTGAAATGTGATTGTAGTTAAATATGTGGACTTCCATATTTGTTCCCTGATATCATGATTTTTGTATGAGTAATTTATATGTGTGTGTGTGTGTGTGTTTTGTTGTTGTTAAATATGGAATATGTGAATGGTGATAAATCACTTGAGTATGAAAACCACCACTTTTGAAATTGACCTTACCAAGTGAAATTACCAAGGTATAGTGTTGTAATGTATTATGTAACCCTACGTCATTGAACTGACATGTTTACTGATGAAAGTGTGAGGTTAATGGTAAGAAATTAATATATATAAATTGATTCAATATTGGGTATGGGCTAGGGAGTGGATCATCTTAAATCTAAAAATATGCTTTTTTTCTTTGCACGAAGTAGCCACCTGATTAATTAAAGTGTGTGCACCATGTGTGCCACCAAATGGTTGTGGGATATTCCTAAATAATGGTAAACTTGTGGATCAAGCGTTACATTAACAACCTCTTATAGTTTTTCTTAAGAATAACCCTTGTGAAATTTCATTGATATACCCTTATAAATTCATAATGGACATAAAAGTGGGATTTTTATGTAAAAACAAGGTTGAACTTGCTAAAATTCAAGCACATACTGGTTTATAGGTGAAATCATGTTATAAATGAATAAATGATTATTTTTATTTATTTAAGGTCATGAATGGAATGTATTCCTATGTTCTAAAAGATCAATATAAATCCCTGATTAGGTGATTTTTTAAAATCTTAGGTACCCACTTAGTTTGAAAAAGTGGAAAAGTTGGGTAAATACCTTATATGGTAGGTATATTATGGTGGTAATATGATCCTTAGAACCATAATGTGAGCT
This sequence comes from Torreya grandis, assembly GCA_037957365.1. NCBI lineage: Eukaryota > Viridiplantae > Streptophyta > Pinopsida > Cupressales > Taxaceae > Torreya > Torreya grandis. The sequence continues at coordinate 848,316 of JARHVA010004565.1, read as the reverse complement.
CAAAAATAATGGAGAACATGTTTTAAGCCTTGAGGGTTACATGTGAATGCATGGAATGGCTTCTCTAGTGTTTAGTGTGGTTAGTGTAGGATGTTGCACAAATCCATGAAAGATGTTTATTAAATGAAATGTAACCATACAAGTATGGGTTATTATCTTGTGTTGGAATCCTATGATTAATTTCCTTAAGGTTATGTGTGTTGCATTATTACAATAGAATATTCCACTTTTATCCTGTAAACATAGTTGGATTAGACTATTTCAATTATTTACCTTAAGTTGTAGCTCAATGTGTAATAACACAAAAGTGAATAATGACCCTGAAAGGGTTTTTATATTCAAATTTCTAACCTAAGTTAAAGAATAAATACATAAACCTAATGAAATAATAATTTTAATCCCTACTTTGAAGTGTAGATAACACTCTTTTTGGTAATTGGGTTATGGTAAGCCTAAACTACTGTAATTGGAACATTATATTGCTTGTATTTTTCAAAATACACTTCCATACAGGGGGTTATAAATGGTTATTTTAAAGAGTGATATATATAAATTATTAGTTTTGCAAATTCATTCTACAAGGTAAGAATAGGTTTGAGTTATAAATCCTACTACAAAAGTGGTTAATAACCTTATGATTTAAAACAAATGGCCATATAAGTCATAAAAATATAATTTTTTTACCCAATTTCAAATATTTATTAAATATTGTGATGAAAAAGGGTACATACAACACACCATTTTTCTCATTTTTGTGTTATAATGGGACACCCAAGATAAAAATCCACTTCTTGTTGGCCAAACATGAAGCTTGGTGGTGTTGATTATTTAGTAAGGTACTTAAATTTCTATCAAGGTAAGAATAAACATTTCCATTATGGATGGTTTTTATACCCTCAATACATGCCTAGAGGTCAATAAGTAGCAATCCCCCTATTATTATTTCTAGTTTGTGTAAGAACATAATAGGTATGGTAGTATTTTGGTCATAATTAATATTGAGTTGTGGAATGTATTGTGAAAGGAGTGTTGTTACTTCATTACCTAGTCTGAATAAGGATGTTTCCAAATTTGTAGTAAGATATCTAGAATTTCATCATGTGAAGGATGATTACTACCATCTTATGGGTTTACTATACCCACATAGCATACTAAGAGATAAATTAGATGTGGTTTCACTTGATTTTATTATAGAACTACCTAAATCCCACAACTAACATGCAACTATATTATTGGTAATTAACAAGACAGCCAAGGTTGGTCACTTTATTCTTGGGAATTTGACTAATGATATTATAGTTTTATTTAACTCTTTGTGAAAGAAGTTGTTTAGTTACATTTCATGCTAGAAGTAAATATCTCCATTTAATTGATTTTGTTTATAACCACTCTTATCATTATGTAATTAACATGGATCTTTTTGAATCCTTGTATGGGTAGAAATGTAAAACTACACTTGGTTGGGATAACTTAGAAAAACAGACCATTATTAGTGTAGAATTGTTGCTATAATATGATGAGCAAATGGACATAATAAGCCAAAATTTAAAGGCTAATTTTGATTGGTAAAAGAGTTGTGTTTATCTGAAAATAATGCCCCATGAATTTTTTATTACAAAAAAGGTTTTTCTATGTGTAAGACCAAAAAAGAGTTTAATCAAGTTTGGTAAAACCTCTAAGTTGGCTAATCAATTTATTGGCCTATTTGACATGATGGATAAAATCAGCCCTATTGCCTATTGACTTGATTTACCTCCTCTATCAAGAATTCATGACGTGTTTCATATTGTATTGTTAATTAAATAAGTGCTTGATCCATCTGATGTGTTGGATTGGAAAATGATGGAGGTTATAAAAGAGGAAAATATGCAATTGGACCTAGTGAAAATCTTGGGCCATCACAACATTAAATTAAGAAATAGATAAATCCAATAAGTCTTGATATAATATTTCCCACTAAGTACTAGGAGTGCCACTTGGGAGGATACACAACTATTTAAATAAAACTATTCCTTGTTACTTTGATCTCTGACTAGGATGACTCCTAATTAAGTGGAGGAGGATGTTATAACCTAGCCTACATACCCTATTTTCATAGACTGATATATGTTTTCCTCATGCTTTTATACTTTTGGCTGTACTTTTGAAGCTATTGTTTTGTTGATACTATGCTAGTGATGTCATAATTTGATTTAGATTATGTCTAGTTTTCTATGTTTGACATTGAACTAAGTAATACAGCTCTAGTTATTTTTCAAATATGTTTATTTGGTTACAAAATTTAGTTTTTGTACTTGTACTACTTAGTTTAGCTATATTTTCATATTATACAGGTGTTTTTAATGCTTATTTATGGGTGTAGGTACAAGTGTAGGTACATGAACTAGGTTGGTGATGGACTCCAACAATTGGAGGATAATAGACAAGGACAATGATTATTCAGGTAACCTGACGTAGGTAAAAATGGGTGTTGTACATGAGTCATTAGTCACTAAGTAATAATTTGTATTTTTTGCTATTTTATCACATTTAATTATCTTTTTTTATGATTCTTGTTTTTAATTATTTTTCTTGACCCCTTTTATCACTATGTGGTCTTACATGCCTTGATTTTTTTATCATCTTATATTTTACTGCTTGACATTAATGGTTTTATCAATTTCATTATCTTATTTTGTTTACTTAAGTTGTTACCAAGCCTTTGGTATTATTATCTCATTATGTTGTGCATAACCATTATCTTTGGTTGTTTATAGGCTGTCATTGGCTTATTTGTAATTTTTCTCATAATGTTTGCTTGAATTTTTAATGAGATAGACCCACTGAATTTCTATCTTGAGAAACATAAATTTGAATTATTTGTCAATCGATAAGCTTGCATTAACATTTATAAAATATTATAAAATTTGTAATGCTATGGCATGTTTAAATAAAACTTCTTTTGATTTTGTTTTAAACCCTCAATGACTTAGGTGTGGTAGTAATTTTTTTAATGATAATGTTAAATGTTTAATGTTTATATTAATATTGTAATATGTTTTTTTAACTCATGATAGGGTCATGAATTTATCTTGGCATGTTATTATTATTGAAACAAAGATTTGATTTTTTGAAATGATAGATTTTGGATGGGGGTCATGGGGTTTTTACTCCCAAATAAAAGCAATCATGACTTATCTTTTTTGGTCTTAGATGTTAATCATTTGATTTTTGGGAGTTTAGCACATTTGGCAGAAGATGGGCGCAACTACCCAAACATTTGATTATGAGGGTAGTTGAGAGAGGCATGGAAGAGATGGAAGAGAGATTTTAAGAAGATGAAAGAACATTTTAGGAGATAAGGGAGAAACCATAAGGAATATATGGTGGTAAGAGGAAGTAATGGAGGAGGGAGAATGATTATCTTAAGCCATAGGTATAAGAAGTTAAGAATGGTGCTTGGGGAGAATATGAAGCTAGAAAGTAAGTAAGTTTTTCTTTTTTTTTTCTTTTCCTTCCTATGTGGGAAATGAAAAAGCAAGTGATGTATATTTATTTTATGAAAAAAAAAATTTAATGTTTTGATTTCATTTTCAACTGCAAATAATAAAAGTATTATTTATAGACTCATAATTAATTCAATAGACTTCTTGATGAGCCTGTAAAGGTTCTAAATTGTTTAAAATCAATATAAAAACCCTATTTAAATTATGGGTAGTTCTAGTTTTGATAATAGTTAATTTACAAGTCTGGGTTTTTTAATTTTATAGTGAAAAGATTATTTCTAAAAACCATTGAAACTCTTTCTTTGATTTTTTTGCCTGGTTGTGGTATGATGCTTAGATAAATAATTACTTTTATTCATTTACCTCATTGTAGAGTTTAAAATGATGCATAATCATTTATCTTGATTTTAACCTTGAGTATTTCACCTATTTTGAATATGCCATAAATCTATCTATGATTGGGTTTTATTTTTTACTAGGTGGAACAACCATAATGGTTTTCTAAGATTTTAATTCCTAAATTAAATATTTCCTTTGTGGCTAGGTTTTCACTCACCATAATAAAAAAAATTGGGGTTTCCATTATTTTTATTTACCTAATAGAGTGGCTAGGATGAGTATGTAATTGCGATTTTATTATCCTACTAGTTCAAAAAAAATTTGGAATAATTCATTTGTATTTTGATGTATAAACCTTACTTGGTGATATGAGTTTTCAAAATAGGATTATTATTATAATATTAAAATCCTTGTGATTTTATTTTATTTTATTTTACACCAACATGTTTTTAGATCAACCCATCCTTATAAAGGGGTTAGATATAATGATTTCACCACCTATTATAGGTGATCAAATGACTATACCTAACTAGTTGGCAAAAGGGCAAAGTATCTAAAAACATTAGTGTTGTGCTATCTGGTTTTAATTACATTCATAATGTGAATATTTATTATTTTATTATCGACTATAGTAGATGTTTTTGTATCACTTGAAGGGATGATTTTTTATGGTGGTACACCTAGAACCTAAGTTGAAGGTTGATGGGGTTCAATTGAATATATAGTTGAAACCTATAAACCTTTGAAAGAGAAATAAAGGTTTCCAATCCTTGTATGTTTGTTGGTGTCTATAATTATTTTTCAACTATGGAATGATTATTGATTGAAGGAAGTACTATAAAATTAGTGATGGATTTTATCCCTTATTTCTCTCACTCTTGTCCCAAAGATGCAAAAACTAGACTCTACCTCCTTGTTGATGGTTGGGGGTAGTAAGGGCAACAAATTGGTGGAATCATGGGATGGGTTGGGTCAAAATGGATCATGTGGAGAAGTTATATTACTTAGCTAGTTATTTGGATTATTATATGATCATTTATATTGTTTACTCCTTGTATCATATGTTGTATTATAGCATGTTGAGAAGAGCACAATAATCACTTGACTTGATGTATAAAATATAAACATGCTAATTTTAAACCAATGTTAATTTATTTATCTCAGTGTTATTATGTTTTTGATTAAGTGATTTAGTTGGTTAAGTTTAATTTTAAGGTTTTATACCTCCAATTAGATGAAAGGTTAATTGGTTACACATTTGAGTTAATATTTACATTTGAATGAATGTAGTTTTTATTATGTTAATAATCCATTTTAGATTAGAAAATATTAGTTAATAATATGATATTATTGCTCATGGATTTTTATATATAACTAATCTATTGAGTTTCATATATATAAATTAAATGGTTACTCTTTCATACTAAATTCAAGTTGTTATATTTGAATATTTGTTATTTTTATACTGTTGTACCAACATTGTTATAACATAAATTCTAAGTCCTTTATGAGTTATAAAACTAGACTATATATGTGAATAGTTTCTAGAAATTAAATTCATCTCATGGCATGCTAAGAAATTGACAATAAACTGATGTTATTGAATTGGTTTGGCACACTATATCCATACAAATAAGTTAACAAAATGGTCCTTGCCAAAATTAGTTGAGGCATTGAGTTACATAAGTGTTGTGTATTCCAATATTAATCATTGAAAGATTTTATGCACATATATTACTCCACTTAAATAATATGCTTTATCCAAGTTCAAGGAATTAATAATTATTATTGGATTAAATTAGTCCTTGAATTTAGATTATTTTTATTGTATTCCTTTTGTTAAAATAAAGGATGTAAGAATACTTGGAAATCTTGTTAGTTTGAATAATCCTTTTTATATGTTGCAATTAAGTTCTTGAGCTTCTAAATAGGAGAGAGATTCATTTTAAATAACATAATTCACTTATTGTAAACTATTGTTCTTATTATTAACAAAACAATGCAAGCTTATAGAATGACATTAGAGTGTCAACATACACTCAAGGTACTTTCAACTTATATTGATAGTTGTTAGTAATTCATAAAATTTAAATACTAAATTTTTAAAATATTATGATGCTTATAATAACATAGATGAGTATGATAAATTAATTGATCATCTTATGGAAATTAAAATCATGCTTGGGCCTATCTGGTAATGAATCTCTTAGTGTCTTAAATGACACTTGATAATAATTGTTGAATTTATAATATTTTAGTATAAATAACTTGATGTTCCTAAAATAAAAAATCATGGAAGATAAAGTGAAACATAAAAAATATATAAATCATACACACTATGAATGAGTGGCATAAAATTCTTACGTTAAAACTAGTTGATAAGTAGTTAAAATTTGAGATATTTAAATCTATAAGTGGCTAATTACAAGATGGTCTAGTAAGAATAAGTAACCATTATAACAAAAATCATGATAGTCCTTTATGACCTTGATGAATATTATAATAATTAAATTTTATTTCAATAGCCTATGGTTATATGTTGAATGAAGGCTTATAATACAAGGATTTATCAAACTATAGATCATGGTATAATGATCTAATTAGAGATATTACTAAAATGGGATATTTGTTTACATAGAACTTATTAAAATTATTTTCATTGAAATTTTATAAGTTATAAGTGTATATCTAAAATTCTAAACTTATTTATATTATTCCTTTAATTAAGTTGGCTAAAATAAATATGTTTTCTTAATTATGAAACTTGTCTTAAAAAAGTAAATTGCTTGAACAAGGAATGAAATCCTATTAGGGGTGAATAATATACCTTGACCTATACCTAGAATTATGTAGATGTAAGTCTCTTAGATAGGATAAGGACACCTAGGTGGTCTTATTGGTAAGGTGTCTACCACCATATAGTTCTGAACTTATCATTATAGATCACATATCGATATGCCCTAAACTACATGAAGGTTTCCCTAAGGAAATAATATTCCCATAATATTCTATGGGTAATTACCATAGATAAGGAATTCATGTAACTAAACCAAGTTAAAAGTAGTAAACCATTTTACTTTTTCTCTATGAGCTCTAAAAGAAGGGATGCTCAAATTTTTTTGGGTTATTTTAGTGCTTCATGGTTAGGAAAAGGTTATTTATAAATTTTTAGCTTTTCATTCTCATTTTATTATGGTTTAGAATTTTTAGTAGGTATAATAATAGTAATAATATTTACCTCAATAAGAACCTTGATCCTATATTATAATTGTAAACATTTATTTGTGGCATGACCCACACATCTGTGATAATCACAAAATGTATTTACACTGAATATTCTAGATTGGGGTATAGATAGATCTAATTTCAATGGTGGAGGGAGTGTCATAATAATTCTAAGAGAATTTTTAGTATCACATGAGGAGGTGTAGGTAAATTTGACAATGGCCTTATTGGTCGAGCCAATGATATAATATTATTAGTAATATTTAATTTACTTTCATACACATTAATATAATAAAAAATAGACTCATGGTTTAGAAATTATTCCAATGTAAATATTTAATTCTATATTATAGTGTTAATGATCTCAAACTATATTAATGATAATGGAAAAAAGTGTTTCTTGGATTATGAAGCTCAAAACACTTTTTGGTAGGAGATATAAATGTGGGTGACTACTTAATAGTATGATGTACATGAAATATAAACACATTAATATACCTAAGACTTGTTCACCTTTCATGGTAAATGTGTAAAATAGGATCCTTGATAACTTGAGCATGCTTACCCAGTGCTTGTCTAATAATATATTTATATTTTTGTAAGTATTTATGTCAGAAACCATAGTGTTATAAATTTATTGATAAGCTAATTCAGTTATAGTTTAGGGGATGAGCAAGGACATGAGAAATGGAATATAAATTAATAAGAAAGGGTTGCATAAAATTCATATGGAATTTATTATCTATGAGGAGTAATTAAAACTATTTTTTATAACTAAATAGACTACAATGTGAATTCAAGATGATTCATGAAACATTATTGAATTGAAACCATGTAGACACATAATGAATAAAATATTGAAAAGTAAGAAAATATTTTTCAATAAAATAAAAAAGGTTATGTACAACATGTAATAAACAATAGGTTATGGAACCCATTATAATTACTAAAATTAAGACTTCTTATTCTAGTGTTATATAATGAATCAAGAGAATTATCACTATGTATATATAAGATAAATCAAGAAAAGATATTATCAAAGAATACAATGCAAGCAAAATCAAGGATAAAGGTTGATATTTTCATATCCCATCTAGACATGCAGTTAGTTATGTGTTCAATTTTGATATTGAATGATATAGTTGGACTATTGTAACATTGATATCACATTATTTTAATCTATAAGCATTTATCATAATATTTTAGGTATATTAACATTGTCTCTATTTCAATTTTAGTATTTGATTAGGTTTATATTATATCAAATTGTTACTCTTGAAGTTATTTTTATGATTATAAGTGATTTCTAAGGCACTAAGCTAGGTTCATGTGTAAAACACATTACTAGATAATTGCTTTAATTCATACACATAAATGAATGTTGAGGAAAAATAATGAGATCCATCCAATTTACCCCTTATTTTTCCATCGTGTGTTATGAGATTTAAATATTGTGCATGTTTTTTCAATTTGTTATTTTGAAGTTGTAATTGGAATTTATCAAATTTTTCTCTTTATATTTATATATATTTTGATTGTTAATGCATACATTATTGCCTAGCTCTATATAATTAAATAAATTTATGATGTTATAATAATTGGAGCCATATTTATGTTTTGAATTCATCTGGAAACCTTTGAAGGGATTGGGACTTAGTCCATGTTTGTAATCATTTTTAAAATTATTTAAACCTTTTATAAGGTTAACATGGTCATTATGGATATATGGAAAAAGTTCCTTTCATGACCTTAGAAAGATAGTTATTGTGTTTCATTTATATATGACATGGGTTGAATAATGTAATCATTTTATTAAGGCTTACGTGGAGGCTTTGAAACTCAAACTTTGATCATTATTTTAGTGAGTTAACTAAATGAGAAGAGAAGGACAAGAGGGGAGGGGGGAATTAGAATTTGTTATTATATCCATGGAAGATTTGAAACTCTATGATATTTAACTCTAGTTTTTTTTAGTTCTAAGTAAGAATAAAAATGAGAAAATAAGGGTTAAAAACCCATTTTGGTGGAATATGGAGGGGGAAAATAGAGGAATTTGAATTGGAGCTGAGAGGGGATGTTAGGAATCTAGGTTGCACCCTAGTTAAAATGAGGAGTGTTCAGGTTCCGATTTCAAACATAGACTAACATGGCAATGGTCTAAGGTTATGGGACGATTGTATCTAGACTTGACCTCTAGGATTTTTAACAAGGTTATCTCCTCTAATGCATCATTTTGGACCTTTTCTTATAAAACCTAAAAAATAATTGGGGTAAAAATGGAGAAAGAATTAGAAAATTAAAACCTATTCTAACTTGTGTTGATGCACCATGAAGATTGCCCATCCACTCATACTTAATCCTCTATAAAACTAGTAAGATAGAAAAAAATAATGAGATATATGACTCAAAATGCCTATCATGCATTAAAATTTCATGTAGAGGTTTATCAAGTGAGAGAAACCTAAGGGAGATGATGGAGAGGCCTAGTTCAAGGCACTAATCTAGTCAACATGTCCACTATTAATTTCAGTCAAATGACATCAAACACTAAACATAACCTTCATAACTAGATAATCTACTAGCTAGGTGAGATAAGGACTTGGTAATAGAGAAGGCTCTACCAGTTATATAAATGAAAATGGCATGAACACACTAGGATAATATTATGAAATCTAAAAAGAGTCATCTTATTTATCTAAAGAGGTTACAAGGCCCAATCTTGGTAGAGTCTAGATGTGCCCAAGAGAGGGATCCAAAATAATAACTCGAAGGTCATATTTATAGTACAAGGGAAGCAAGAGTGAGGGAGATTTGGAACTCAAAAGGGAATCAAAGGAATTATAATACATTTGAAAATTTGTTACAAATGCCTCTATAAAAAGATGTTTATTTAGACCATTTGATTGATCCAAGTCACCCTAGTCCATTGCATCATTAAAATATCTTCTCTATGATACTCCATACTGGTAGCAATATTGGGATGAAGTCATTTTGATGCATGCCCAAGTGGGGAGAAAGGTCATTTTATTATGGATAGATTTGGTGATGGTTGTTGAAGTCTACGCCTACCTTTACAAGTATTTAATGGCACCCTCTAATCTTAACTCCAACTAAAACATGCTCAAGCTTAACTCTATCATGATTTCTTTCCTTGGTCAAAAATGAACTTTTCAAGCTCTATTTATGTCATTTGGTCTCTCCCTTGCTCTCAAATTTTATTTTCATTAGTTGTTGATGTTTGATCTATATCCTTGACTCTTAAACTCATCTCACTCTATTAGATCTACCTGAGGTGAATAAACATGATCCACTAATCTCTTATCTAGACCCACATACTTATGCCACTTATCTATCATGCCTTTTCTTTTGATCTTCATTGACTATTTGACTTGCTTGTGTACCCTTCAATTTGATTTAGGCTCTTGAGATCTTGACACTTGTCAATCTTATGCTTAGTTCAAAACCCTTTTGATGATTTTGATTACAAATGGCTATTTCATGATCTCAAACTTGACATCTCCATGACCATCCTTTGATTTTCAAATCCAAACAACTATTTCTAGGGGATTTAAATTGATAGCCTTGTGACCATCAAATGATGTCTACAAGAATGTCAATGATGTTTTTGAAACTATCTTGGTCACAAATATTGTGGGCTATTTCTTTAAAAATATTTCTTTTAAGACTATTGAAGATAATTATTTTAGGCTTTCCATCTCAGATAAAATTTCCAAAACAATCCATTTCTTGGTCCTTTTCATAAAATTTTTGACTTGGTCCACCTCACTGTAGAAAGGTCATTTGAAGAAAATGTGGAGGATACTTGACTAAGAAATTGGCCTTTCAGACTTTCACAAAGTGCCCTTTCTGAAACAAAAGTACCCTTTGGAAACTTGTAAGTGGACCACTTATTTGAGAGACATATTCTTCAAAAAATTTAAAAGTGCCCTTTAGATATTTTTTTTAGGCCACTTCCCTATGAAAAGATCCTTTGGGATTTGTGTAGATCACCTTTTCTAAAGGAATTCATTTTCTTTGTTCTTGTCTTTGAGTAATTATTTTGGACAAAATTTCAAAAATAATTTTTCCTTAGTCTTTTTTCAAGATAAAAGCTCCAAAAAAAATCTGCCTTTAGTAAAATTATCCCAAACAATTTTTCCAAAGGAATTGCATCCTTAGAAATGTCCTTTAGCCCTTTTGTCATAGCCCTTTGGAACTTTGAAATGGTCCTTAAAAAAAAATGCAAAGTGTCTTTTGGTAAGGACACTTTTCCAAAAAAGTGCCCTTCAGAACCTTGAAAAATTCCCTTTCGTTGAAGAAAAGAACCCTTTAGAAGAAGTGCATAGGACACTTTATCGAGAAAATGCCCTATGAAACCTTGAAGTGGACTATTTCCCTAAGAAAAGAACCCTTTAGGGAAATTATAAAGGACACTTTTCTTGAATAATATATCCTTTGGGCTTTTATAAAGGTCCAATTTCTTATAGAATGATCCTTCAAGAAAATTTTATTAGACATTGGCTCAAAAAGTGCCTTTCAAAAAAAATGAAAAGGACCTCTTCAAAGAAATGACCCTTTGGGGAAATTGTTTCAGACAAATTTTTTGAAAAAATTATTGATATTTAAACAAAAGGCTAAAAAAACTCCCAAAATAAATAATCCTTGTACTTTTTCCATAGGTTTTGTGTGGAACACTTCTATGAAAAAAATCTAAATGTTAACATTTGGCCCAAAATTTGAAGATGTACAAACTTTGGCTTCTTCTGGACCTATCTCTATAATTGTTTTGCATAACCAAAAACTTTCTTATATCCCTCTACTTTAAAAGTTGATATTTCTCATAGCCACCTTATCCATTCATCAATAGGACTCTGCTCATCTATTTAAACAAGGCAAAATCTTAGTATGTGGGTAAAAATGTCCAACAATTCTAGCGACTCGTAGGGGTTACATACTTGCCTATGCTTGGGGAACCTAGACCATATTTCCAATCTTATTCTAACCTCTTGAAACAAAAAAAACACCAAAAAGGATAGAAACAAAATATAATGGGGAACCTAAACTACTAACACAAGGACCACTAACCTACAAAAAAAATAGTGAAAAGGGAGAAAATGATACATGTGCGACTGTCTTATTAAAATAAGACAAAGCTAGAACAACTAACCTAAGGTAACAAGCATTCTTCCAATGTGAAAATGGAATTTATTTGATGTATCATGAATCTTTTAAACATGATTTTTTCTCCTTGATATCATCTTCTTGCAGATGAGAGCAAAAGGATTCTCATGTCTTTTTGATGATGAAATTAGGCCTCCTATTTCCACTCTCAAGTGTAGGGATTGAAGATATGGATCCAAGGCCCAATCATCTTCCTCTCAAACTATTTTTTATTGTATCATGAGCTTCATCTACTTTTTATCCAAGTTTTGTAATGGATTTAATTCCTTAGACTCTAAGTGGCCAACTATCATAGCATCCTTGATGAGCTCTTTCTCTTCAATCCTTGGTTGATGGAAAGGTGAGGCATCTAGGTTTAGGTAAAAGTCTTCTAAGTCTTCCCAAAATCACATATCATTTTCATCAATGTACAAACCATAAGGATATTTTCTCCTTCTACCATTTATTTGTAAGGCATTAGGCTAATTACCACTTCTTTTTCTTGGACAAGGTCATCACAAGACTCTTAGCCAACTAAGGTTTTCTCATCTTCTTCATCAATAAAGAGGGGTGACAAATCATCAATCCACTCAAGCGAAATCTCTTCTTGAATTTTTAGCTCTAAATTTACACTACTTTCCTCATATAGAACATTATCTTATTGTTTAATTTCATCACTCAAATATACCACACTCAGTTACTTAATCTCACTTAATAATTCCAAACACAAGTGTTGCCACTGGTCTTCTAATAGATCCTTAAACCTAATACAAATAGCATTATTATTAATGGTACCAACTAATTGATCTCCTAGGAAAATATCATCTTATGTTTCACTTACCTTGATTGTATCATTAGGACATCATAGCTGCCCTCCATCACTTAACTCTTGCTCATGTTTACCTTTCAATCCATTAGGGTGCATATGGGTTCCAATTTGGATATCTTATTCATACACACTATAAGTGTCTTCTCCAACATGATCTTGAGGCTCAACTATAATGATGACACTGTCAATCTCTTATGATTGACCCCTCATCCAACTACTTTGATAATATTTCCACCGTGTTGGAATGATCCAATTCTAACTTTGGTGTACTTGATTTCTCTTGAAGAGAGGAAAGGTGGCTGGGTAATAGATAACATCAAGTTTCTTGATGTTGTAAAGTGTATTTTTCAAACCAAGGATCTTAAATTCTCTTTTAGGAAGCTAATGGGATTGAAGATAAATGTGAAAAGGGGGAATAGGTGTTTGAGTAACAATAAATGAAGGATCAATAACAGATTTTAAACCTTCTCCTTCTTTCTTATCCTCATTATCAAGGGTGGGAATGATGAAATTAGGATCTATGGCCCATGAAGGCCTCCATATGGGTATTACCTCTAGTTATTTGGCAAGTATAGGATCTTGAGCACAAGTGGATTATTTTGGAGAAGGAGAGTGAAGTCAAACTATCTTTTGGGTGGTTGTTGGAATAAACATGGAACATAGAGAGTGGCTCAAACTTGATTTTCACCTCTACACCATGTTCAAGCTTGCACACCATATGGGACAAGTATTGATAAATTACCCTCCAACCTTAATCATGAAGTCACTACACAAAAATAAGGCATGATGAGGTAACAAATCTATTACCATAAGGTGTTGTACAACTGAAAGATTGGGGTAAGCATGAAAAGTAAGTTGGAGGCTTATAACAACACTAAATACTTTCATGGGAGACCCATTCCTTTGTAAAAAAATGTTAGGTATAGGTTCATAATTTAGACTCAAGTGGTCTACTACTAATTTAGGGATAATACAGAGACTTTCCTTGTCATCAAGCAAACAATTATAGACCAATAAATCTCTTATGACCAAGGAAGCAAGGAAAGGAGATAGGGTAACCAATTTAGCTGATTGTGGCTAGTTTATAGGAGTATTATGGTGAGGGATAAGATTTTGGGATTATCCCCTTTTTTATTATCTAATGCTCTCCTACAACCCATCTCATTCTTTTCTTAGTCTCTTAATATCTAAATGGAGGTATTCATTGTTTGATATAAGTGGATACAAGGGGTAAAATATTGATAATAGGACTAGTCATGAGGATGAAGAGGTTACTATGGAGGTGGTGGGGGGTTGAAAGTATGGTTGAAGATCTTGATAATATAGAGGATGTGTATTATATGGGTCATCTAGGATATGGTAAGGTGGATATGGGGTGGATATTATAAATATTCCTTATAGGATGTCATGGATCCTTATGAAATATGTGAACTAAATTTAGAATCATGAAAAAAAATTCTTACCTCTACAACCATAAAACCACTGGTACCTTTGAACTTGAGGTTGATTAAAAACCTCCCAAAGATGCTTAACTCTAACTAAGATGTTTGAAAATGATGTTGATGATGTCTTCAACTTATAAATGCCATCTAATGCCTTCAGAGTATGCTTTAAGGCACTTGAAAGTGGTTCGACCAGGTGTGCCAAAATTGTTATAACTCCAAGTTGTACCCTAGCTAAAAAGAGGAGTGTTTAGGTCCTACTTTCAAACCTAGTCTAACATGGGAATGGTCTAAGGCTATGTGTGACTTATATCTTGACTAGACCTCTAGGAGTTTTAATGAGGTTAGCTCCTTTGATGCATCATTTTAGAATTTTGTTTATTAAACTTAAAAACTAGTTTGTGTGAAAAGGGAGAAGGAATTACAAAATTAAAACCTATTATAACTTTTGTTGATGCACCATGAATATTGTCCATCCACTCATACTTGAGCCTCTATAACAATAGTGAGACAAAAATACCAAATGGGTTCTATGACTTCAAATGCCTGTCATACATCAACATTTCATGTAGAGGTTCATCAAGTGAGAGAAACCGAAGGGATATGATAGAGAGGCCTAGTTAAAGGAAATAATCCAATCAACATGTCCACTATTTGTTATAATCAAATGATATCAAACACTAAACATAACCTACACAACTAGAAAATCTACCATCTAGGTGAAATCAAGACTTGGCAAGGGATAAGGCTCTACCACTTATGCAAATAAAATTGAGATGAACACACTAGGTTAATATTATGAAATCTAAAAATAGTCATCTTATTTATCTCAAGAGGTTATAAATCTCAATCTTGGTAGAGTCTAGTCATGTCTAAGAGAGGGATCCAAAATAATAGCTTGAAGGTTATATTTATAGTAGAAGGGAAGCAAGAGAGAGGGAGATTTAGCACTCAAAACGGAATCAAATGAATTCAAATCCATTTTAAAAGTTATTATAATTACCTATAAAAAATGCTCATTTAGAAAATTTGAATGATCTAAGTCACCCTAGTCCATTACATCATTATAATATCTTCTTTATGATCTTCTGTGGTGGCTATAATGATGGGATCAAGTTATTTTCATATGTCTTGATGTGAAACTACCTATGACTAATTTTTTGATGTGTGCCCAAGTGGGGAGAAAGGTCACTTTATTATCATTGGATTTGGTGATGTCCATTAAAGTCTATGTGTCTACCTTTGTATGTCTTCAATGGCATCATTTCATCCCAAAAAATCCACTCCTAGCTCTAACTGAAATGTGCTCGAGCTTGGCTTCATCATGATTACTTGTCTTGGTTAAAAATTGACCTTTCAACCTTCATTTATGTCATTTAGGATTTCACTTGCTCTCTACTTTTATTTTCATTAGTTGTTGATGTTTGATCTATATCCTTGACTCTTAGACTCATCTCACTCTATCAAATTTTCCTTAGGTTAATGAACATGATCCATCGACCTCTTGTTTGGACCCATGCACTTATTCCACTTGTCCATCATGATTTTGATCTCAAGCTTCACTGACTTTTTGACCTTCTCATGCATTGTTAGATTTGATATAGGATCCCAAGATCTTGACACTTGTCAATATTATGATCAATTGAAAACCCTTTTGATGATTTTGAATGTAAATAACTATTTTATGATCTCAAAATTGATGGCTTTATGATTGTCCTTAGATTTTCAAATCCAAATAGCTATTTATAGGGGATTAAAATTTATGGCTTCATGACTATCAAATGATGTCCATAAGAACATCAATGACATTTGTGAAACTATCTTGGTCATAAATCCTATGGGCTATTTCTTTGAAAGTATTTCTTTTGGACCTCTTGAAAGATAATTCTTTTGGGGTTTCCATCTTAGACAAAATGTTTGAAAGAATCAATGTCTTGGTCCTTTACCCTCTAAAAAGTACCCTTAAAAACTTTGACTTAGTCTACCTCTCTATAGAAATGTCCTATGGAGAAAATGTGGAGGACACTTATCTAAGAAACTGACCCTTTAAACTTTTGAAAAGTGCCCTTTTTGAAAGAAAAGTACCCTTCAAAAACTTGTAAGTGGACCATTTATCTGAGAGACATACCCTTTGGAAATTTGAAAAGTGCCCTTTAGATATTCTATTTTGGGACACTTCCCAATGAAAATATCCTTCAGGATTTGTGTGGAGAAATTTTTACAAAGGAATTTATTTGTTTTGTCCTTGTCTTTGAGAAATTATTTTAGACAAAATGTCTTAAATTTTTTTGCCTTAGTCTTTTTCTTTGGGACAAAAGCCATGAAAGAAATCTACCTTTGAGAAAATTATCTTAGATAATTTTCCCAAAGGAATTACATCCTTAGAAATGTCCTTCGACCCTTTTGTCATAACCCTTTGGAACTTCAGAATGGTCCTTTGAAAAAAATTCAAAGTGTCTTTTACAAAGGACATTTTGCTAAAAAAGTGCCCTTCAAAACCTTGAAAAGTGCCCTTTCACTGAAGAAAATTACCCTTAAGAAGAAGCGCATAGGACAATTTGTCAAGAAAATTCCCTAAAAAACATTGAAGTGGACCAATTCCTTGAGAAAATAACCATTCAATTAAATTGTAAAGGAGAATTTTCTTGAAGAAGATATCCTTCAATATTTTGCAAAGGTCCACTTTCTTGTAGAATGATCCTTCAAGAATAGTGTATTGGACATTGGCTCTAAAAGTGCCTTTCAAAACAAATAAAAAGGACCTCTTTGAAGAAATCAACCTTTGGGGAAATTGTTTCAGACAAAATGTCTAAAAAAATTCTCAATATTTGAACAAAAGGTTGAAATAAAACTCCCAAAATAATTCTTCCCAAAATAAATAAGCCTTGTAATTTTAGCATGGGTTTTGTGTGGAATACTTCCATCGAAGGAAATCTAAATGTTAACACTTGGCCCAAAATTTGAAGATGTGTGAACTTTGGCTTATTTTGGACCTATCCCTATAATTGTTTAGCACAATAAAAAACTTGCTTAGATCCCTCCACTTACAAAGTTTATCCTACTCATAGCCACTTGATCCATTCATCAAATGGGACCCTACTTATATGTTCAAACCAGGTAGAAGCTTGGTATGTGGGCCAAAATGGCCAATAATGGATAAAGAGGAAACAAAAAAAGGGAAGGAAAGAAAACAAGAAAGAATTATTTTCATTTAATAAATTCAATTTTTTAGTATAGATATTATAAGTTTTTGGAGAAAACCCTGAAAGGGTGAGTAGGTTGCACATAGGGTATTTTCTCTACTTAGAATGTTCACACTATTATTAAAAATGGATGAATTACTTATAATTTATATAATTGGATTGAGTTATTATTTAAATGGGAACATTATATTCTGTTAAATTACCCATTTGGGGGTCGATTTTTTAGACCCTCTCACTCCTAGATGGTGCAAGGATGTGATTTTTATGCTGAGTATAGTTTGAGTACTTACAATTTTGTCAAGGATGTATTCTAGTGTGTTTCTTATTCTAGGTATTATGTTTATCTATTTTTTGTATTCATTATGAGGATCCTTGCTAATAATTTACATGCATATAATTATTTAAAACATCTTGTTCATTTTTATTTATGAATTTGGAGCCTCTATGTGGTTCCCTATTCCAACCCTAAAATTATGGTTAGGGTTGGTAGGGATACCACCAATGGATGGCTTCATATTTCACATTTTTGGATTGACATGATTAGGTTCAATCATGAATATTTATGATCATTGATGAATGATAATTTGAAGTAAATTCAAAATTGTGTCAATGATACTAAGGCACTTTATATCTAGCAGTTATTTTATTTGTTGTATCTTACTCCTTGAAGTTACATGGTATATCATGTAAATGGTAGAAATGAGGGTTTTTGAATTATGTAAAGGAATTAGAATTTTATTTTATGATTGTATCATCTTTCTATTCATTTTTGTATACAATTTTACCTCATGAATGATGAATAGAGTTGTAAGGGAATTAAAAGAATTCAATCTTAGTTGGTAAAAACATAAGGCATAGGTGTAATACTTGTATGTTATCTATTTGTAATATTGTTCATATAAATGATATAGTTGTCTTATAATGTATGGAATTCCTTGAAGTTATTATGCTGATTGTATTTTAATTATTTATAGTAGATATGTAATTGAAGGGAAATGTCATTATGCTATATAATTTTAACACATTGCGTAATTTTTATCTTATGATGGTTATGGTTGTAAATAAATGTGTTGTGATATGTGATCTTTTTTTATTATGAGTGCATAGGCTTATTGTTGGTTTGAATGTTTTTAATTAAACCCATGATTTGAGAGAATCCTAGTACATACTTGTTACTTCTAAGTGTATAATCCAAAAAGGGTAAGATGAATAAAGAGAATTTTGTTATCATTTTATTAAAGATTATGGTTGAATAATTATATTCTAAGTTTTTGGTTGCTGAGTATAAATGTTTGTGTGTGTTTTTAATCATTGCTATTTGATCTTGAATAATTCACTATGAACATTAAAATCTTTTTTATCCACATATAGTGGACCTTATTGTAAAATTGTTCAACCATTTTTGATGGTTTGAGTCTATATGTTTAATTATTTTGGTTTATATAGTATAGAATGCATATTATTTCAGTGGTGTTTACATAACTATAATTGGTTTAGAATACATGTACTCTATTTTTTGGATGTAGAAATTTAAAATGCATGGTTATTATCATTATGAAATAAGTTTTATTATTAATGTTTGTCAAGGCTACAATTTACTATTGAAATTCAGTTTTGTCATAAACAAATATTAAGGAGAACCTTATAATTATTGATTATCTTTAACAAGATATTACATAGATTATTAAATAATGTGATAGGTATGTTTGGTTATGAAACTCTTTATAATTATTGATCATTGTTAGAATTTTAATAAAATAGATAAGGGGTTGGGTTTTCCTTCTTGGAATATGTTGTGGTATTATGTGTTTTAATTCACAGTGTATAAATTTTATTGGGAAAATAGTTAGTGTGTAATTAGGGAATTTACATGATTAAAATAGATGGATTAAAAAGGGTGAGTAAATAACTAGGATTATTCATTCATGTTATTATATTTAAGCTTGTATTGGTAAAATTTTTATTGATTGTATTTATGGAAAATTTATTTCTTGAAGTATGAATCAAAGTAGAAATTATCAAGTGATTCAAACTCAGTTATGGAATAGTGAATGAAGGTGTTCAAATTGTGTACTTTGGTTGATATGTGATAATTATATAATTTATTTTATTTACTTATGAATAAAGAATTCCAATTTTAACCCATATCTGCATAACTAGTGGACTATCAATTTGGTAGATCAAACCTAGGCTTAAGCCAAAAATGGTTAAGGATTCTATATTATTGAGTAAAATATATTCCTTTCTAGTGAAAGGATTTTTGGGATGCATTGAGAATAATGGAAAACATCATGTTATTGATGGAGGTATATATTTAATACATTTCATTATATATTACTTGTTTCATAGGTTATAAGTTAAGATTGTTTATTAGTCACTAGTAAATGGTGTAATCTATAATTTTACAGATCATTTTAAATTGTCAATAAATGACATTGATAACCATATTAGACACATAAAATTATCTTAAGATATTTTATTTTATTTTTCCTAAGATATTTCATTACGAATTTAAAGATATTTTTAGTTACAAGTAAAATACTTTGCATGAGAGAATGATGGTATAAAATCCTATAAAACAAATATTGATATTGTATTTTATAATGACAAGAATGGAAAACCTATGGTTCCTAATAGATAAACTAAGAATTAATTAAATATAGTATTTGTGTTGTTTGAATTTATTGACTATGAATTGAGATCTTTATTTAAAAATTCATTAGTAAATGAAGAATTAATATTAGAATTTTCATCATTTATAAATAAATTGGGACAATTAATAACCTAATTTTAATTATCTATCATAGGCACTACCATAAATAACCAAAAACTCAATCAATGGAAATAATTCAATTATAAGAACTTAATATCCTTATTCCAACATGAATGACCATTAAGGTTGACTTAAAATTCTAATAACTAAATTTGGAGATTTTAAACTAATATGGAGTTTAAAATTTCTTAAGGACTTTCTGACTAAGAAACTTAGCTTCAATTTTAAAAGATACTCTATATCTAATATAATGCCATTGAAGGCCATTTATGACTTAGCCTAATTCAAAGGTATAATGATGAAGTGATTATGGGTATTATCTATTTCCCTACTTGTGTGCAATGGATTAAGGTCTCATAAATATTAAGTGTTTATTCTGAGATAAGAAAATAATGAAGATATTATTATTTTAAATGCATTTAAACTCAACTAGTTGGATCTATAGACTTGACCACAAACACTATAAAAGGATAATATCAATCTCATACTTGAATTTGATAAGAATTTTTGTAATTAATTATGAAAATATTTTAATTAGTGTTGTAAAAAGTATATCATGACATTTAAAAGTTAATTTATTTGGAGTTCATGATAGCCATTTTAGGGCTTGATTCTAGTCTAGGTAACTTTGGGAAAAGTTTGAGCTGAAATTATTTTGGTGTCTCTCAAGATGCTGATGACTCAAGTTAGCAATTTCAATATAAATGTTGGTAGTGAACTTGTTGATATTAATGATCATAATGGGCATGCTTAAAATTCTATTTATGATGATCATGTTAGTATCAATGTTGATGGTAATAAAAATATTATTGGTAATACTAACAATGACCATGTTAGGCATATTGTTATTTTAGATGACATACTAGGTGTGTCTCATAAAATTCAAGGTCAAGGGGAAAATTATGGTCAAAGGTCAAATAATATGGAAAATATGCAAGAAAGTGAGGAGGAAGTACCGTGAGATGAAAATCCAAGACAATAGAATGTTGTGTATCTCATCATCAAGGATATTAATAAGCTTACACCTCTTACTTTTTCTAGTGAATAATATGGATATTAATCAATATCATGGTTAGTTAACCGACATAAATAATTTACTCTTCATAATATGGGATTAATTATCAAAAATCATAATGGAGTCTACTACTTGGTAGGTGATTGGAACCATTTGTTTGCTCTCAATGGTTATGACCCAATTACTATCACGGGAGACTTTTGAGATGTAGTTAATAAAGAGGTCCTTAAATAATAGCTTAAAGGAGAAAAATATTATATAATTCTAGCTATTGAATTAAGGGACTATGAATGTTTTGGAGTATGATAAAAAATATATCATCCTCCTACATTATGTAAACTACATTTATGAAGAATAAACTAAAGATACTAAGTTCAAGCTAGGCTTATAAGAAGTGTTAATGCATGATGTGAATATGACAAACCCATGCATATTAGATGCTACCATATAATCTACATATCATGTGGAAAATATGGAAAAATATTTCGAAGAAATAAGAGAAGAATATTGGAACAATAGGTTGTAGTCTAATCCTAAATATAAATTTCTTCCCATGAGGAAAAAATTCAAGAAAACTGAATAGAAAAGGGTTTTTTGAAACCATAAAATTTTCAAAATTTTAGAATTTAAATAGAGGTTCCAAACCTTATAATTTTTTAGAAAAAAAACCATGGAAATCCTATTGAGTAGCAAGATAAATTCCATGGCATAACCTCCAGAGCTAATATTATGCCTTTGCCTCTATGAATTGCTATAGTTTGTTTCAAGTGTGGTGATAACCATTAACATAAGGATTGTCATTATCTAAAAGGCAATTGGATAGAAAACTATAAGGTGTATGCTATTTTAAATAATAGAAATACAATCTTAGAGTTTACTCCAATTAAGACTAGAGGTATAATTTATCGATTTTCCTTGAATGTTTTAACATATTTTGGTGAAATTGATAGTTTCATTCCCATAAGATTGCTTTTAAGTGAGAAATTAAAACCTCTAGACTAACATAAGGATGGGAGGTAGAGTTTGGAAAAGGTAAAATAATATTTGTTTCATAATTTTTAAAACAAACTAAGATTGATCTTGGGGTCTTAAAATCTCATGTAAACCTATTTTTGGCACATTTGAAGTTTTGTGAACTGATTATAGGCATTGATTAGCTAAAATAACATAAATAGAATCTTTATTACTTTAGTAAAATAATTCAATGCCTTTTTTGGTAGACCTATGTAAATATAATAGGTACTAAAGCCTTCAACCAAGAATATTATTTCAACATTACAATTGAAAATAACAGTAAGAAAAGGGTGAAAATTTAATTCTATTCAGTTAAACAAAACTTCAAAGAAGCAATGACTTACTCCACAAGACTACACTATCTTGAGAGAACTTATGTGTTTCTTGAGGAATTTATAGGTTGTCATCCTAAGAGGGAGTTTGATTTTTTCATATATATTATAAGCAACTTTTTGCTTGCATCAAAAGCCATATATATGATGACTATGGAATATCTAAGAGAACTTAAAGTTTAGCTGCAAGAGCTAATGGAAAAAGGGTTGATTAGGCCAAGTATGTCACCTTGTGTAGCCTTGATTATATTTCTAAATAAGGATGATACATTGAGACTTTACATTGACTACCACATGCTAAATAAAGTAACCATTAAAAATAAATACCCCATTCCTATAATTGATGACTTGTTTAATCAAATGAAGGGATAAATTGTATTTTCAAAGATATATATTTATTGGGGGTATATTCAAGATAATGGAGGACAAAAGTGGGCATAAAGAGACACCTTTTTAAAAAAAAAATTATAGTAGTTGAATTTGGAGAGAATGATAGAGACATCTAGAAAAAGAATTTGACAATGATGTAAGAATTTGAATTGTGTCATTTTGAATATAGTTCTAAATATATACTTTTTTTTCAATACTTATATGATAAAAGTGTTTGAAATAGATGCATTAATTATAATAGCTTGACCCTTTTTGTGAAAATAGAAGAAGACTACATGTGTATGAACACACATTTTTTGAGTAAATGAATGAATTAATGTATGGAATTTCATATATACATAGATGAAATGTTGAAGATCAATCAAGATATTTTTTATTAATTTTTTAATAAATATATTTTTTAAATAATTTTACAAGTCAAGACAATTGGAAAATTTGAACTGCAAGTGTATGAACACAACTTTTTGACATTAACTTCATGAAAATTATTTTATACAAATCATAGACAATAATGTGTAAATTGGTCAGGTATAAGTTTTATAAAATTTTGATTAATGGTCAAAAAGTTATAAAATTACTTGTAATAATATGTATGCAATCCATAATGAGGTATGTTGTGTATAAATTAAGTAATAATTATAAATAATAGTTTAACATGTGTGTGTGTGTGTATATATATGTCTATATGTATGTATGTATATATATATATGTATATATGTATGTATGTATGTATGTATATATATGTATATATATGTATATATATGTATATATATATATATGTATATATATGTATATATATGTATATATATATATGTATATATATGTATATATATATATAGACATATGTATATATACATATATATACACACACACATATATATATGGTTTTATTAATATATATATATACATATATATATATGTATGTATTATATATATATATACATACATACATATATATACATATATACATATATATATATACATACATACATACATACATACATACATACATATATATATATATATATGTATGTATGTATATATATATATGTGTGTGTGTGTGTATGTGTGTGTATAAATATATATATACATACATACATACATACATATATATATATATACGTACATATATATGTATGTATGTATGTATATATATATATATACATATATATATAAATGTATGTATGTATATATATATGTATATATACATATATACATATATATATATCTATATATATGTATATATACATATATATATATATATATATATAATAAAATCTATTTGATCAAATGTGTTGACAAAGATGAAAAAGACTCCTAAATTTATTATAAATGAAGTGGCCTCCATGGTTGGTTTTAGGCTAGGTTCAGACCTCCCAATCCTGTACCCAAAGTAATTTTGGAGGAAAAACATGGAAGGAAATATTGAAATATTGAAAATGGAGTACACCCTTTATAAAGGGTGTACACCCTTTTAAACCAAAAAATTCATTCATTATTTTTTCCATTTTGATCCATGCATCAAAGTAGGGCATGCATGTTTTGCAAAAGGGCACATTCCTTATATTATTAATTATTTTATTTTGTTTGATAATGGATTTCAATCATTCATATTACATTTTACAATCTTCAAACTAAGTTTTTATACTAACACTCTACACATTCTGTAAATTCTTCATTTACTTTATCTATATATTACTATAAATTCATCAATTTATACTCTAAATGTTGACTTATTTGCATAAATATAAATAATGGGATTGATTATTCATCACAAAAGACCAATTAAAGAGATAAAAAATGAGGAAATTGAATTGAATAGAGTAAAATAAATAAAAAGATAAGAAGATACGAGTGCATCTGTAAGAGCTTCTAGGTAATGTGAAGGTCCCTATTCCACATTAGGTAATATTTTAAATGAAATTAAAATTCCTAATTCCAAGGAAATTAATTTAGATATACATTAAAAAGATATAAGATAACACAATAAATAATTATTGAATGATGAAATTAAAAATCTAAAACATGTAACTAATAAATTTGTATTGAGTGATGAAACATATGAAGAAACACAATATAATGAAACATCCATCCATAATGAACATTTTGATCATGGTGATAATAAACATCAAGTAATGACCCTAATTCATGTCTCTCCTAATGAGGAGGAGTTCAATTCTTCATATGTCTAGTGTAGATTGTCAACCCTATACTATCCATGTTATGGTTATAGTCACAACACCACCTAATTTAGTACAAAATATAGATCCTAAACCCACACCTCCAAGGATAATGAGATTAAAACCAAGGTATTTTGTTGAAATATGTGAGAAAATAATAAAACCTATTGAAGACAAAATTTCAAAAAGATCATTTCAGCATCATGCATAAATGTATGGGACTATGCATTTGAGAATAAAATCCATCCAAAATGGTGTCAAATATCTATTCAATGAATATAAATGAAAAACATGCACCATGTGATGAATAATTTATGGATAATAACATTGAACATGGAGGGAATAAATACTTCAATAATAAATAATCTATTAAATGCATTTAAGGCAATAGGCAATAAAAGTCAAAAAAAGATAGTAATGTGGCAAGATTAGTAATAATAAAATATATAATGCGTATGTCATCATCTAAATCTTTAATTATTAGTAAAATAATTAAATCTTTTAACTTGAATAGGAAAACTCTAATAAATGTCATAAAAATAAGAACAAGACTTGATGACCCTTAACTCATAATTTTTTTGGGAATTTAGTGGTAGAATCCCTTGAAAAGATAAGGTATTAATTTAAGGAACAAGACATTTAATCAAAAGGGTCTCATCTAATGTAGAATATGTTGATAATATAATAAAAGGTTCCAAAAACAATAAGCCACATGTAAAACATTTATTAGTCATGACCAAAATAGAATTTTATAAAAAAAAATTGAAAAATTTAATGGCCAATTGATAATTAGCCAAAGGTCATTTGAGATGTGAAAGCATTTCTAGGTTAAAATCAACCAAACACACACCACATGTTTTAGGGTACATTTTGAATTTTTAATTAATTTTTATGTTTTTCATTATATACATTATACTTTACATTCTAATGAGATTATGTAGGAATGTATGGTGTCCTCCCCACCTAAGACATCAAGAGAACTAATCCAAACTCTTTTTCATCAAAGACCCAAGGGAAAAAAAATTCACCAAACATTTTATTTAGATGGAAATTGTAAAAGTCATGGTAATTTTTCAAATTTGATGAGATGTATACATGAATAAATTTCACATGAATTTGGAAAGTAAATAGTTGATTTTGAGACATCAAGTAGTTGATTATGGAAAGAAAATATGTAAAAGAGTCATCAATATGTGAGTTTGTTTCATATTTGAATTAAAAAAGAATAATATATACCAATATTCAAAACACACACATAAATAAAAATGGTTATATAATCAATTCAAGCTATGCAAGGACAAATTTCTAATTGGCACCATTATTTCAATTTTGGACATCGTTGAGAACCACAC
Organism: Torreya grandis; assembly: GCA_037957365.1. Classification (NCBI taxonomy): domain Eukaryota; kingdom Viridiplantae; phylum Streptophyta; class Pinopsida; order Cupressales; family Taxaceae; genus Torreya; species Torreya grandis. The sequence goes on along the minus strand of JARHVA010004565.1, from coordinate 821,577 downwards.
ACTACAACCATAAAATGAGGTTCAATCCTAATACTATAATTTAACTCAAGTTATATTTTTGTTTATATTACATTCAAACATCAAACTCATAGCACAAATGAAAATATATATATTTTGAGAGAGTACCAATTTTATGTGAGTAATGACAGATCATATTCTCTAGAGTTTGTCTAAGTTTAGTTTTAGATATTTTCTATAAATATGAATTCAAGAGAAATCATGTTCAATACACAGTACATTTGGTCAAACAATTATGTAGAGAAATTTAATAATTCTCAATTTTTTTTACTAGTTAAGAAGAATGCACAAGAATAATATTGCTCAATATTTTTTTAGATTCTTTGTGGTTGGGCATGGAAAAGGGGAACATGATGGTTCAGGTGCATGTGTAGAAAGAGACCTTAAAATAAGAGCAGGGAAAGCATAAGGATGGTGATAATTTAATTGATGTTTCAAGTATTATGACTTGGTGTAATGAAAACATTTATCATGGATCAATTAAATATTTTCATGTGCAAATATTATTTTGGTTAATATAGGAAAAACACAAGGTAATGTATGAAGATTGCATTATAGCTCAAATTCAAGTTCATGGACTATTTATACAAGGGATATAGTATGTTTTTTCTTTGCATGTATGGAATTTAATTGGAATGAATGTGAGACAAAAGTATGGATTGATGAATGATATTCTAGAATAATATTACTTGTAGAGAGTATCTATTCTCTCCAATAATTGATGGATCATGAAATGGCATCATCAATTGACTTTGACCACATCTCATATCTTGTGAAATTAGGTACAGTTTATTCCTAATTTAAATGTATAGCCTTAGTTCTACTAGTGATATATTTATTTTTTCTATATGTGCTTACAATATGATTATAATTTAAATGCAAGGCATGTTTTTTAATTTATTTCAATTGAGGACAATGATGAGGTAATAAACTACTACTTGTGTCATTGTGTAGAGGCCAAAAAAAAATTTAGTCACAAATGTCATGGATGGAGAAGAGCTAATTTATACCAATGTATCCTTAGTGGTTACATAAACTTGGATTCTTAATTACTCTCATAAAAAAATAAAACAATTGTTATTTGAGGAATTTATAACATAGGGTGGTTCTTCATTATTTAAATAAATTTATAGCCTCAACTATTCAAATGATAAAATATCATGAAAATCCTCAGAATAAAATTTTATGGAAAGTGTCGAGTTGATGTGGATGTGTCAAGGATGCAATGCTAATAAGAGAGTAAGATATATCATTTTATTATGTAGATCCTAAAAAATGTTAGGGCTTGATTGAATTTTGATAAAATGATTTTATGACTACCACCTTTAGCCTGTAAGCAGACCCTATAGGGACAACAATAAATTTATAATGACACAATATATTTGAGATTTCCTTTTGTTGTTATGGTGAAATTGATTTATATTTTTTATAACTATTTCCCAAACTCAAACATGTAGATGAATATTTATAGTGAGTAGTAAACTAGGGTGATTCATGTCAAAAAATAAAAAAGGGAAAGAAGGGTTGATCAGAAAAGGAGATTTACCTTGAAATAACAAAGACTAAAAAAAATTCTTTGGTTCTTTCCCATGACATTATGAATAAAACTAACATTCTTGAAATTCTAGTGTTGGACTCAAAATTCCATAAATGTAGTGGTGATACTAGGGTGAATAAAATTCACATATCTAAGAAGTATGTCCTAAAAAATGGCTAACCATAATAAATTACCTTAAGCACACTTGTTTACATAGTAGAAGAGAAAACAATCATACATAAACAAATTTTATTAGAATAGTATAAAACACAAACTAATAAGAGGTATTAGAATCACTACAATCAATTTTAACCATTATAAACTAAAACCATCTATCATTTATAAAACTTGAAAAGCAAGAAAATATGGAAAGCAATGAAATAGTGAAGAAATTTCTAGATTTCCTCTTTCTATTTGCATTAATTCCATAAAGTTATGTTCCAAAAAACAAATGAGGGGGGAAACCCCTACATATAGGCTTTTTCAAATGCCTGAGATGGTTGCATTGGCTATAAAAGAACCAAATACATGATTGTTTTTACTAGATAAAAGTTCCTCATGTTTTAAAAATAAAAAATATTCCCTATTCAAAAGGGAATCTTCTTAAAAGTTTTTAACGTGAAATTTATCAAATAAATATCTTGACATATGGATATTTTGATCTTGAGGTGCCAAATTGGGATCCTACTATTTTTGACAATGATGGAACTCCTAATGTACGAGAAGAGGAAAGTGAAACTAGAGTGCTTGAAGAGGAAATAATTACAAATGTAGCTAAAGGATAAGAAACTCCTAGAGGGGCTAAAGAGGAAGAAGCTCCTATTGTGACCATTTGTGGTTTGTTATCCACCTATTTTTCAACTTATATTTGTCCCTTTCATGCCTTAGAGCACTTCCTATAATCTTTATCAATTAATTTTAGTTCTATGATGGGTTCCTTTAGTAGTTTGATAGTGACATATGATATTGCATCATGTTTAGTTAAGAGAGGTCTTAAGACTTCATTTATTACTATTACCTTATCTATTATTTGATTATCTTATGCTTCCAAGTCCAAAATATCTGGTCCAAAAGTTACTATATAAGATAGAGCTTGTTTTCTAAATTTGATAACAAAATTTTGGAGTTGTGCTCTAAAAGCATCCTCATTGATGATGGTACCATCTCTATTTTCAAGGTGTATGAATTTTACTTCCTTAAGTAAAGTTATAACTCTATCATGTAGCTAACAAAGAGACTAACTGAATTATCTTATATCATTAATCCATTGATTTAAAGCTTTCATCCTTCCAATGATGTAGTACTAAGTAATTCTCAAATCATCCTAGCGTACCAAGTTTAGTTCTAAAAATTCTTTAAACCTAATCAAATTTACCAAGATGATCACTTTTATATCATAATTCCAATAGGTACTTTATGCCTTAAGAATTTTGTTATAAACCTCATCTCCTTTTACTTTATATTGAGATAAAGAATTTAGAGTATCAAACATAACCTCAAATACCCATTCCACTTTGGTGATAGTCTCTTCTGTTAAGGTGGCTTTATTTTATTTTTCTAACTCAGTTGTCCTTTATTTCATCCCTTTCAACAATTTGGTGGCCACATCACCATATGCTTTCAATGTTGAGAGGGTTTCTTCTTCATATTGTTACTACTAGTCATGCTTATCCTTATTCTTCTTAATGAGTGAAAATAAGGTTTATTTATACTCATATAGAATTAACTGATCTATATGAGTCACTTCTCTTTTGGTTACCCTTTCCATAGATCCAAATTCCTTGTCAAAATTTAGTGAGACCTTTAGAGGGTCTATTATAACTAAATATTGCCTTTCCACTATGGGTAACTACAAATACCTTATCCAAGACTTATCTTATATATCACCCTGAGGTTGAGTGGATGGTATAAACTAAGGAGCTGGTATCAACCCTTGGAATGTAAATGTTTGAGATGTAACTATGGAAGTGACTAGGATGAAGTTAGAACTAGGTGATGGGATGAAAGGTATTACATGTGAGGACAAAATGAACTATTTCTAGTTGGATCACTTGTTAAGAACAAAGAAACCTATTGTATGAAAATAGTAGGCCTCCCCTTAGGCAATTAAAGGTCAATCATATGCATGGGCTTGGGAAAAATTAGGGGAAAATTAGTCATTACAAAGACCTTTGAGTTATATGTCATAATAAAAGGATTGATTGTGGGCAAGGGTATAGTCATAAGCCTAACTATAGGAATAATGAAGGGCCTGTAGGGTATTAAGTTCATGTCATTAGGTGTAAGTGGCCCATAGGATCTACCCTAGGGGTAGTTATTCAAAAACAATGGAGGAAAATAAACACAATATTGACTAGTCATACCTAGATCTTCCTTGATAGGAATAAGGGGAGGTAGTTTTTGCGTGGAAGCTACTAGTACCATAGCACATGGTGTTATAGCTTCAAACAAAGATGAATTAGGAACCATTGAAGGTTATGAATAAATTAAGATGACATATTAAACCTAGGACATGGTGTTGGATATTGCTTCTAAAATAAATGCATGCTTATTATGTTCCCAACCTTAACTTTTCCCCTCACTGAAGTGGGAGACAATGGTTGAAAGATTATCTGACTCAGTTGGGGTTTAGTCAATCTATCTTCTTCAAAATCAAAAATATATATTGTAGATGTGGATGCACCTTGCTTGAGCACTTTCAAGATTGAAAACTTCATAATAGCTAGAATCTTTTGGTCTACCCCTAGATAATGGAACATTAACATCTTTCAACCTTTTTTTCAACTCTTGATCATTTATGGCATTGATATATAACTTGTCCTTATTCTTATACTCATGGTGGTAGGAAAGGCTCAAGTCTTACATGTGTTTGATGCAATGATTGAAAGCTATGTGATTTGGTTCCCACTACCTATTGTCATCATTTTATAAGTGAAACATGGGTCTTTGTTTCATAGCTACAATGACATAATTCCAATTATTTATCTAAAATTGACCAATATTAGAAAATTGAGGATGAATTAATCCTCTTCTTTTGTTCTTACATAACTCATCCACCATTATATATAATTGATAACCAATTTATTACCTATCCAACTTATCTAGAACTGTAAGGGGAAACCTAAGGGTGGATACCTTGATGCCAATGACCCTCACAACTATGCAATTTGGGTAATACCAATAGGCTCCTAGGGTACTCAGGGTTCTTTTAATTTATTCTAATAATCTAGGCATGGTATTTTCATGGATTACCCTATATACTATGGGAAATAAATTTTTAGATATGCATCTCAACTCTTGATTATACTTGTACACTCTAACCTTCAAGAATGTATGGGGAATAATTGATTTTAGCTTTGGGTCCTAACTGGCTAAGGAATTTTTTGAGTGGCATAAATGGAACACACTAATTAAGACATATTGTAAAAATGATTTCCCTATCTGGACATAATTTTTTTGATTTGGGACACCAAATTACAAGATATAATTTCTCCTAAAGGGGGAGTCTTTCCATCATCAACTATCATGGATAGAAGTGGGATCCATTTTTCATCCACATAACCTATATTTTTGGCCCCATATAATTGGTTCATCATGGCCATTCCCATTCTTACTCCCTTTGTAAACTATGTGATGGGAATTTGGCTAATTTTAGTTTTACACATAAAATTCCCTTTATTCTTAATCGAGTTCCTTAAAACATCTCTGATAGTATGGGTTTGAAGCCATTGAGTCATAGTCTCTTGATTGTACTTAATCTCTAGTTTGGGTAAATTGTAGTAAGATTGGAAGGATAACCCAGCTATGAAGGCAATATCTTAGCATAAATTTAAAGACTTAATCATATTATCAACACATCTAGATAGAAGAAACATATGGTAGATTAATTCTACATAAGGAAGTACCTCTATGTTAGATGTTGCTTTGTATAAACCCATAAACATGAGAACTAGAATATCTAGTCTATCTTCTACCTCATTTGAGTCTTCTTCACTATCACTATTTTATTCTATAGTGCTCTTTACATGGAATAAAGAGTAATTTTAATGTCTATCCTTACTATCCAATGCAACAAAGTTGAATCTGGTATCCCAAAATATGACATTTGTCTTATAAGAGTAGAAGAATGGGATTTGTTATTAATTATTAACCTTAGATGCTTTGGTTTTAGCCATGGTTTAAAATTTCATGATAAACAATATTGAAACTTGATTTAATGGTGGAGGGATATACATAAGTCTTCAAAAAAATCATAAAATGCTTCGAACAATAGTAAATAATAACTAGAGGTAAACCTATTTCTTTGAGGTAATAAGCATTAAACTCCAAATTTGGAATGTAATCTAAACAATGTGAGTCATTAATTTCAAGTGTTTTAATTTTTCTTTATTTATGCTAGGGTGACTCTTTAATTTTATTTAAAAACCTCAAAACTTTTCTTTAAGAAATCAGCCAATCACCACCCTTGATTTATCTACATGTGTTATCACCATAGGCTTGAATTTTTAGTAGAGTGACTTACCTTTATATCCCCCAAAATAATCTCCATCAACATTTAATTCACACCTATTATCAGTACTTTGTGATTATTTTTATGCCACCTAGGTCATTATTTTGACATGTACTCAACACCTGACACCTTGTCGAGCATTTTAGCCTTTTATTCTAAATATTGAACGATCTAAGTAGATCATATGAAACTTTTCCAAGTGTCATATTTCAATTGGATTAATCATATTTAATTATCACATAAATTGACCCCTTTCATCCTTTGACTAATGTGGCCTCAAAAATGTTACTATTTTTCCAAGTGGGAAGTTCTTATTAGCTCATGTTATCATGTGTCTTTATTATATGAAATTCTTAATAGAACCAAATTCTATGACACTTCACCAAGTGTCACATTCTAATTTGATCATGTATTTTTGGGGTTTCACCACTCCCTTTGATCATATTATTATCACAAGATATGGCTCCATGTGTCTTCAACCCATTACTCCCAAATACCACATGGATTCCACATTACGTCTAAATACACAAGATTAAGAAACTTATTACCAAGTGTCATCTTGTAGTATAATCTTTGTACTAAAATTGAAATATTACATCTTAACTATGGAGCATGACCAAGTGCCAAATGACATAATGTGATAGGATTGCATTGTTGTAAGACTTTAGAAAATAATAAAAACCTTATGAAGATGTGATTGGATGGCATGTGGCATATTCTAATTGATTTTTAGGGTCATAAACTTTGTAACTTCTTCATAATCTAGAATGATTTGATTGGGTGACAAGTGGAAAACTTCCATTGGTCACATTATCACTTGGTTTTTCAAAAGTGAAAAAATATCTGATAAATTTCATAACTTATTTGACTAAGTCATTGATGCATGTGATACTACCACATATCATTTGAATCTAAGCTGGTGTCAGGTTCCTACCAAATGAAAAGGTGTGAAGGTTAAAAATCCATGAGATAAAAAGATAAGTGGTAACCCTAAAGTTGTAAAATTTGATTATGAAATTAAACTTGGAATTTAGTCTAAAACTTAAGATTAAGGTATACCATAATCCTAAATTTAAATTTTATCACATTTAAATCTAGTTTATGATTTGGAAAACTATGATTAAAATTTTTTGGTCAAGTTCTAGGTATCATACCTTGTATGTTTGAATATAACCCCTTGTAATAAAACCTCTAAACAAGATTGATTATTATAAATCTTAGTGAATTAGACATCAATGAAATATTCAAAACACCTCATTAATATTTTTCATGAATTAACATGACTTCTAAATCTTTCAAGTCATATAAAGGGGGAATTTTAAATCATGTGATACCAAAGGTGAGGTACATCTAAAGGGGTATGATCCAAATTTTTCATGGGGTCCTCATTTTTTAAAAAAATGGGGTGTGTTGGTGTCAACATGTCTGAATCTAACCATGAAGCAATTTTTGAAACAATTGAAAACATATCTGAATGCAAAGGTACATTAGATTGAATTGGTAATTTTATATTAAATTTCAAATTAATATAGTTAACTTATTTGATTTAATGTATTTTAATTTTTAATTATTCTATCATTATGTGTTTATTTCTATTTAATTTATTAACTATTTTTTTTTATGTAGGTTAGTGGCATTAGATGAGCTTTCACCTTCACATGGTTAGTATCATGATAAGAGAAGATTATCTTCTTGAAATAAAAAGAAAACTAAAAACAATTCATATTAATGTTATGTACCTCAATAAAATAAGTTTTCACCTTCATTCTATTTTTCCTTTCAATAAAACAAGAAAATACTCTTGTCTAGGCCTTAGTTATGGTCTACATACCTAATATTTTGGGTCTTGTCTTGTAGGACTAATTTAGCCTTCATAATTGATCTGACTATATGAAGTCAACAAATAATTTGAAATACCTTTTTGATGTGTCATATAATGATCATACTACCTTAATCAACCTTCATACAATGTTTAAAGTAAGAGAACAAGGCTAAACAATCAATTCTTATCTTTTCTTAGGTCTCTCATCAGACACTTATAGGAAACACAAACACAGTTGGTTATTTCTTATCCCACAAGATCTATCTTTACCTAATAACACTTATATTATCTCTTAAGAACATCTTAAACACCCATATATATGTGCCCACGTAGTTGGTTCATCGATTGGGCTAACAAGATTGAAGATATGCCTCTCATTAACTTTTGGCCTTTTAATAGAGAATTAGCTATGAGAGAAAAATAATTTCCACACCTCAATAACATTAAGTTATATAAAATAATTTATATTTTTCTTATATTACTCATCTATTTAAGTTTTGGATCTAACATCTCATCTCTATCCTTAATGGTTATCTTGCAAAGTGGGATGGAAGTTGGCTTAGTTTTCAAACTCAGGGATGAGGATAATGTCTTAAGGGATGCATCTGATCAAGTATAAATTTCAATCTTTGGAATCAATAAAAAAATATAATTATTATTCTAGCCTTAAAATTCCTATTTATATGTTCCAACAAATACAATTTGTTTATTGGTCTAACGAGTTAGAATATACACCCCCCACGAACCAACTTTTGGTCTATTTTGAGAAAATTGGCTATGAGACCAAACTTGTTATCTCATCTCACTCATATTTAGTTAGAGAGAATCCTCTTGGGGTTTATTAGAGTATTTTTAAATTAAAGTATGGGAGATAATAACTCATATTTATCCCTCATGATTCTCTTGAAATACATGATGGAATTCGGCTTAGTTTACATACTTAGGGATGAGGAGATTCTCTTAAGGGATGCATCTAATCAACTACAAATTTCACTTTCAAGGCCTATCAAATATTAGATGATATATATTATAGACTTAAAACATCATACATACATGTTATAAATATATAGTTCATTGATTTGGATAATGATTAAAAATATATACCCCTACTGACCAACTTTTGGTGAGTTATAATAAATTGGCTATGACAAAAAAATCATTCCAATGTCTCAATCATATCTCATTAAAGTGAATCATCCTTAGGTTTCTTAGAGGAATTATAAATATAATTTTAGGATCTAACAACTCATATATATCCATCATGGTTCATTTCCAACAAATGATGAAATTTGTCTCACTTTACACACTCAATGATGAGGAGATTCTCTTAAGGGATACGCTTGTTCAACTACAACTTTTGATTTTAGGGCCTAATAGAGATTGGAAAATGACCATTATAGACTTAAAATTACCATCTAGACATATTAGTGAATATAGTTAATTGATTGGAATAATGATTTATAGTATATTCCCCCCATTGACCAAATTTTGGTTTGTGTCGAGAGAATAAGCTATGAGAGAAAACTCATTACCACATTTTGGTCAAGTTGAGTTAGAGAGAATCATCATGGGGTTGATTAGAGGAATAATCCATGAAAGTGTGGGAGATTATGACTCATATATATCCCTTAGAGTTATCCTATAATATAAAATCAAATTTGGATTAGTTTAAACACTCAAGGACACTAAGACTCTCTTAAGGGATGCATCTAGTCAATTACAACATTCATTATTAGGGCTAATAAAGACTAGATAATGGCCATTATATCCTTAAAATACACATATGGACATGTCAATGAATATGGTTTATTGATTAGGATAATTATTTAGAATATATTCCCACCACTAACTAACTTTTATCCCTCTAAGATATATTTGGCTATGAGAGAAAACTCATTGTTGCATCTCGCTTGCATCAAGTTAGATAGAATCGTCTTTGGGTTTCTTAGAGGACTTATCCATGTAAGTATGGGAGATGATAAATCATATATAACCCTCATATTTATATTAAAATGAAAAATATAATTTGTCTCATTTTTCACACTTAGGGATGCTAAACTCATCTTAAGGGGTGCATCTAATCAACTACAAATTTCACTCTCAAGGCTTGACAGAGACTAGACAATAATCGTTCTAGCCTTAAAATGCCCATTTGGATGTGTCATTGAAGATGGATTATCTATTGGGATAAATATTCATAATATAATCCTCTAATTACCAAATTTTGTCCCTTTAACAAAGATTTATCTATGATATAAAACTCATTTCCTCCTCTCTCTTGCATCAAGTTAGAGAAAATCCTCCTAGGGTTTCTTAGAGGACTCATCCATGCAAGTGTGAGACTTGACGACTCATCTCTATCCCTCATGGTTATCCTAAAATTAAAAGAAGATTTAAAATAAAATTTATCTAAACTCAACTCTTTTGATCTATTTTGAATGAATCAAACTTAAATCTCAAGTTTTATGGCCCTAAAAAGTCTCTAACCCACTCAAGAAGTCAAAATAGGGCTAAAAATAGCCTTTTGGCCTAATATCATATTTTATTTTTCTTTAATATAACTATAAATTTACATAATAAATATTAAATTTTTCCACCATATATTTATCATGTAAATTTAATAGATGTCAAAATTTCATATTTTTGGACTATTAAATGTCATTTTATGGTGATAACCCTAAATCAGGGTTTTGAAGGTTTCTAGATAGGTTGAGAGCAATAATAATTTATCTTAGAGAATTATATAGGGTTTATAGACCCTAAAATTATGTGAAGGTCTATTCCAAAACCCTTCAACCTATCCAAGTATAAAATGTACAATTTAAACCTTATGAATGCAAGAAAAATAAAAAACTCAGACTACATTTTATGCAAAACAAGGGTTTAAGGGGGTTTAGAGGAAAAATGAGCCTATCTCCTTCCAATAAAATTTAAAAAAATTGAAACTTAATTGAAAAAAAGATTCAAATATGAAAATATACTATTCAATGACAAAATATATTTTTTCATACTATTCAAGAAGAAAATCAAAAAATATAGTCTTGTTTTACCCAAAAACACAGTCCTCCTTCAATGTTATACTTTAACTTTCTAAATAACCACTTCAAGAAACTCATCCTATAAATTTATCCTCATTAATGGCTATTTTTTGTCTCCTTTCTTCTTTTTTTGAGCTCATCTCATCCTAATAACATACACTTCTTAAACTTTTCCTCCAAATGTTCCTCAAGGCTTATCGACTCACCTATTTTAGTCCTCATACATTGAAATTCCTTCTAGAGGATGATGATGTGTATTATTTCATTTACATAAGTGAAAAATATGTTTAAAATATATTAAATTATCTTCTATAACCTTTACATTAGGTTAGTTCCCTTTAGAATTAGTTAGTAATTTATTGGGACCTTGGAGGATAACAAGTAGTAATTGATGCAGATGTAGATAACACGTAGGAGTTGATGTAGATGTAGATAACAAGTAGTGAGTCATTAATGTTTATAATTTAGGAGTTGATTCAGACTTAGATAAAAATTATTTATGAATCATACCTCCTTGAAGGATCCTATTAAAGAATTAATAGAACATGAATTGGCCATTAAGAATGTGATGAGATTGATTAGGTGACATGAACAAGTAAAATTATGAGTAATTAGGAGTATGTTCCTATAAATCATCACATAAGGATTAAAATGCAAATAATTTATATCAATCTCTCAAATTTCTTGCCCTTAGGAATGGCCACAATCCCTTTAATACATAATTTGAATTTTCAAATATAGTATTTTGGAGGGAAACTATTTACAATGATAAATTGAATTTCTATAAGACAAATGAAGCATTCCAAGGCTTATTATTGATAATTTAAACCATATAAACCTCCTAAAAAATATGATCAAGTAAAACTTATAATATTTTCATCCATTAATTTGATCACAATTACACTTAAATCACAAGTCGAAATTGATATGTGATGAAATGTAAATGAAACAAGTAATTCGTAAATATCACATGTAAATGTCATATATATATATAATTATGAAACACCTAACTTAGAGAAAAATGTGATTTTTTCCAAATAACCATATGAAGTAATAATGATCACTAACCAATAGTATGTGTAAACATTAAATGATGAAAATATAAAATACACATAGGTAAAGGAAATTTATTTGTTGAATAGTATATATGTGTATACATAAAGTTCTATTTCATAATTAAACATAAACAATAGGACATATATGAAGAAAAAAAATGTCCACCATAACATGTACATATACAAAATGAAAAAGATAGGAATACAATGTGGGCCATATCAACATACAAAATTGAGTATGCCTATAGCTAGACCCCTAGCATAACAACTAACTCTCCTGCTCCTCATTGCATCCAAATAAATTGTGATTTGTTGTAATATATGTAGAGATAGTGGTGTTGGATGCCTCAATATGAGGAGAGACTCTCCTATCAACATGTGATCCATCAAATATTTGATCCATGACCTCTAAAAATTATCATGTTTGCCCAACATATAAAATATAAAATTTAATGAATTAAAATTATATATTGAAAATGATAATTTTTTCAATAATAAAAGTTTGGAAAATGATTCTAGATTTACCATATTCCATATAACTGGTTGTCTATGGATGTGAGACCATGTATACACCTATGATGGAGAATCCTATGGATAATACATATATTTTTAGATATATATGTGCATACATTTATGTAAATATGATATATAATATCATTGTATAGAGACAAAAAATAATTTTATAGTGTTCTCACCAATTTTTGTCCTTGAATCCTAACCTATTATAGAAATAGTAGATCCTTAGATGTAAACCCAACTTCAGGAAAACCTTCTTGTCATCCATGAGGGGTGCCCATACCATTATTAATCATCTATAAAATTAATAAATGAATATTGTGTGAATCTAATGAGCATGATAAAAAATTTGACTACAATATATATCTTAAAACATTGTTTTTTATTCAAGGGACATTAAATATACATAAATAAATATGTAATTTGAAAGTTTCCAAACCTAAGTATAAGGTACACTAATTCCAATTGTGGCCTCTAAAATAGAGTCAAGGTCGGTCTGCTGAGCTACCCAAAATATCACTAATCATCTATTTAGGCAACAAATTAAAAAAAATGAGTCAAATAAATTAGTCAATTAAGTAAACACATACTAGAAAATAAGCTTAATATTATTATACAAACATAAATAGAATATAATCAAAATTAAACTTGTGTGAAAAAAAAATGGTGAAGTAGATAAATCATCCATAATAGGTTGACATGTCCTTATAGGAGTTAGTGAAGGTGTTATAACTGGCATATTGTCTAGCATGCTATTGTCATGTGCTGCTAAAGCATATACAAGTGATGTATGCTCTATCATGCTAGTTTTCTGAAGTCTTGAAGCAATTATAAAAGAATACACTTAGGAATATTAGTGTCATAAAGTAATTAATGAATTATAGATGGAATATAATGATAGGTATTGGTGACCTAAGATACTGAAACAACTATATATGACATAAGCTATTGTTTAATAATACACCATGTAAAGGTAGGTCTAGTCTCCACAAATATAGTATATGTATGACATACCTAAATAATAGGTGCCATACACTTCCTCCAAAATGATGTGTAATGATTAATAGGAACTTTAACATGAGTATAAGGGGTAGGGACACTATCACAAATACCAATACCACCAAAACCACTAGTGCCACTACCACTACCACTAATAACACTACTACTAACACAACCAGAACCAATATCATTACTATATATATCACCACCTATATGATGACTATAAGTATTCAATACATGCATATCATGGTCAATCATAACTTGTGTTTTAATCGTAATCACCTCAAAGGTATCTATTTATAAGGCATGATGCAGAATTTTAGGGATAAAAGCATGTGTTATCATCCCTCTATTTATCGGAACTTAGTTAATATGGTTTTGGTCTCGATTAGCACTAGGTATATCAAATGAAGACCCACCTCACCTACCTTAGGAGGCCTTCATGTCAAAATTATTTGGAATTTCTAGAAGCACAAACTCAAAATATATTTTTCAAAAAAAGTATAACAAAACCTCATTATTATTACATGGAGGCTCATGACACACCATCTAGCACCTATCACAAAAAATATTTTATCCCCTCATGAACACATCAATCAATAATAATGTGTTTATAATTTTCTAGTGGTGGTTAGTTGGTTCTAGGATTAAAAAACAAAGCTCACGCATCTTATTTTGTTATTTTTTTCTTAAAATCTTCATATGATAATTTATAAAAATAAAAGTGTTTCAATACCTCTCTTCGATGCAACATTGCAACAGGTTTCAATGTTACATTTTCTACTTTATTAAAAAGTCTATAGTGTATTAGAAAGTGAATTACATGAATTATAAAGTGAGAAGTGATGCAAACCATTTATAATTATTTGTAATTGTTGATGTTTTGCATTGTATTATTTATACAATTCAACTTATTAGTGTGAAAAATCAAATTGTTCAGGGTGTTGTTCTACATTTTCTTCATGAAATGGGTCTATCATTCAATTTTGTATATAACATTATATAAATATAGGTTTTTCTAAGGGAATGCAAGAGAATCTAATGAAAATCTAGTTTTATAACCCTACATTCATAAATAAATATAAATACAAATGGAAAAATTAAATTTAAAATTAAACATACCTGAGATAGTAACTAAAATGTTGAATCCCATCGGTGGGATGAAATTCTAAAGCACACATGTGTTTTATAAGAAAATGGAGAGAAATGAAATGAAAAAAAACTCCTCCAAACCTATAAAAAGTGTTATGGGTTTTAGGAAATATATTCTTTTTTGGGAAAACAAAGAATCACATACTTCCTTATATATTTTCAAAGGGTGTATGCCCTTTGAAAATATCAAATGGTGTAATCCATTTGTAAAGGGAATATTCCCTTTATGCTCAAGTAAAAGACAAGGCCTCATAAATTTTAAAAAAATGTGTATGCCCTTTCTCAAAAGGTGTAACCCCTTTTTCAAAGGGTGTATCCCATTTGCAATTTCTTTTTTCAAAGTTGGGGGTTGTCACCTTTTTCCTCCCAATTTTGTCCATCCACCCTTGAGGTATCATAAATTATGCCTCAAATATTAATATGTGCATATAAATTCATTTAGGAAAAGGTACGAGCAATATGAATTCATTATTATGCATTTTGGTCTAACAAACACACCTACTGCTTTCATGAATATTATGAATAGTATATGTTAGGATTTATTAGATCAATTTATGTGGGTCTTTATTGATGATATTATTATATATTAAATAGTGAGCATGAGCATTAACAATTCATGTATTTATGGTTTTAATAAAAATAAGGTAGAAATAACTATATGGTAAGTTCTTAAAATACTCTTTCTACCAAAACAATATTCATTAGTTAGGGCATGTCATTTCTAACAAAGGTCTTGTAGTGGTTCCTACAAATATTAAAACTCTTAATTAATGGTCAAATCCTAAAAATGTAATTGATTTTGTAGATTAATGGGGATATATGGTTATTAGTAGAGATTTTTAGAAGACTTCTCAATGATTTATATCCCTATTACTTCCTTGAAAGATAAGGGAAACAAATTTGATTGGACTCCATAATGTGATCCAACTTCCATAAGCTAAAATAATTATTAACTTCAGCACCTATTATTATCATTCTAAATATTAATGGAAACTTTGAAATATGGGAAGATTATTGTAAAGTACGTATTGAGGTTGTTTTGACTCAAGATGGAAAATTCGTTGCCTATGAGTCTTGTAAGCTAAAATCACATGAACATAAATACCCTACCTATGATATTGAAATATCAAATGCAGTTCATGCACTCAAGTAATGGAAACAATTTTTGATTGGGAAACACTTCAAAATAAAGTCTAATCACCACAATCTATTACACTTATTTACTCAATATGAGTTAAATTAAATACAAAGAAGGTGGTTAAAATTCATCAACACCTTTGATATTGAAATTGATTATGTAAAAGGTAATGTAAATAGAGTGGTCGATGCTCTTGGTAGGACTTATATTACTAAAATTTCTATTTTAAGGTCAAATTTTAGACATTTTATTTTATCTCAGCAATAGATTGACTCTAAATGCAAAAATATTTATACTAATTTTTTAGATGTAATAACATAAAAATATATTGCTAATATTTTTTAGGCTTAGATAGATTTCTAAGGCACCAAGGTATAATATATTCTCATGATTTTAGGAATTTGAGGGAATAATTGATAAAATAATTCCATAACACACCTCATTTCACTCTTCTAGGTGTCACAAATATGAATTATGAACTAAAAAATATGTATTTATAACTTGGGTTAAAGTGGGATGTAGCTATTTTTTTTTATAAAAATATTTAGAATCTCAACATGTTAAGGCTACAAATTTATATCTGGGTGATTTGATGTACGCTCATGTTATTTTAAAAAGTAAATGGGTAATGATTTAAATGGATTTAATCTTAGGACTACCTAAGTCTTGAGGTAGGCATGATACAATTCTGGTATTGATTGATAAAATGATCAAGGTTTTTTATTTTATTATAGGAAATCTAACTGATGATGCCTCCAAAATTGCTATAAAGTTTTTGAATGATATTGTTCACCTTCATAGTGTCCCATAAGTGATTATATTTAATAGATATAAGTTTTTAAATTCTAGATTTTGGTAGACCATGATGGCTACATTTGGTAAAAAATTAAATTTTAGTTTAACTTATCATCTAGAAATGAATGGCCAAATTGAATAGTAAACCATATAGTTGAGGATATGTGAAGAATGTATGTAATGTATCAGTTTTAAAAATGGGAGGACTACTTCCACTTGGTCAAATTTGAATATAACAATAATTATCATTATGTTATTAATATGTCACATTTAGAATCATTGTATGGGCAAAAGTGTAGAACCCCAGTTGGATGGGATAGTTTTTAAAATTGAGTGTTTATAGATACTGATAATTTGTAAACGTATGTTGAAAAAATGGTTGTGATTTGTTAAGGCTAAAATTTGCCTTTGATAGACAAAAAAATTATGTCAATCTAAAAATGACACCAAATAATTAGAGGTGTCACGAATGTTTTCCTAAGAGAAACATCATAAAAATCTCTATTAAATTTGGCAAGGCATAAAACTAGATACACACTTTTTTAATCCATTCAAAATAATTGAAAAGATCAGCCATATTTCTTACTATCTAGTTCTTCCTCCTATATCTAGGATTCATGATGTTATTCATGTAAAACTATTGAGGAAATGTATTTATTATCCTTCTCAAATATTACATTTGAATAATTTACGAGTATAAAATGAGGAGATGATTCAAGAAAAATCCATCAATATCTTGGCCCATCATAACATTAGCCTATGAAACAAAGATATAGAAAGAGTGTTGATATAATAAGATCAATCAAGTGACAAAAGTTTCACCTAAGAAGATTAAAGTATTTTTCAAAATCACTATACTCACTTATTTAATTATACTTTGGGATGATGCCTCCTTTAGGTAGGATGGATGTCATATCTTATCTAGACATGCAGTTAGTTATATGTTTAGTTTTGATCTTTGATGATACATTTGAACTATTATGACATTGATATATGATTCTATTACATTATGATCATTTATTATGATAATTAAAATATGTTATTATTAGTTGTATTTTAATATACATATTTTATTTAATTTACATTTTTTCAAGTTGATATTACTGATGTCATTTTTATTATTGTAAGTGATAACTAAGGTACTAAGATAAGTTCATTTCTTGAATACTTCACTAAAAAAATTCTTCAATTAATTTAGGTAAATAGATGTTGAGTTAAAATAATTAGATCTAATTAGTTTACCCTTAGTTATTTTTATGTCTTGTGTTGTGAGATTTCTATATTGTGCATGTTTTTTAAGTTTATAGTTTAGAATCCATCGTTAGCATTTATCCAATTGTGCCTCTTGCTATTTGTTATTTCTTATTTTTTAATTCATATGTTATTTCCTAGATCTATCTAGTTAAATAAATTTACAATGGTTTAATGATTGGATCCATTTTTATATTTGCCTTCATTTAGAAACCTTGGAAGGTCTTATGACTTACTCCATGGTTGTAATCATTTGTTAAATGATTTAAAACTTGATTAAGGTTAGCATGGTCATTATGTATATCTTTAAAAGGGTCATTTGAAGACCTTAGGAACAAAACTATTATGCTATGTTGATATTTAACTTGGGTTGAATAACATAATCACTTGATTAGGGGTTGATTTGAAACTTTGAAAACCATGCTTTGGCCATTATTTTGGGGAGTGGAATGAATGAGAAGTGGTCTACAATGGAGGAAAAATTGGAAGTGGTTATTAAAACCATGGAGGAAATGGTATTATATGATCTTTAACTCTATTTATTGTTAGTTTAAAGTAATAATAAAAATGAGAAAATAAGGGTTAAAACCTTGTTTTCATGGATTATGAAGGGGAGTAAAAGAGGAAATCAAGTTGGAGATGAAAGGGGACAAAGAGAAAATGAAATAAGGGAAGCAAATAAAACAATAAAGGGTTGTTTACATTAAAAAAAGTATGTGTATATATATATATATATATATATATATATATATATACATATATATATATATATACATATATATATATACATATATATATACATATATATATATATACATATATATATACATATATATATATACATATATATATACATATATATATATATACATATATATATACATATATATATATATATATATATATATATATATATATATATATATATACAATTTTTATAAGTTCTTGAATAAACCCCTATAAGGGTGAGTAGGTTATAGGTAGCATATTTTATCTTCCTAGAATATTATCAACATTATTAAAAGTTTATGAATTACTTATAATTGGTATACTTGAATTTTATATTTGTTTAAATGGAAACATTGCATCCTATTGAGAAACCCTTTTAGGTATGGTTGTTTTAGACCATCTCACCCTTAAATGATGAAAGGATGCAATTTTTATGCTAAATACAGTTTGATTACTTAAAATCTTGTTGAGTAGCTATTTTGGTGTGTTTCTTATTTTAGGTATTATGTTTATCTATTATTATATTAATTTTGAGGAACCCTTTTCATGATTTACCTATATATAATTCTTTTAAAATTCTTGTTCATTTTTCATTATGAATTTATAGCCTTTGTGTTGTGTCCTATTCCATCCTCGAACTGATGTTTGGGGTGGTATGCATACCATCAATGGATGTCCTTAAGTTTCACATTTTTGGGGGTTTGTGTGCCTATGTTAAAAATAATTATTTTTTATCACTTTTATATAGTTATTTGAAGTATATTTTAAGTTTTTTAATAATATTGAGGCACTTGATATCTAGCAATTTTTTTATTTTTTGTATTTTACTCCTTGAAGGAAGTTACGTGGTATATCATAAAAATGGTATATATTAGGGGTTTTGAATCATTAATAAGGAATTATCATTATATTTGATAATTGTCTCATATTTATATTAATTTATATATACTATTGTACCTCATGATTGATGAACAAAATTATAAGGGCACTAAAATAATTCAATATTATTTGGTGAGAAAATAAGGCATTGGTGTAACACTTCTATGTTGTATATATGGAATAGTGATCATATAAATGATAAATTTGTATTATAATGTATATAATTAATTTGAGTCATTATGTTATATGTATTTTAATAAGTTTTAGTTGATATTAAATTTAAGGAGAGTGTCATTATTCTATAGGATTTTATTGCATTGAGTAGCTTTTATCTTATAAAGGTTACAGTAGAAAATAAAACTATGTTGTGTTATGTTGCCTTTTGTATTATGAATGGGCATGATTATTATTAGTTTTAATGTTTTTAATTCAACCCATAATTTGATAGAATTTTGGTACATACTTTTTATTATTAAGTGTATAAGACAAAAAGGGTAATATGGATAAAGTGGATTTTATTATCATTTGATTAAATCGTGCATGAAGATTATGGTTGAATAAATGAATTATGAGTGTGTGATTGCTGAGTATAAACATTTGTGTATTATTTTAATCATTTTTATTTGATATTTAATATTTCAATATGAATATTAATGTCTTTTTTGTCTACATATAGTGTACCTTATTGAAAAACTATTCCACTATTTTTTATCATTTGAGTGGATATGTTCAACCAAATTAGTTTAAATAGTATGGAATGCATATTATTTTTGGTGTTGGAATAGATATAATTGGTCTAGACTACATGAAATCTATTTGGTGGAAGTAAGAATTTAATTTATATGGTTATTATGATTATGAAAAATAAATCCGATTATGAAGGTTTTTCAAGGCTATAGTTTCCCATTGGAAATTGATTTTGGCATAAATGAATATGGATGAGAATGTTATAATTGCTGAGTAGATTTCACAAGATATTTCTTAGCTTATTGAATAATTTGATAAGAATGTTTAGCTATGAAACTAGTTATAATTATTGATCCTTGTTAGCATGTTAAGAAAATTGACAAGGCATTAGGTCTTCCCTTTTTGAATGTGTTATTTTGATCTATTTTTCAATTTTTAATGGATAGGTTTTATTTGTAAAATAATTAGTGTGTAGCTATTGAGAAGTACATGATTAGAACAGATGGCTTAAAAATGGTGAGTATAAAATTTGGTTTCATCATTCAAGATATTATATTGAATCTTTTCTTGGAATTTTTTTGATTGAATACCTTCATGGTAAATTTATTTATTGAAGTGGATGAAATTAGGAATTGTTAAGTGATTCAAACTTAGTTATGGAATAGAGAAGGAAGGTATCCAAATTATGTATTTTACGTAATATGTAAAAAATATATAATTTATTTTATTTCATTTTGAATCAATAATTCCAATTTTAACCCATACTTGTATATCTAGTAATGGGTCAATTTGATAGAGAAAACCTAAGATTAAGAAAAAAATGGTTAAGGATTCTAGATTGATGAGTAAAATGTATTCCTTGCTATTTAAAGGATTTTTAGGATCCATTGAGAATAATGTAAAATGTTATGTTATTGATGATGGTATATTTTTATATATATTTAATATATTTCATTATATATTACTTGCTTGAAGGATTATAAGTTGATATTGTTTATTATTAACTTGTAAATGTTGTAGTCTTTAATTTTATGGGTCATTTTAAATTATGAATAAATATTATTGATAACCATATTAGACACTTAAACTTATCATAAGATATTATATTTTAATCTTCCATATATATATTCAATTATGAATGAATAGAGATTTACAATTGTAAGAAATATACATTACATGAAAGAATGATTGTATAAAAGACTATAAATAAGCTATTGATCTTGTATCCAATAATGATGGGAATAGACAACCTACGGTTCTAATTAGATAAATTAGGAATTTATTAAATCTAGTAAGATTTATTTTGTTTAAAATTCATTAATGCAAATTGATATCATTATTTCAAACTTCATTAGTTAATAAAGAATTAATATTAGAAGTTGCATAATTTAGAATTAAATTGGGAAAATTAATAACCTAGTTTTACTTACCTATCATAGGGATCTCCCTAAATAATAAGAACCTCAATTAGTAGAAGTAATGCAATTGCACATATTTATTATCCTTAGTCCAACATGCATGACTATTAAGGTTTCCTTAAAATTTTAATAACTAAATTTTTTTATTATACAATAACATGGAGTTTAAATTTTATTAAGGAATTTATGACTAATAAACATAAATTCAGCTTGAAAAGAGACTCTATGTCTAAAATAATAGCAAAAAAAAAAAAAAATATTTGAATTAACCTAATTTAGAATTATAATGATTAAGTGATATTGCCTTGGTTATTATGTAGTAAGAGGTCTTATAACTATTAAGTGTTTATTTTGTGACAATAAAATAATGAAGAGGTTATTATTGTAAATGCATTAAAACTTAATTGGTTAGATTAATAGACCTACACAAAAACACTACATAAAGATAATATCAATATCATGCATATATTCAATAAGAATTATTGGACTTGGTTATGAAATTACATGCATTAATCATATCATGTGAACATTATATCATGACTTTTAAAGGTAAAACATTTTGTGAATTAATTTTTGTGGGTTCATGATATATCTAAGTAAGGGTTTGAATGCTTTATATTGATTAGTTTCATCCAAATATTTTAGATCACTAACTATAAAGGTTGAGCCATGCATGTAGCCTACTAACCCCAATTTTGAGTGTAATTTGAGAGTAACTTCCTTGGGTGATATGATCCTCTCATGTGATTGAAAAACATGATGGATAAAAGAGGCTTCCTATTGGTGTAAACAAGGGGATCCTAGGAATTTATGATATATTGTGAGGCACATGGAAATGAAAGTCCATGTTCAGATCTATACTATGTCCATGAGTATTGAGGTAAATCCCTCATGCCATGATGTATGTAAACAAAATACCATACAACCCTTCATGATAGTAAGTAAGTAGTATTAAACTAATATAAAATAGATTATAAAACAAGCCAAAACAAACAAAAATAAATAAAAATAAAGGTGAAATATTTTTGAATAGGAAAATATCAAAATTAAATCTAAAGTTAAAATAAAGAGCCTCTATTTTAGTATCTATCTAAGGTGATATGAAAACATTTTCAATGTAAAATTACCCCAAATTAAAAAAAATAAAATGAATCATTATGTTATGAATGGTATCCATGGATGAGGGATATATTATTTTAGTATAAAAAAATTATAGAATTAAATTGAAACCCTAAGCCAAAACTAAAAAAGTAACAAGCAATGTTCTATTTACAATGGGTTCAATAAAAAGCTTACACCAAAATTAATAATGAATCAAAACTATCTATAATTATAAATTCTAACCATTCAAATATTATATAAGATGATATATAAAAAATAATACAATAAAATATAGATATCTAAATATTTTTTAAATTGATAAAAAAATAGAAACTAAGGTGAAGGTTATGGAATTGTGTTTGAAAAAATTTGTTGATTTTATGTAAGTTATGAATACATTGAAAGATATAATAACATATGTGTATCAAAAACTAGTATATTTTTTTATTGGGACAAGTATGTGAGAGGTGGACACAAGTATAGTGTTTTGATGTCTATTATTGTGACTTTATCATTTCAAACTATGAAATGGATCTAAAATATAGGTTTGTTTACTTGAATTTGTATGCAATATGTTTTTATGTGGATTCCTAATTGATGCATGAAAGAATTTTAATATCATTAACCTATTCCTATATAATCACACAAAAGGAGATCAAATGCAAAATTTGGAAGAATGTGTGTAGTGGGAATGGTTGCGCCATCCTCAAAAAACCCCTTGTTGATTGAATGTTGCTGACATAGCCCAAAGCATCTAGAACTAATGTTGTTCTCCATTTAGGTAGGATAATATGAATATAACTAATTTTTTTTATAATACTTGATAAAAGATGAATTCAACCTATAATAAACAATGTTATACTTTGTTTAATACTATGAAACTATATCACAATTGTAATAGACATATTTACGTAGAAAATATGTGATTTTAAAATTATAAATAAAAATGTCTTATAAGTAATTATTAGGTAATTTCACATGTGAATATTGATGTGATTTTATATATTAATCTTTCAAATGTTTATGATAACTTACCTATTTATATGCATAGAAAGCCATTAGGAAACATTCCTTTTTAAAAAGATAGTCGTTAGAGTGTGGGAGACAAGTCTACACTATTGGAAAAGTGTGTAGTGTTCTCGTGTCTACCTAGTACATACATGCCATAAAAGGTATGATAATTTTAAAACTAGAGTGTCAATAAAACATATGTTGAATGGGGATAAATAAGGATAAAATAGCAAAGTCTAGAACATGTTTTTAGTAATTATAATATGTTGAAGGCTTTCTTATATATCATAATGGTGAATAGGCCAATAAAGGTAAAGGTGTCAATAAAAATCATTGTCAATAATTTATTGGTTGAATTTTAGTGTCTACAATTACACAATTTCAAAAACTACAACATGATTCAAAAAATTTAGATTATGGGCTAATGTGCACTTATTCTTACTATTACAAGTGGAAAGTTTACAAATAATTATAGGTTTCAATAATTTAAAAATAAAAGTGGACTTCAATATAAATATATTATAGTAAATGGGGAATTATACTTTTTCATGTTTCTAATATGGAAATTTCAAATTTCAAGTTTAAATTTTAAATCTTAAAAATTCAAGATTCAAGTTTCAAAGTTTCCAACTTGTAAAGTTTTAAATAAAATCTAGATACATATACAATGGTGTGATTCATATAAATTTTTTAAGTGTCCCATGTTATATTTCAGTGACACTTAAATTATATGGTTATAATTTTCCAATATGTAGTGAGCCATAGTTGGTATTTCACTCCTTCAAATATTCTATATAATAATCTATGTAGTAAAATTTATAGCATAAAATATTTACAACTCAAAAGAATTCAATTTTTTTAAAATTGAGACTTTATCACTCCCAATTCACCATAGGTTAAACATTTAACCAAATGCCTCAATAAGAAGATAAACAATTTTTCATTTCTAAGTTATGGGGTGATTATATTGCATGCCCTTTTCAGGTGTATAATTTCCTTACTCTTTATATATATATATATATATATGGACAATATATACTTTCATGGAATTGTTTTTGGTTTTTCACTAAGGTATTTCTCACAATCAAGATTCGCATTTAAAGATAAAGTGTGTATAATCACTTAAGTTCACATCTATTTTACTCTATTAATTTCACTTTATTGTATCACTTGAATAAATTGGGTGGAAATTAAGACCCAAAAATTTAATCATTAAAGTTCTTGAAAATGTATATAATTAACATCTATACCCTAATTGGTCTACTCACCATTTTAATAGTTTATATTCTATAAGAGAGCCTTCATTATCTTACAAACATTGAAAATATAAAAAAAACATATCTATTTTATTCAAATTTATCCCTAATCAGATTACAAGTTCCTACCATACCTATCCTAGTATTATTTATTCTTTTGGGATGAGTCCATTCTAGGTTGAACATGACCGCACCTAGTGTAACCTTATCCTTAGCACTCTAATGGTTAATTTTTCAAATATAGATATTTCAAAATGGATCCCCAACATATCATGTAAGGTTAGTTATATAAATTATTCAAAAATGTTCACATATAAAATTAAATCAATGCAAACACTTAACACAACTAGTAATCGCTTGGAAATTCTACTACACACTGAGCAAAAGAGCACTATTTCTTTCAATTTCATTTTTTTTACATTATAAAAATCATAGGCCAAGTTTGAATAATTTTTATTGTACATTAAGGGAATACATTGTAAATCATTTCAATAAATATTTTATAAATATTCATATAGATGCATAATCACATATCACACAATCACCTTAGGAGGGTGAACACCATCAGCCTAAGGCCCATTTCGGCCATGTACATAGAAGTCAATCACAAGGGGTTTCTAAGTATAGATCGAATATTCCCCTAAACCTATTCAACCAATTTAAATTTGATACCTCTATTTTTTATTATTTAGAAATAGGGAGTTTGTATTTTATAGGTCTTCTTCATGGTGTATGGGCACATGGAGTTAATCAAGAAACCCTAACAGCCTAGATCAAGAAAATCATGTACATACTCAACTAGGATGAGTATTTTTTTGTAGATAAGTCTATATTTCACCCCTATCCACTCCCATGGACATTATATACAATTAGATAGGATCAACTTGTAAATTATCCTATCTAAGAGATCTATACTTAAGGAAAGTAAATCAAATAGAACCCATTTATACTTAATGTATCAAGATATGACCAAATAGATCCTCTAAACCTAGTAAGATGAAGACTTATCACACAACACCAATGGATACAATTACAAATCCTATAGGAAATAAATATAATACAATAACCCTCACTATGTCTTCTAATATTAAAATTAATATAATCTATTAGTGCCAAGCTAGTAACATAAATAGGGGGATGGTTAAATAAAATATGGGTAAGGAACCATGGTAGGAAAATGAGGTACTAGGTTACCTAAGGTTTAAATGGAAATTTTGAAAAAAACTATAGCCAAAATAAGTATAATTGTATATTATATTCAAACAAGGAGTTAGACATTCATTTAAGCTAGTAATTATTCAACTTATATCTATCAAATAGAAGTGAAAAGGTTAGACTATACTTACCTTGAATCAAACTATTGATCCTAAATATCCCACTTGGCCAATGGTGATTTTTAATATATTGTTATAGTTATAAGGATAAAAAAGGGTTAATCAAATTCTAGGCTAAAATGACTCCTATTTCATCCAAGACTCCACAAGACAATTTTTTTACCTCCAAGATAATATTTAAGCAATGGCTTCACCAAATATAGCTTTTAAAAGAATTGTGAGAAATGGCAATGAGAAACTAAATTTTCCTCCCTATTAGATTGAAATTAAGACTTGTATTTATAATTATGGATGATCCAAACCCTTCTCAAATTTTTAGCTAACTCCATAGGCTAGCCTTAATATAGTTTAAAGTACATTGTTTTACCATAAAACTAGGTTGGCCAAGGCCAATGTAGATGTGAAATGTCTATCATAAAATTCATAATAAATTGACCTGGGCTTCCTTAGTTTGAAATTTGGTGAGATTTAGGAAAAATAAATTGATCTAGGTTGATACATTCAAAAAACATGGGTCTTGGTATAGTTAAGGGCTATAATGAGGAATATTTCTTAGGGGATCAAGTCTAGGGGAAGTATAGTGGATAGAGGCATTCTAGATAAACAAAAATTTCATTTGAAAATCACAATCATTCTAACCAATTCTTTCCTAGTGCATCATTTAAGGCATGTACTCAGGGATATTGAAACTCAATGAGTTGATATGAGAGAGAAAGCATAAATAAATGATAAAGTTTTAAAAATATTAAGTATATATATGACCCACTCAAATCTACTCACATGTCACTAGAGTGTAACATGGGATGGTTATTTGAGAAATAAAATAACAACACTAATTGAATTATAAAGTGAAAAATAAATGAAAATAAATAATTTTAAAATGTATACCTTTACTTACCTTATTGCATAAGTTACATGTTAAGTAGATGAAGAGAAGCATCAAGTGTGCATAACAAGAGATAGACCTATAGAAATATGGTGTTAACACTAAAAAATTATTTACTTTTTCATGATTTTGAATTATTTTTCAATTTTAATAGAGGACATACATAAATAAAGTTATAAGAATATGGAATTTGTCGATAAATAATTAAATATTTGAAAATTTGAAAATTTCACTATATAAGGAGTGAATTCTTATTCATTTCTACATTTTTTATCTTTATAAATTGGATCTTTACGTATCCAAATTTATTAAAGAGATATACGATGGCCTAAGTTTGAGGAGGTGGATAAATTGGAGGATAAATCACAATGACAACTAGTGTAGTCTAGGTAGGCGTGCATTTATTTTTATTTTTACCATTTTTTTATATTTAAAATGGAATAGATTATGGAAAATAGGAGCCAAAGAAACTTCATTTAGTGAAATTATCCCTAAAAAATGTAGTAATAGAGTAAAACTTAAAATAGGAAATAGGTAGGATAAAAAATGCAAAAAAGTAGGTCAAGGGTATTTATTATAGCCTAGTGAAAAATTGCCACCTAAATAGTATGGTATCATCCAAGCTAATGTGGTTGGAAAGCATGGGTTTTGGTATTTGGATGATAATATATACATGGGCTGACATAGTATTTAAATAAAGTGTTTGTTTTTGTATAAAATTTATGTGGTCAATGTAGTTATAAACTAGGTCAATAACATGGTAGATAATTGATAACATCTAGATAGATGGCCAAAATAATACATAAAGGTTGATGACATAATTTTTTATATTGATCACTGATATAATATTATACATGGCTGATATAGTTTAGTTTAATATATGTCTGATGTAGTTTTATACAAGGCTAATATAGTTATGAATATAAAATAAGGTCATTATAATACTGTGCATGGTTGATAAAGCAGTTAATTTGATTATTTATTTATTTTTTTGGTGTAATATAATTTATGTAGATTTTGGGGTAGAGATATAATTACTAATTTATTGTTTTGAATTTTATAAAGGTTATGGAGGATATGAATACTAATAAATACACTATGGTTACCAAATCTACTATCGATATTATCCATCGTACAGTAGGCTCAACTTAATACACTTAGTTTTGGTGGGATCATGGAGATACAAAGGATCCCATTTAGCATAGAGTTAGTCTCCATGTTACTAAGGACATGGGAGAGACTAAAAAATACATTCCATTTGGTTTTGGATGGGGGTACAATTAAGGTGGTTATCACCTTAGAAGATATTCATGATTATTGAGACTGTCAATTACTGGCACACTAGTGGTGTAAAATGCTCTAGATTTGGAAGATTATAGGAAAGACTTAGATTTATGGGAAACAATATTAGAGAGATATGACCAAT
Organism: Torreya grandis; assembly: GCA_037957365.1. Classification (NCBI taxonomy): domain Eukaryota; kingdom Viridiplantae; phylum Streptophyta; class Pinopsida; order Cupressales; family Taxaceae; genus Torreya; species Torreya grandis. The sequence goes on along the minus strand of JARHVA010004565.1, from coordinate 793,019 downwards.
ATGGGTTAGTGTTGTGGATATTTCATGTTTACATCTTGACCATTCCATATATATTTAAGGTCATTATTGGGATTGTGACATCTCAAATGATTTATCATAATTTAGATGGGAAGGACCCATTGTATATTATAAATTTATGCTAGGTGATGTTGGAGCATAACACACTATATGATTCAGGTTTTGTTATTTGGGTACATTTAGTGCATGTTTTTTTATGATTTTATCTAGGGTTCATTAGATAATGTGGCCCATTATACCTTTTTCTAGTTATATTTATGAGTGGTTTATTATGTCTTAGTCGACAGGGTTATCTTATGCTATAAATGATGTTATCTTACATATGTAGAGGTGGGAACAAGACCATGCGGTGTGGATTATGATACATGCCACAACATTTCATACTATTACTTAGAGTTAGATTATTTATTATTTTTACCAAGCTATTATGGATGCTTGGCCTTCATGGCTAAATATTATATAGGCATAGGGTCATATAAGGATAATGGGACACTATCCTTGGTGGATAGAGAACCATATATCTCATCATATATTAGTACATTTTGGATTTATGCACTTGGTGACTCCTATAATGGTCTCTACATTTACATTTGACATGTGAGGGAGTGATGTGGTGTGGGATGTAAAGGGACACTAGTGAAGGTTATTATTATATGGAGACATTAGTGAAAAAAAGGAGGGAATAGATTACTAATTATAACAAAAAAAATAAATATCACATCCACCACTAAAATCATGGAGATAGAGATGAGATCTAGTGTCACCACTAATATAGACACATATATAACAATACAACTTTCCTAGAGTTGGTCTATTTTGTAACATATATGTAGTGGGTCATGAGATGTTTATGTGTTTCATCCCATATGGTATATGGGTTTCAGACCACCATGAAACCATGGTATGTAGGAGGTTATTTCTATCCAAGTGGATGGAGGTACTATTGGTGAGTAAGATGTGTTGTATAGTGATTATTTTGAAATTATGTAAATATATAGATAAATATTATAGATAAATGTATGATTTTTTAGATATATATGGGGTTTGATATTATTTTGATTTGAATTTTATATGTGCTACAATTGAGGAGGCCTGATGGAGGGCCTTAGTGGAGATAGCCCACCATGACAAATTGGATGATGTGCTACCAAAACATGACTCAACATAACTGATTGATCTATTTTTAATTTAAACATAGGGTTATGATGAGTGATTTAGATTATTCTAAGAGGATACCTAGGAGATATATAGATTGTAAGTTAGGGTCTACTAGGAGTTGCTCAGAGGGAGCTATAGGCATGGAAGACATTGGCTCTAGATAGAGCTGATCATTTAAATACAACTAGGAAGGTAACAATATTATAGGCCTAGGTGGGTAATCTATAGGGATAGGTGGATAGACTATGATTGTGCACATAGTTATTACAAGAAACTATATAGAGAGGGTAGTTTCAAGATTTAATGGGTAGTGTAACACATCTTATAGATATATTTTAGTACTATGTATCATTGTGTATCATGATGTATATTAAACTTTTAGATTCGTGTGTGTGTGTGTGTGTGTGTGTGTGTGTGTGTGTGTGTGTGTGTGTGTGTGTGTGTGTGTGTGTGTGTGTGTGTGTGTGAGTTTCATTATGACTCATGGATGTCTTTTATTGATATATTTTATTTCAAACATATGTGATTATGATTTATTATGTTATGAAGAAATGTATAATGTATGTTTTATTATTTTCTAGCAAATATGAACAAATGCATGGTTAAAAAAATGATAAATGTAAATGACAAAAAAATGTTAGATAGAAATTTTTGAAAAAATAATTAATGAATAGAGAAAATGAATGTAAAACACATAAAAAATAATGTGATATGTAAAACATTGTAATAAAATCAAATTAAAATGATAAATGTCAATGAAATATGTAAACACAAACCAAAAATAAAATGAAAAGAAGGAGAAACTTGAAATAAATAATTTAAATTTAATGTTTGTGCTAGCATGTGATGATATAAATTATAACCATCAAAGGGCATGTGAATGAATATGGTATGAAAATATTTTTATGAGTAAATAATTATACTATCCAAGGTATCATAACTCAATTCAAAAATTAAGCCAAGGGGTGTGATAATGTGAGGAAAGCTTGGTCTTATCCATGTCATAACATCAGAATTTTGAGTTTTCAAAAACTCTACTTTAAGGAAGTCATATTCACAAAACCCAACACATAAATCAGTTACTGACTAAAGTAATTACACAACTAACTTTCAAAATGTAATATACATTAGAGTTTAGAGTTATCCTTGATAGAAAATGAAGCAACCAAGAGTACTAAAGTTGAAGGAATGAGCACCTAATGTAATGAAGGAAAAAATTCCCTTATATCTAAATGCTAAAAATTGACTACTTAACCAATAAGAATAGGAATACATTCATTAAAAAAAATTGAACCTCATTTTTGTGATACAAATTTAAACACCTGTTAAACTTATGTGAGTTCATGGATGACATTTTTAGTTATAACTATAGCCTAAACCACCTAACTCACTAGTTTATTTCATTCAAACATATAAATCTTAAGTAGTTTATGAATACCAAGTACTTACCTCAATTGGATCATATTAAAAATTCATAGTCTTTTACACACATTAAATTCTACCCATGTTTTATTAATATCCCTTATGAACCCTTATGGATCCTAAAGAATTAAATATCCTATCTACAAGTAAAATCAATTCATAAAATAAATTACGTCAAACAACTTCCTAAGAAATTTGAGTGGAACCCAACAAAACTTTTCATTATCATGACCTCATTGGTTTTCCATATAGAACTCTAATGTAGGTACCAATGATCATGATGGGTTTATAAATCCATACACCATGTTTTCTCATTTAGTACATAATAAAAACAACTCAATAAAGATACAACTTACTAATATCCAAGCAAACCCTTGTACTGATAGTAATTACAACCATGATATATGATTTTAGATGTTTATTGAATCTAAATCTCATTAGTCATGAGATTAAATATCATAGTGGATCATGACTTGAATTAATATATCAAATTTAAGTCCTATAATGATCTAAAAAATAACCCAAAGTTTGCGTATTATTTTCTTCAATGTACCATCTAAGATTATAATTGTCATTTACATAACCAATATGTAATTTCAAACACTTATTCATTCCAAATCGACTTCCATAATAATTTACCAAAAGAGATATGGAACAAAGTTAAACCATATGTTTATAAAAATATTCTACAATTTCTATATTTACTTACTTAAATACCCACAATAGTATCAATATACTAAGGCCTTATCACATAAATATTGAGAACCAATGATGCATAAGAACCATCAATATCTAAAGTAATGTTTCAAGAGATAGGATAAATTACCCATAAACATACCCAACATAGAGCCAAAGACATAGATCTCAACTTAAATAAGATTGAATTTATATTCAATAGTAATATTTAAAGAACCTAAGTCTTTAAAGTATTCTTATTACTATTAGTTGACTCAATGATTCCTCATGACTTCATAGAATGACAAAATAATACAAAGTTAGAATGTTAGGCCATTATCATTAATTCGAGTTCCTGAGATATTTTGGAAGTATTTTTTTAGGAAAATAAATATAAATAAATATTTACTCATATTTAAAAAGAAATCAATCATATATAAATAGTTGGTTGTGCCAAGTTAAATCACTGCATCTATATGCATAAAATAACTCAAAATTTAAATCCTAAGTGACAAATACAATATTTCTTCAAATATAATCTTGTACGCATTCGTATCCCAAGTAAAGGATATCAATAACTAGTTTGTAAATTACCCTTGGGGATAACAATCAAGTATAACTAAATTATAATCCATAGTAATTTAAGGAATATTGTTGAAACTTATTTAACTATAGTAATCAATAACTTAACCTCATAAACACTTACCTAATTATTACTGAAGCAAATAAAAATGGATTAGTATCAAATATGAGCAAATATTTTTGAGCAATAATAAAAATAACAAATTACTTTAGAAAGGAATTTTAACTCAAACTACAACTAAGTCTTAAAAAATACATATAAGAAATCATGTATTTGATGAAATTTAGATAATGAAAACAAACAAAATATATTGACATCTAAAATCACAAGTACTATTACTCATTATAGATATAGAACCAATTACAACATTGATCTATAATGATTTACACAATGGGTTTGTATTTTATCAATTAAACTCTCTGAATAAACCAATATGAAATAATTTTACCATTGATAAATTTGTTTAATAACAAATGAATCATAGCATACAAAGACATATTTATAACTTAATAAAAAATACTTTTGTAATAATACAAACAACCAATTTAATATTCAAAAGGAAATAAGAACAAATAATAACCCTAGGAACATCCAAATTCCTCACCCTTGAAGTCATTTTCAGTTTGAACAACATTATCTCATTCTAGACATACTATGACTCAACCAATTCACATTCTCATTCCAAAATTTAATAAACATATAATTATTTATTATTATTTTCTTTAAGACAAGTATGAAACTAAATTTAACATAAATCATGCTATAGTATATGATAAAACCATAAAATGTATTTACGAGCTCATTATACAACATAAATTTCATAATTTCATTATCACCAAACTCAATACCAAATGTATGGAAGCATATAACTAAAATAGAACACAAGATTGTTTTATGAATAATAGCCATAGATATTATATTACAATCATAAACCTTGATGTAATACCAAATATCCATTGATATAAAACAAAGAAATAAATGATCACAATAGAGTCCCAAATTGAAGTCCTCACAAGCAAACCCATCCTCGTGCATAAGATAAGCCCATCCATTGACAGGTATCCCTACCCAACCAAACCATTTTTTTAGATATGGAAGAAGGTATCTAAACATAAAATTGAAACACCAATATAGACCAAAAATGTGATGCAATAATTCCCTAGCCACACTCAGGGTTTAAGGTAACCAAATAAAACCACATTCAAGTTTAAACACCTGACTTGATGAATCACCCAAAATGGCCATATAACCAAAATTACAACAAAATAAAAATTATGCAAGCCTAGATTTAAACCACAATAATGACAAGACACATAAAACACAAAATAAAAATAACTAAGAAACACACAAAATGCATTCAACATTTCGAGTTGACCTATACACCATCTATAGGTGAGGTACAACTTGTGATCTCACCCAACATGGTTTCCTCAACTAGATGCAAACTAGGATACAATTGGAAAATATATTTAGGATCCATTTAATTCCAAACATTTGAAATATTATTTCTTTTAAATTAATGTACGCACCCATTAAAACATTGCTACATAAACATAAGCAAGAATTACATGCACTTATTTTATATTGCAATATAATACAAGGAAAGTACGTGACCTGCAACATATTATCTTATTTTTTTTTCTTTCCTCCACACTTTCTTATTCATCCCCCCTTTTCATTATATTCCATTATCTCTTATCCATTTATATTAATGGCAATTCTATTTAGTATAACTCTTGATTTTACCGAGTGTAACTCCCACTCTAAAATCTCTCTTTGTGTTTACTACATAACACTTAGTTCACACATAGTCATTACATTCAGGGTGGTAAGTCAAAACTCTTGAATCCCTACATGCCTCTAATTTTACAATATACTATGCTACATCTCCATGAAAAAATGCATTGAGTGGATTCCATAATAAAAGAAATCCTAATCATCACTTTGCCAAAGTGAATTGACATACTCATAACCATAGTTTATTAACACAACAAAATAGATTAACCTTTCCATCAACCTAAGTTACTTATAACTTAGGGTTTAAATAACCAATGTAATATCATTCCATTCACATAAGTCCTTTTGGCTTAAAGCTTGATTAAAACTAATGACAATGTCTAATTAACTTTAGACTCTAGTTCCTTGATGGAAATTAATAAATAATGGTCTATTCATTAGTTCCTTTTAGGAACTATATAAATAATTAAATTCCTTAGTCCTATAATGGAATCTCAAGTTATGGTGTTAGCCTTACCCATTTTTCAATATCCAATTACATTTTAGTGCATAGACATGACCTAGTCTTTAAACAAGAATCATAGAAACTTCTCAAAGGTCTCACAACCTTCAACAACCTTCAACAACCTTCTAGTTTCATTCAAATTATCACTTTATTTTGATTTTAGAATACATATAGTGTTGTTAAAATAAACCATTTTCTCAACACACCATTTGGTTAGATGACTAGATACCCAATAAATAGAAGTAAAATGGCACTAACACATAATGTAACAACATAGTCAAAGATTGATACTCAAAACCATCAACATAGTTCTTGATACAAAAAATATGAATAAGTAAAAAGGGTTTATCTTGGGTATTGGGAACCATTTCATCACTTTTCTTATTTACCTACATATTTAATGTTTATAGATACACACTAGCTTCCACATCCAACCTATGCTTATCTATAATAATTCTGCAATCAAACCCACATAGGCATCAACAATATCCAGTCATAATAAATAACATAAGACATATGCTTATACTCATATAAAATTTCATAAATGGTTCAATTTCAATTCAAAATAATAAATAATGTTTTGAATGTCTCATAATTTCTTAAATAAAATGCTCAAAAATCATATCAGTCTCATAAATAGGCAATGCCAATGCATTGGTCAAGTGTGGTCATGACAGCCACCCCCCCTTACAAATTGTATCATCCTCAGAGCCTTAAAATAAATGAGGATAGTACTAATAGAAAATATTTTCATCTTTATATCTAGCACTCCTTTCTCCCATTTGATCCCATTAGACCAACACTTGTTGTATCTTTCTTTTCCTTGGCTCAATGATGTATTGTGTCGAAATCTTCATGGGCTCAAGATGAATTGTGTCCTCACCCTCCACTTGGAAATTATTCAAATTTAACACATGTGATCGATCTAAGACATATTTTTTTCACAAGGCTACATGATCAACATCATGGATTCTAGATATATAAGGAGGAAGAGCAAGAAAATAATCCATTGATATGATTTTTTCCACTATGTTAAAAGTTACAACATAGCACGGTGCTAACTTAGCATATTTAAAAAACTTAACTATGTTTTTTGGGGTCTTAGCATTATAAATACTTTATCCAAGACTTAAAATTCTCCATACAATCTTTTTAGATCTACATAGTTTTTATATTGATTAGAGGAAACTTTTATTATTTGTTTTATGATAGCCATTTTTTCTTCATACTCCTACAAAGTTTTTAGGGCTTGAAAACACATGGTTTTCCAAACTATTGTATCCCAAGGGAGTTATACACTTTCTCCCATACAAGACCTCAAATGGTTTTATCTTGATCATGGAATGGTACATGTTATTACAGGCAAATTCTACCAAGTGTAATAAATCTTCCCACTTATACTACTGGTCCATGATGTACATTCACAATATGTCTTCAATAGTCATATTTAACCTTTTGGTCTAACCATCCATTTTTGCATCATAAGCTAAACTAAAAATTAAATTTTTACTAAAATCAACCATCATGGGTTGTCAAAATTAATAAGTGAATAACTGATCTCTATTTGAGATGATCACTTCGGGAAGTCCATGAAGGTAAATTAATTCTTTTACAAATCTCTTGGTAAGGTGATAACATCATCCATGATGTTGCCAATAATAAAGTGAGCCACTTTTGTAAGCTTATCAATCACCACTAGGATTTAGTAATATTTGTTATGGGATTTATGCAACCCCATGATGAAATCCATATATATTACAATCCATTTCCTTTCTATAATTGAATGAGGATAAAGAAATCCTCTAGTATGGCCATGCTCAACTTTCACATTCTAACATCCCAAACTTTTAACTACAAAGGTAGCCACATCCATATTTATCCCAAGCCATAAATATAACTCTTTCATCTCTTGTCTCATTTTATTAACACCTAGATAAGCACAATGAGGTACATTATGCACTTCATTTAAGACTTGTTCCCTAATATTTTTTTAGTTTTGAATGAAAGTTTTACATTTGTGTCTTAATAGACCATCTGGATCAACTAAGTTTTTTGAATTAGATATTTACAATTCTATTTTAACATAAAATTTAAGGCACTCAAAATCAAATTACTATTGTTTAAGCACATAATTATTAAAATCAGACTAAACAACAAAGATAACAATAATGTAAGTTCACCTACTCAGAGAATCAACCACCTTATTCTCTTTACATTTCACATAATCAATATCAGTATCAAAATTACTAATTAATTTTAACCACTTTATTTTCATTAAATTAAACTCATATTGAGAAAATAAGTGTGTAAGGATGCAATGGTCAAATATAATCTTTAAGATATTTCCATATAAGAAATGCTTCCACTATTCTAAACATGTATAGTAATGACTAATTCTAATTCATGAGTGGGGTAATTTTTCTCATGATTCTTGAGTTTTCTAGAATCATATTCCACCACTTTACCATATTCTTTTAAAATAACAACAATTCTTATCTTGTAGACATCATCCTAACTTTCAAAGTTTCCATTTGGATCTAGTATAGTCAAAATAGGAACTAAAGTTAGTAGAAATTTTATCTCTTGAAAAAATGGTTCGCATTTAGGAGAATATCCAAATTTCTCTCCCTTAATCTGTAAAAAATTTATGGGGTGATCAATTCTTGAAAAATAGTTCACAAACATTATGTAGTAGCCAACAAGCCCCATAAAAATTCTCATTTCATGTACATTCTTAGAAGCTAGACACTCATTTATGGTTTGAATCTTCATAATATTTACTACAAGTCCATATTTAAAAATTACATTCCTAAAGTAGTGAATTTATGTTTGGAATAAAGAATATTTGGATAGTTTTCCATATAATTTATGATGTCTTAAGTGTTGTAGCACTAGCCTTAAGTGTTGGTCATGATATTGTTCATTCCTAGAATAGGTTAAGATGTCATCTAAAAACACCAACACAAATTTTTCAATATAATCTTTGAACACATTGTTCATTAAATTCATGAAAGTTGTAGGATCATTAATTATTAGAAATGGCATAACTACAAATTCATAGTGTCTATATCTAGTATTAAATGTAGTCTTATGGACATCTTCACCCTTGATATGGAGTTGGTGATACCCTAATCAAATATCTAATTTTGAAAATATAGATGCTCCCTTCATTTGATCAAGAATATCATCTATTCAAAGAATGAGATACTTATTATTTATTTTAACCTTGTTAAGCATTGTATAATCAATGCATAATCTAAACATACCATCTTTTTTATTCAAAACACTATTTGAGTTCCCTAGGGTGATACATAAGGACATATGATTCCTTTATCCAATAATTCTTTCAAATAAACTTTTAGTTCTCTTAAATCAACTATGTTCATTTGATATGGTGTTTTAGATGTAGGTGTTGCTCCAAGTGCTACAAATACTTCAAATTCAAATACCCTTTTAGGACGTAATCCTAGTAATCTTTTTAAAAATACATCCATGAATTCCTCCAAAATTGGTTAATCTTGGAGTATGGTGGTTCTTTCCTAAGTAATATCATTCAATTGTAGGACATAAAGTTTACTTACATTTGTAACGTCCTTATTAATTTATATATGTGAAAGATTTTATTAAGTTGAAGGTTTATTTATCCCTTGAATAACTACAATATTTTTTTAATCATCTAAAAATTTAACTCTTTTGTTGAAACAATCTAGCTTAGCTTGATGTGATTAGAACTAATCCATGTTTAAGATATTTTCATAATATCTCAAATGAACAAGGAGTATGTTTACACAGGTTTTGAAATTTCCCAAATTAAGTTTAGCTTTCTCTAGGAATTCATTAACAACTACTTTGTTCCTCGTGCCAAACTCTACCTTTCATTATTTTCTAAATCTAGTTGGTTTTATTTTACATTTAAAAAAAATAAAAGGATAAATAAATCTATTTGACACTCCTAAATCATTAAAAATAAAGAATGAAAATCTAAAAAATTATACCTCTAGTCTCTATAGGTGTCGACTAAAATTTGCCATTTCTACTGTTTATAGTTGCATAGACTTTGTAGTTATTATTCAACTTAGGTAGTTGTTTGAAATAATAATTGTCACTAAATTCCCATCTTGTCATAGTCATATCATTTATAAAATGGATGTTATTCACTCTTATAGCTGGTCCACAAAAGCCTTGCTAATTACTAGTTTCAACCTTCTCCTTTGAAAAAGAGTGTGATTTAGAACTCTTAGCATTATGAAATTTATTTAAATAATTGTAACCTTTCCAAGTATTCCTCTTAGAGTCATTTTTATTTAATTTAATATTTCCTAGAGGAATTGATGACATGGATTTTCCTTTTTACCTTCTTTTTTAAAATTATTATCTTACCTTTTGGTGAGACTTCTCCTTTTCTTTAGCATAGTGTGCTAATTCCAAAGTATAATCTAAGGTTTTTGGATTGGTAATATTTAAATCATTCATTATTATCTCATTTAAACCTAGTTTGAACTTAGTTACATTTGTTTCCTCATCCTATATGTAATTTATATGTAGGAATCGTGAAAACTTGTTATCATATTAAAAAATTGTCATAGTTCCCTACTTTAATAATTTAAACCCTATGATTTTATGATATTTATATATGTTATTTAAATATATTTTTATAAATTTATTTTCAAAGGTTTCTAATGAAATATGGATGGAATTGTACCCCTTTAAGGAAAATAATTATTCCACCACAACACAACATCACCAACCAACTAGTCAGCTTTAATGTATGATTTAATTTTAGAACCCATATTATGTAGAGTGAAATATTTATCCATGCCTAAATGACATATAGAGTGTGTTAACCAAATAATTTTGAAGGAGGAATATTTTTTATCTCCTTGACGATGGGTTCCAAAAATTCTTATTTCCATGGATGTTTATTAGGAAGCTCTTCTTCCTATGCACCCTCTTAAAAATTTTATAGGTGGGCCAACCTTTGATTAAAGGCTTCCATTTATCCATAAATGCAATGTAATACCCCCAAGTTATCATGCATTATATAATTTTATTCCTCATAATCTTTTTGTTTAAGGTTTTCTTGATTCTTATCATGTTTGACACTATGTTCCCCAATTTTTTCATCATGATCATGTTGATTTGATTCATGATTATTAAGCATAAAACTTTCAACATTGTTAGGGTTTTAGTTTTGTCTAATTATGCCATAAAAACAAAATCCCATTAATATAATTAGTTTACATATATCATAAGGTTTTCGTAATATTGTGAAATAAAGGCTTTGATACCAATTGTCATAACCCCAAAATTTTTAGTTCTTAAAAATTATACTTTAAGTAAGTCATGCTAACAAAACCCAACACATAAGTTAGTTAGTGACTAAAGTAATTTCATGACCAAATTTCACAATGTAATATACTTTAGATTTTAGAGTAATCCTTGATAGAAAATAAAGTAGCTAGGCGTACTACAGTTGAAGGAATGATTGCTTAATGTAGTAAATGAAACCTTTCAGTTACACTTAAATGCTAAAAATTAACTTATTAACTAAGAAGAAAATGAAGGCATTATGTCATAAATTTTGAAATCCATGTTGGTAGTACAAACTTGAACACCTATTAACTTACATGAGGTCATGGTGATAACCATAACTATAAATACAACCTAAACCACCTAATTCACTAGATTATTTCATTTATGCATAGAAATATTAATTAGATTATGAACATAAACTATGTCTAACAAGATGGAAATATTTAATTAATTATAAAAATGAAAGTAAATTTGATCTACAAATCAATCTTAGATCGAAGAAGATAAATCAATTTAGCCATTCCACTTGTTGGTACATTTAGATAATTAGGATCATGACCAATATGGATCTACTAGACCTAAATATAGGGTCTCTTAACATAAAATATCACTAGAGATGGTTACAAAGACTATATTCAATAAATACCACATAATAACACTATTTAGGTCCTATGGTTTCTAACAAAGTATAGTAAAATATAATTTAGTGCTCACCAAAGCTTGTGGCACAAATGGGGGATAATAAATATAAAAGTGAACATGCAAAGAAGATCTCTACTCAAGTCAATGTAGAGGTAATACTAATCACAAAGATATAAATACTATCATAAGCCAATAAATGTAAATCTATTTATTAATAAAAAAGGACCAAGAACTAGGAATCCTTACCTTGAAGATGAACCCATTGAGCCTCAATCTCTCCATTGGCTAATGGGGTTTTACAATAAGTTGTGGTTTGTAAGGATAGTAAATATAGGTCATGTCTAGGCCACAAGACTTATCCTATGAATCCAAAATAAATTTCCAATAAGATAATTTTTTTTAATCTAAAGATAAACCCTAAATCATAACTCCTCAAGTAGAATGGTGGATAAGCAGATATAGATGAAAAATTAAATGATTCTCTCTATCTCTTTTTGAAATGGGGTGATGCATGTGTATATATAGTTGGATATAACCCTAAACCCTTATAAAATTTTCGCTGATGCAGTTGGCCCAATTGACCTAGTTATTTAGGAAATAAAACAATTAACTCCTAGACTAATTCGGTTGGGCTAACTTAGTCGGTAGCATGCTCAATTCCTAAAACATGGTTAACCCATTTGAATGTGTTCAAAGGATGGAAAAAAGAGGTTATGTCTTAGATAGGGGATATTTGAGGTAGTGAATTTCTTGGAGGAGTGTGTAAGGGAGGTGTCAAAACTTAGGGAAATGTATAGGAGGGACTTATCACTTAGAGAGATTGAGAGTAAATGGGTTATTACAATAGATAAAGTATCAATAATTGATAAAGTTTTAAAATATTATGTGTATGCATATTCCCCACTCAAATCTCATCATATGTCATGCAGTTTTAATGTGGGATGGTGCTTTGGAAAAAGAACACAATACCACATAATACTAATCTAAGTAAATTGTAGTAAAAATCAAATAAGATAAATGAAAGGATAAAATTGAAAAATGCATACCTTTACTTACTTTAGTATTGTAGATTATAAACAAAGTAATCTAAACATAAATGTGTCCAATGTAGGGAACATTAGATAAACCTATATTGAACTTTTTTACAAAATATACATGTATTATGTAGAAAAATTCTCTACGATGTCAAGATTCTAGAATATCTTTTGGTTTAAAAAAAGAGCTAGTAGAAAAAAAAATTATGAGTGAAAAATGGAATCTGATGGCAAATAATTGATAGGTAAATAATTTTAAATCGTAAATATAAATAGGGTAAAAAATAATTCATTTTTAATTTTGTTATTCTAAAAAATAGATCTCAAAGAGATTTAGAGGAGCTTAGAGAAAGACCATAGTGAGGAGCTTAGAGAAAGACCATAGATGGTGCATTAATTTTTAAAAAATGGTAAATTTTATTAAAATTAAGCTAGGTGTAGAAAAATAGGTGTTAGGGGAAATGTATGTAACAAAAATTTCCCTAGGATTTTTTTAGGTAAGCTAGGAATAAAATAGGATATTGGGTAGCAAAGAGTTGAACTAATAAATTCCTATAGCATTTATGGTAAATAGTTGAAAAGTCATCAAAAATTTCAAATAGAGTTAGCCTATCGACTCAGTTGGAGAAGGCAAGAAGTAAGAAAGTGGCCAATTGCATAGCAAAAGGGCAACTTAGTATTTCTTGGGGTGGTTGATTGCATAGTAGATGGCCGATTCATTTAGAAAATGGATGGGGGTTGACTTAGTGCATTGTAACTAATGTAGTTTGTATTAGGGGCTGATGTTGTTTGTTAAATGGGGTTGACTATGTAGCAGAAGGATGATCTAGTATGTAAAGGATGAGAAAGGGATAATTTAGTATAAAAAGACTAACTATGTTTATAGGAATGGGGTCATTCTATAGCATAAGGCTGACATAGTTGGTAAATAAGGGTGACATGGTCAATTTAGTATCAAAAGGGTTGATTATGTGGGAAAAGGGTAAAAAACAATAAAAATAGGAAAATGTGTTAATGAAGTAGTTAATTTTTAGTAATTTATGAATTTTAAAAATGTATAATTATTATTATTTTTATATTGAGATCTAATACATTATATGATATTTGACATTTTGTAGAGACAATAAATATTTTGGCACTTGGTGGATGCATCTTGGCTACTAAATTTAGTATAGTGATTGTTAGATGTTGACCAAGTATGAATAACTTCCTTGGGATTTGGAGGAATCATGTAGATGTGGAGGATTCCTCTCAATGTTGATCTAGTCATCATTTTCCTAAGAGAATGGGAATGACTAACCAACACTTTCTGATGGGAGGTGGATGGGGATATCATAGAGGTGGGAATCACCTTAGAAGATGTCCATGATTTTCTTGAAATACACATTGTCAAGGCTCCTATAATTTGTGATTCACTAGAGGTTAAGGAGGAGAGAGGATCCCTATCCCATTAGGTGATTGGCTCATATAGGATTTACCTTGGATTACATGTGAGTTTATTTAATGTATATATCTTGACCATTCAAAATATCTAGAAGATCATGATAGGAACTAAGATAACATGCATACTATCATAAGCTGGATAGGAAGGTACCATTATATGTAAGACCCTTATATCAATCGATGTTAGATTAGGGTGTTCCATATGATTTAGGTTCTATAATTTGGGTGTATATCATGTATAATATGTATGATATACTAATATGGGGTAAGAAGACTATAGGCCCCTTGATTTTATTGACTCCCTAGATATATGAGAGGTTTTAGTTATACCAGCATATGAGTTTCTCCATGTGGTGGATGATAGGCTACCTCAAGTGGTGATATTATGACAAGATCATGTAGTGCATGTAGTGTCCCATGCCCTAACCTTATAGATGATTACTTATGGGTAGATTGTATGGTATCCCTATATGGATATTATGACTAGTTGGTTGACTTGGGCTATTGTGGATATTATATTGGTGCATTGTACATTACTATACATTATACCTCAATGGTGGAGCCACTTCTTATAGATCATGTACATGGACAACTAGGCCTATCACATCTGATTGACCCCTAATATTGGATACTTATTGGGCATGATATCATAGAGAGCCTAGAGGTAGGGGATGTAATATTACCTATATAGATACCTATAATCAAACCTTATGGATTGAGACCATGGCTATGTCAAGCATAACAACAAAGGTTAAATAGGCCTAAGATAGATTTTATGATAGTTTTAGATGTAGAGGATGAGGTTGTAGGTGAGGTTATCATAGATATCCCATGATAGAGGCTATATACATCTGGTTGATAGAGAGGAAAACCTAGAGAGGACTATGACATACAGGAGTGGTATCTCTATGATTTGTAATTTCATAGAGGTAGCCTATAGATGAGGTTATTAGTAGTTGGGATTATAGGAAGACTATGGTTGGTGATATCAATGTTTATACGAAATGCTTTAAGTATTAAATTTTTAAGTATTTGGATAAATCACAAGTTTCATAGTTGTTTATGTACTTAGTATAGATAGATTATTTTCTCTCTCTCTCTCCCTCTCTCTCTCTCTCTCTCTCTCTCTCTCTCTCTCTCTCTCTCTCTCTCTCTCTCTCTCTCTCTCTCTCTCTCTCTCTCTCACACACACACACACACACACACACACACACACACACATGAGATATGATGTATATTTGGTTTTTGTGTTTTACATATATGTCCGAGGAGTTTAGATGGGGTGTTATAGTTTAAAGTGCCATAAAGATATTTTGGATGGGGTTATAAGGCATCTTGATACTACTATTATGGAGGATTTTCTATTACCATCTATCCTATCATATGTTAGTTGGTTTTGATTAGTGGGAGAGGTAATGAGGTGGATGGAGACATGAGGAGATGGCCTATAGCTACCTAGAGGAGTTTGTGATGGGGAGGCATGAGCTTGACAATAATTAGGCTAGGAGTGAGCTATCCTTATGGATATGAATATAGATCTTAGACATGTGAAATCTCAAGTGGACGATCTATATGTATAGGTTAATGGTTTAAGATCTTGGACTACGTCATTACAATGTACTATTCATAGGGGTCAATTGCATGTATTTATGGGTAGTGTGGCTCGACCACTTGATAAAAATGATGGAGCAAAATCTTAGAGTTGTAGATATTGGACTTTTATTTTTATTATGTTATATCAAACTCATGTTATATATATTGATATGGACATTTCTTTATCTATGAGTTGTATTGATGTTATTGATGGATGAATGGATGTATTTCCTTTATAACACATGTATTTTACTTTTTTATATATGATATGGGAAATGTGTGATGTGTGTTTTCTTTTATATCATTATGTGAAACACATTCATGGTAAAAAATAAAATCATATAATGTGGAAAATTATATAAATAATCATAAAATATAATACACACTATCTCATAATTGTTAGGTTGTGGAGCTAAAAGCTTCAACTATGCAAACATGGAGGAGGTTGCTGAAGTTTTAGAGACACTAGCATCAGTAGTATAACCGACATTAGTCATGATGAATGTAGAAGGCAACTGGCATCGGCAGGGAGTCGGCTGACGTCGGTCAACACCAGGCAGATAGGGACCGATGTTGGTCGCCTGTGGCAGTTCTAGAACTATTCATTGCATGGACAGTTAGCTCATTAAATCGAGTGTTTGCATGTAAAGGGCTAATTATAGTCTCGATCTGTGTGTCTAATTATTGTAAATTAGAAGTCTAAGTTATTGTTTAAGTTTGGGATCTATTTATAGACCCATTGACATGTATTGTAATTAAGGCAAGAAAAAGATTTCTTCCAGTTGTAGGATCTTGGTCAGCAGGTGTGTAAGGCCACGTTTGAAGATCTACATGTGTAAGTATGGTCTATTGAGTTGTAGGTTGTTGCAAGCTTATGGGATATTTGCTTGAAGTACTTTGAGTACTTGTGTACTGGCAGGGTTATTACTGACTGGTTGGAGGTGAACACTAATTCAGTGTGTGAGTTGTGTGTTGGGACCGTTTTTGGTAGGAGAGTGAACTCTTGAAGAAAATTATTGAACACTTGAGGTGTGGGAAGCTTTTGAGAGGTGTGGAGAACAAGTGGCATCTTCTTTATTGTATTTTATTTCTGGATGAGTATTAATACAAGATTGTGTATCGTCTCTCATATTCTGTGCTATTTGTGAATTCTAGTTACTTGTACTTTTGGTTAATTCCACATGTTTAATTGCTTGTATGTGGTAATCATATTGTGCTCTTTTTGAGGAGAAAGATCCTAACAAGTGGGATCAGAACAGGTGTGTTGTTCTTGATTTCCCCAACAACTGGTATCAGAGCTTTTGGTTAGGATACTAACAGGTTAGATTAGATCTGGTTAGTGTGTGTTGATTATAGGTTACTCATAGGGGTTTCTGTTTGAGTGGGAGTAGAGCAATGGCAAAAGAAAGTAAGCTATGAATGGAGAAGTTTAATGGCAAGAACTATCAATTATCGAGGATGCAAATTGAAGATTATCTATATCAAAAATATTTATACTTGCTGTTGGGTGGGGTTGATTGCAAGCGCCAAGATATGAAGGATGAAGAATGGGAGGTTCTTGATCGAAAGGCTCTTGGATCTATAAGGTTGAGTCTTGCATCGTCTGTGATTTCCAACCTATCACACCCTAATAAAATGGTAGAGTTGATGGAATCTTTGGAAAATTTATATGAAAAACCCTCAGCTTTGAATAAGGTATTTCTTATGAAGCAATTATTTAATTTGCAAATGTTGGAAGGTGGATCTGTACATAGTCATCTTAGTGATTTCCATGGTTTGGTAAACCAGTTAAATTCAGTCAATATTGCTTTTGATGATGAAATTAAGGCTCTCTTAATCTTATGCTCATTACTTGAAAGTTGGGAGAGTTTGGTAATGGTAGTTAGTAATATTGTGTCTGCTTTAAAAATCTTAAAAGTGGATGATATTGTGAGTGTAATCTTGAATGAAGAAATTTGCAGGAAAAACACAGGTGAATCATCAAGAAATGCTTTGAGTGTGGAAAGCAGGGGAAGACAAAGAGAGAAGATCGAGCGTGGGAGATCAAGGTCAAAGATAGGTAGGAGATCCAAGTCCAGGTATGGTAGAATAACCTGCTAGAAATGTGGAAAGTAAGGGCACTTAAAGAGAGATTTCAAGTCAGGTGAAGATCAGCATAAAGGACATGAAGAAGCAGGTGATGCAGGTATTGTTGCATAGGATACTCTGGTATGTTCTTTGGATAAAGTAAAATCTTGGGTTTTAGATTCTGGTGCCTCTTTTCATGCATCCCCAAATAGGGAATTTTTTCATGAGTATGTCCAGGGTGACTTTGGAGAAATTTATTTAGGGGATGGTAAGCCTTGTCAGATGGTTGGCAAAGGAAAAGTGAAGCTGAAATTGCAGACAGGTAACACATGGGTGTTGAAGGAGGTCATGTATGTCCCAGTTCTGGAGTGGAATTTGATTTTTGTAAGAAGTTTGGGTGATGAGGGTTGCACAGTAACTCTCACAGCGGACTCTTGGAAGGTTACCAAGGGTGCACTTGTTGTAGCAAGAGGTAAGAAAGTAGGTACACTTTATTTATCTACTTGTATTACTAATTCTCTTTCTGGGTTATCTACTTTAGCTGTACATTCAAAGATGTGGCTTAATAGGCTTGGTCACATGAATAACAAGGAGATGTAGGTTCTTGAGTCAAAGGGTATGCTTTTGGATTTGAAAAGCATGAATCAAGATTTCTGTATGCAGAAGAAGAAGGTAATGTTTCTTGAGGAATCCAATGTTCGTGACAAGAGCAGGAAAGCCTTGGTTTTCAAGGAGAAGATGATGGATAGAGATCAGTCGAAGGGGATGAATAATTTTGAGTAGAGTAAGGGTGATTTGGACAAGGTTTTGACCCAAAAGGAGCTCGCGAGTAGAATTCATTTCTCACAAAAAAACACAGAGACCGACGTCAGTTAGAAAACTAACATCGGCGTCCAGACAGGGACTGATGTCAGCTATGTTCAACTTGATGTCAGTGACTTAAGGATAGATAAACATTAGTGTTGGCCAGGGGGAACTGACATTGATGATGAGGTAGTCACATGGAACCAACGTCGGTCGGATGCAGACTGAGATGTGACTGGCATCGGTCACTGAGATGGATTTTGGGCAGACAACAAACTGTCAGGGAGTCTCAAGCACCCATATGGAGGACTTAAAGGGTAAGTAAGCCTTAAATTCATCATTTCCCTTTTTTACACTACTTGTTGCTCACTGATGGTAAAGAACTAGGAAGTTGTTAAAGAAGCAGAGTAGGTAGATCTAGGAAACAGTGGGAGATTGGCATGGATGAAGGATGTGATTCCTTGGAGAAGAACCAAATAGGAGCTTTTGGGTGGAGTTGCCAACTGGAAGTAAGCACTGAGAGATGAATGGATTTTCAAGATGAAGAAGAATGAAAATGGACATGTGAGACAGAAGGCCAAGGTATATTGTCTTGAGTAAGCTGCAGGATAATGGAGGTTTGATCATTGTGTTTCTCTTTACCAGGTTGGATAATATTAGCTACATTGTCCTATTACTATATGATGTGCTTGTTGCAGGGTTACATATATAGGGAGTTGTTGAACTAAAGGTAAAGCTAGTTTAGAAGTATGTCATGAGGAATCTGGGAGCACCAAGATTCTTTGGCATGAGTGTGTTCTAGGGACATGGAATGTCACAGGTTGACTTTGTTTTAGGATGATTGCGTGAGACCAATTAGCACGCCGATGGTTGGACAGTTCCATGAACATGTGTACTAAACTTAAGTTTTCCCAAGTAGTGGGAGTTGTCAAAAAGTTAAGAGCCAATCCAGGAAAGAAGCATTGGAGGGCAGTTCAGTGGATTCTCAGGTATTTGAGAGGGACTAGTAGTAGGTGCACATGTTATGCAGGGTCAATTTCTTTTATACATGGGTTTGTAGATGTAGATGTGGCAGGTGATTTGGATGATAGGAGGTGCACTATAGGATTTGTGGTGGTTGGTCTTTAAGAGTGATTTTGAAGAGGGATATAAAGCCAAGGGAACAAACTAGAAGATGTACAGGTACAGGTATAGTTACAGTTATTTATCTCTAAGTGGGAGATTATTAGGTTGTGGACCTAAAATCTTTAACTATGCAGACATGGAGGAGGTTGCTAAAGTTCTAAAGACACCGGCGTTGGTAGTATAACCAATGTCAGTCATGATGAATGCAGAAGGCAACCGGCATCAGCAGGGAGTCAGCTAACGTCAGTCAGCACCAGGCAGATAGGGACCGACGTCGGTTGCCTGTGGCAATTTCAAAATTGTTCATTGCATGGATAGTTAGTTCATTGAACCGAGTGTTTGCATGTAAAGGGATAATTATAGTCTCGAGCTGTGTGTCTAATTATTGTAAATTAGAAGTCTACGTTATTGTTTAAGTCTAGGATCTATTTATAGACCCATTGGCATGTATTGTAATTAAGGCAAGAAAAGGATTTCTTCCAGTTGTAGGATCTTGGTCAGCAGGTGTGCAAGGCCATGTTTGAAGATCTACATGTGTAAGTATGGTTTGTTGAGTTGCAGGTTGTTGTAAGCTTATGGTAGATCTACTTGAAGTACTTTGAGTACTTGTGTACTGGTAGGGTTATTACTGACTGGATGGAGGTGAACACCAATTCAGTGTGTGAGTTGTGTGTTGGGACCATTTTTGGTAGGAGAGTGAACTCTTGAATAAAATTACTTTTGAGAGGTGTGGAGAAGAAGTGGCATCTTCTTTATTGTATTTTCTTTCTGGATGAGTATTAATACAAGATTGTGTATTGTCTCTCATATTATGTGCTATTTGTGAATTCTAGTTACTTGTACTTCTGGTTAATTCCGCATGTTTAATTGCTTGTATGTGGTAATCATATTGTGCTCTTTTGAGGAGCAAGATCCTAACAAGTGGGATCAGAATAGGTGTGTTGTTCTTGATTTCCCCAACAATAATGAGAAATGTGTAAAACTAGAGTTGAAAAAATATATTAAACCAAAATGGTAAAGTAAAAGGTCAAAAATATTTCAAACCATGTATAAGTAAAATTTCACCAAATTAAAACAAATATAAGTCATACCAAATCAATATGGGAAGTAATAAAAATGTTTTAATAAAGTGGAAAATAGGTTATAACAAATGGTATGAAAAACAAATGTATAATAAAATTATTCAATCATACTAAATCAAGATAGGAAGTATGAAAAGAGAAATAAAATGTAAGTAGTAATCAAATTAATCACACTAAATCAAGATGGGAATTATGATAAATTTAATAAAATGTTTGTAAAACTAAATGCAATTAGAAAATAAGAAGATAATGTGAAATGTTTATGAAGTAAGCATAAAACATACTAAATCAAGATGGGAAGTATGTAAACAACATGTAAATCATAATGTAAAACAAATTACCTAAAATTTAAAGCATTTAATATTATTTCTACTAAGTCACATCATGGATATTTATAGGAATGGTTTGTGAAGAATGCTTGGTCTTATCCAAGGTCTTACACTACAACTCATAAAGGGAACACCAATGAGGTAGATACAATTGTAGGAACTGATTAATGGGATTTAATGTAGTAATTTTTTAGGAATGTTTGGTCCTATCCAAAGTATTATAATACAAATCATAAGGATAAAACCAATTATTTGAATGGTAAGAAGGAAAATTTAAGGCAATATTATGTGAGGAATGCCTAGTCCTATCCAAGGTCTTATAGTGCAAATCATAAAGGAAAACCCTAGGGGTATGATCAACTAATAAAACCATATTCATCAAGGTGAAATATTGGGATTGATGTAATTAAATAAGGAGTGTAAAAATCATGAAATAGGTTTTTTTAAGAAAATCTTAGTAAACATGAGGCATACTGGGTAAGAAAGAAAACACTAAGAGTCTAGTGACCATCAAAATATAGAGGAGACTTGCTAAAAATAAGCAAAAAGTTATATATGAAAATAGGTGGAATAGTAAGATAAACTCATGAAGGTTATATAAACAAGGAAAGTAAAATGGACCCTACCTTTGCAAAACATGTTCCCCATTCCTCAGGACCCCATTCAAAGCCATTATTCTACTACAAAGATTGGGTACTTGGGTGATAAATTAGGTAACATTATATATTTTTTTGTTCTCCTATCCCAATATACTGGCCTACTACACCCCAATTAAACGTATCTCTTTCATGAGACCTACTATGGAGCTTTAGTTTTGATTAGAGATAGGAGATGTGCTAAAAATATGAAATCATATCTTTTGGTGTGATTAGACTTTTATATTTTATATTTTCCTTTTAGGTCATTTCATTTTGTTTAAATGATTTGGATTTTAAATTTTTTTATGTATTTTTTATCCCTCCTCCATATGGATTTAGAATAACCAACATCAGTGATAAAATTGATACAATGAATGATATTTAGATTTTGGTTATAGGAGACTAAGTAATATGTAGATATGACTAACTAAAAAACTTGGTATTACCTATGAACCAATAAGTAATCTCAAGTTTCAACTATATGTATGCTTAGTATGTGAAAACTAAATAAGTGGAAAAGGGAGATCAAATAGATTGGTCTATATAAGTAGTACAATGAGAAGTCATGTTTACTAACTGATCATATGGTAAATATAAAATAATACGTGAATGAGGATTTTTTAACCAAGTCACAATAATAATTATCTTTATTTGAGTTTGAAAGTAGCAAATAGTCATCAAAGAGAAAATAAAAGAATCCATGTGAAAAAATTGAAACCATGATCATATGTTTGAAGCCATGAAAGATAAGAATAGACCATAAGAGAAAGTGAGAGATGATGAAACCATGAAAACCACATAAAGCATAATATGATGGTTCATGCAAAAGAGATAAATGAAATCATGTTTGTCAAATATTCAAAAATATAAGATATATAAATGAATCACACATCCAATCCAAATCATGTAATTAAAATGATAAAATATGTGAAATAACACCATGTTGTGCTAAAAAATATTGTTAGATCTAACCACAAATGTCATCCATAACATCTAACATCCCTATGAAGTTGAATTTTGAAATTAATTAGAGTCTAATCAATATTTGCATAAATTCATGAATATACTCCCTTATATATCATCTCTACTAAAAATTTAGGTGTAGTAAAATAAGAGTGATGATCATGTGGTACCTCTTATGTGGGATGCTTAATGCAAGGAATAGGTATCTCAATATGAATGGTATATAAAAATCTATGAGGAGGTGAAAGTAATGGAGAAGGAGGAACCTTCATTTGTGAATGACATGTAGTAGGAGGAATAACTAGTGTTAGTATACAGTATGGTAAATCTTGAAGATGTTAATGAAGAACTTGACACCTATCAGTATGATGGGTAGTACATTTATGTCAAAGTCAGTATACTTTCCCATATTTAAGGATGTACTTTGGACGTATCATGGGAGGTGTGATAGTCTTATCTTTGGGCTATGCAATGATTGGTCACAATATATCAATGTATTGTCTAAATTTTTGTGAGTAGATGAATGGTTATTTATTCCATGGAAGTAAAAAATAAGTATATTAGTAGACTATGGAGGTCTACTAGTTGGATTATTAGAATAAGAAGCCTATAACTATTGATGTAGTTTAAAATCCTTGGTTGAATGATTGAAAACTCTATGAATATAATAATAAGGATCATATACCCATTATGTGAGTAAGGGATCAAGCTTATGTAATGGTATAATAACAACACTAAGGAAGGGAGAAGCTATAGTAGAAAATAAACTAGTCTCATATGTAAGTATGTATGGCTATATAGTGGGTTTAAGTAGAGTAGATAACATATGTGGAAGAAGTAAACTATAAAGATCATGATATCTAAAAAAATGGTAAGGTTCCATCATGGCATGATCCATAATCATACTCCTACGAGGTTCTAATATGACTATAGGTGTAATATGTGTGTGCTCCATCTCTAATCTATGAATAGTAGAGGAAAAACTAACATCAAGTATTATAAGAGAAGGAATGATAGAAAGATAATTGAAATACTAAAATATATAAGAATGATATCTAAGAACCTAAACATTTTCATCTTGAATGAATCCAACTAAAAATGGGTCATCCAAATAATAACCATCATCATAGTCAAGTGTATGTAAGTTGATAGTACATGTGTTAACTATTTTATCAATTAATAAATCATGGTGAAGGGAATGTTAAGTTTTGGTTAGATTAACCAATATTTCATCAAAAGGTTGTTGATGGGATTGAGGTTGAAGAGAAGGATAAACTCGAGTAAATATGTTAGGGGAGAAATCATAAGTTTTGATCTTTAATATTATCTCATTTATTTAATAATAATCATAGTCTAAGAGGTTATAAGGAATATTTATGATTAATTCTAGATGACCATTATAACCTCTAGTAGAGTTGATAGGATAGTCGAAGCATTGGGATTTTTGAAATGGAACACTAGGTAATGGTTCAAGGGTGGGTATTTTAAAGACACTTCATTCTTGTAATTATTAAACATTATAAGGATTCAAGTCTCCTTGAATTTTGTATATAACAAAATTATAAGTGAATTTAATACTTTGGTGGGAGGATGAAGAAACTACTCACATGCAATGAGTTCAAGGTTGACCGAGTAAGATATTATAGGAAAATGGAAAGATAAATATCATGAACTTCACATGAATGATGATGGAAATAATGGAAATGGGAAGTCAAACACAACCTAGATGAGGCATTTGTCTTCTATCATAGCCTTAACATGTACGGCATGTGGATTTAAGGTTACATTCAAAGTATCCTAGTGTTTTTAATAAAGTCAAGGGAAGTAACACAAGTTCTCAAACCTTCATCAATTAAATAATGCTTAACTTGGATATCACATATTTGGATGCTAATGAATAAGGGAGGATCATTTTCATGAAGTAATATCTCATCAAGGATCATGGAGGAGATAGGAAACTTGAGTGAGAGAGAAGTGTCCATTATTTCATTAATGCAAATGGACATATCTTCACATTGTTGAAAAATGCTATCTTTAGATTAAGATAAGGTATATTCTTTCCCTAAAATAAGAGGATGAGGTATTTTCATTTGGAATAATAATTGAATTAGGTTATTACGATGGTGGGGATAAGTTCACATAAACTCTAATAAGGGAATTTGAGATGGGAGATGGGAAATTTCCATGATAGGATACCATTCATAATAAATTATGAGAGGAATGTTGAGTAAATGTGCATAGTGTTATAATAGATCCATTGAAAGGGGGTTAGATTTGTAGTGTAACTTATGTTTATAAGGTATTATTAGTTTAGGTTGGTTGTAAGTAAGATGAGTGACCTTAGTTGAGGTGGTTTTTTGTAGAGGTATTTCTTTTGGTTGGGTAAAAGAAATTTTGTTTGAAGTTTGAGGGATATTTTCTTGAGGTTATGGACTTTGGGGAAATAGTATAAGTTATATCAATGGTATGAGATGTATGGTCTAGTTGTGTGGTTAGGGGTGATGCTTGTATGTGTATTGACTCCTCATGCACCAATTCTATGATATGGGATGGGCAAGTGTCTTGAATAATGAAAAATGTTAAAGAGGTGTGATGGGTAGGTGTTGGGGTTGATACGACATAAGTAACTACTCTACTCATATTAGTCATGTTAATAACATTTTCATCATTGTGTTAAGGTCTATAAGAATTTCAATGTTATTGGTAGTAGGAGTAGGTTGATCAATGTTGTCTTGATAATTAGGAATGGGATCCTTATATATAGCTAAACGAGCATTAGATTGGTTTAAATCTTTATTTTTAATCTAAGTTTAATGATCTTTAAGTTTTATGTCATAAATTTGTTTATGTTTATGTATAAGGGATTCATGGTCAAAGTTGGGACCAAGGAAAAAATACACAGAAATATTTCTTAATTGTCTACAAATTATATGAGAATGGCCCCAACTTTCATGAAACCTGTTAGTTGAATATTTTGTCTATCAGCGTACTAGTAAACAAAATAGGTCTGATCAACCAAAGTAGGAAGATTAGTCATCCAAATGTGTAAGTTTATCACATCAGAAGGAGACTACTCTCTCCTCTCATCAAGGGGAGGTTCCCTGTAGATATGTTATATATATGTATAAATAGAAAATAATACTTAAGGGTATGACAAGACATCCATCTCTCTTTCTTCAGAGATGATGTGTACAAAACAAAGGAAAAACTCAAGGGAAATGACAGACAACACTCCTCTTCTTTTAGAAGAACTATTCAACCAGCGACAATAATACTCTTAGAAATAAAAGCAAAATGTAACTGAGGGCGTAGTAACTAGCAAATCGAGATATAGCACAAAGTCTCCACCTAAAATGCTCAAGAGTAATATACGAAGGACAATGAGGGCACAAAGTCATCACAAAGTCCTTTACACATCAATGAAAAGAAAACACACTGAAGGTAGCTATGGGGGCACAAAGTCTCTCCACATTTGATTCTTTATTACACCTTCCTGAAAATTTTTACTAATCCTAATTGTCAAATTAATGGAATAGAAAATATATCAAGGAAAAAGACATAAGAACATCTTCCTTAACAACAAAGATATCACAACACAAAGTCTAAAAAATTTCCTTGCTATTTTATTCCAATAAAAAAATATGATCAACAGACTGAACACAAAGTCTCAATGATGCCTCTTAATTTGGGCAGAGTTTCGTTCAGATTGTCAAAAAAAAGATCCATTTACAATGAAAGAAAGTCCCTTATATAGCCACTTCAAGAAGGACTCAGGAATAATAATACATCATGATGCATTAGGAACTATTAGGAAGACAAGCTAGAACTTTGGGGCATTTTACCCATTTAGTCTTATCAATGTAGATAAACAAGCCATGCAATTGAAAGATTGCAACTTTCAATGTCCACCTGGCAGTCTGATCTTTTCTTCATCATTCCTCCTTTTTTGGTTAATTGAATCAGGTCTTAGATTCATTCATTATTCTATCTTTCCTCACTTTCTACTGGTCTTGGTCTTAAATTCTAGAAATGCATTCAGGTCTATAAATTCAAAGGATCAATAGCTATTTCATGGACTTTAAAATTGATGTTTACATGCCCTTCAATGTGCTCTCAACGGCTAGTTCATTATTTTGAATTTGATGTCTTCAAGCACATCACCCCTTGGTCCTCTTTCATCTTTCAACTTTTCCCTTTCGAGCCTTAAGAAATAATCTTTGAATGGGTTGGAAAGTGCTCTTTACTTTGGCCACCAAGAGTCCCCTGCAAAGGTGCTTGCCCTTTAGGGTCCTTTGATAGCCCTTCGCCTTTGCAGTTCCCGCACACAAATCCCCAAGTTTTCTATTTGAGTCTCCTACAAACTATCCTTTGGGAAAATTCTTGGGTATTTTCTCCCACGGGTAATTTTTTTAGACATTTGTCTCACGGAAAATTCCCACAGACAATTTTCCTAGGGAAAATTCCCTCGAACAAAAGTCTGTGGAAATTTGTTCCGCAAAGTCTTTGATTGGTCTTCAGATTTTTTGTGCCTACTGCCACTTAGAATTATTTCAATCTTTTTGTCCAAAGTAATTCCTTCAGACAAAAATCTAAAAGAATTAAGTCTTAGCCAATTTTTAAATGCCTTAAACAAATCTGAAATAATTACCTTTCAACTTCCTTGAAAAATGACCCTTTTGAAGGGTGTTTTTATTGATTAAGTGTCCTCCGCAAGGGCACTTATCCTTCGATAAGTTTCCTTCTACATTGAACCGCCCCTTTGAACTTTAGCAATGAACCATTCTATTGAACTAAGATGTTGAACCAATCGGTTGAACCAAAAATGGTTCAAGTTGATGGTTCAAGCTGATAGTTCAATTGGATGAAACAAGCTGATGAACTAAGCCTTGAACCAAACATTATGAACTTGCCTTTGAACAAATAGTTAAACCATTTCATTGAACCAACTGGTTGAACCAATGCTTTGAACTAAAATGGTTTAAGCCAGTGGTTTAAGCTAATGTTTCAATTGAATGAGCTGAGTGAATGAACCTATTGTTGAACCTATTTGTTGAACCTGTTCATTGAACCAAGATGTTGAACCAAGTTTTGGTTCAACGATTCAAACAAAGCTTTGAAAAATGTCTTTGAACCTGTTGTTGAACCTTGAGACATTGAACCATTGGATGAACTAAATGAATGAACCAACTGAGTGAAATAAAGAGTTGAACTGCTTGGTTGAACCAAGCCATTGAATTGTTCCTTTGGTTGAACCTGCCATTGAACCTTGAACCCATTAAACCTTTGAACTGAAGTGGTTCAATGGTTCAATGGTTCAAGCCACCTTGATTTGGCCAAGTGTCTTGAAGCTGATGAACCAATTGAAGTGATTGAACTTTGAAACTTGATGAAGCACTTAACTCTTGCCAAAGATGTTGAACTTGTTGAACCTTGAACCCGTTGAACCTTTGAACCAAGGTGGTTCAATGGTTCAACAGTTCAGTGGTTCAAGTCTTTTTTTTTGCACTTAGATGCTTGTTGATGGAGATTTTTTATTAAACTAAGGCTTTGAACCAATCCCAAAAATGACTAAGTGTTTGAAACCTAATTATTTTGATTGAAACCACCTATAGAAGCCTTTGAACCTGTATAAATGAACCTCCCTGTAGAGTCTGTAGAAATAATGTCTGTAGAAATCAACATGTAAAACCCATTAAACTTGACCTGCAGAGTCTGTAGATTTTTTGATAAGCTTATAAAAAGAGGAATTTGAATGTCTAGGACAAATTTTGAATGGGAGAGACAAGTTTGGTCTATAAGACCAAAATAATTCAAATGTTGTCCCAAAAATGACAGCTATTTTTGGGGGACAATAGCTAGCTCCAGTTGGGGAACTTCTGTCAATTGCAAAATGAATTGAAAGGAGTAGAATCTAGAATTTCCAATGTCTTCATGTGTACCATTGAGCTTCAGATTCATACTACCCAAAAATGAAAGGCATCATAAATTTAAAAAAAAAATAGAATTAAAAACTATACAAATATACATATATACAAAAGCAATGATCTGATACTTCAAGAGTTGAAGTGTTTTAGATGCTGCCCATTATGAGGCAGAGAAAAGAGTCTGCCATCTTGGTATTTCAATAGAAAGATGTTTTCACCAATGTAATAATGAATTATAAATGGGCCTCTCCAAAAGGAGTCAAACTTTCCATGTATCCCCTTTGGTTCTCTTCTTTTGTCCCATAGCAGGACTTGATCCCCAATCTGGAAATCATGATTTCTAACTTTCTAATCAAAGAGTTTCTTTACTAGACTTTGATGAGCAACAATTCTATCCACCACCATGGTTCTCTTTTCCTCCAGCTGAGTCAAGCACATGATTATTTTTTCAAGAGAACTCTCATATGTCTGATCTTTAATGGCCTTCACCAATTTCAAGGTTGGCAATTCTAAGGTGATTGGTATCTCAACATTGATACCATAAAGAAGTTGAAAAGGAGACATACCGATTGCCCTCTTTGGTGTGATCCTATCTACCCATAGAGTATCAACCAATACTTTATGCCATGTCCTTTGATTATCATCTGCTAGCTTTTTGATAATAGTTACCAAATTTTTATTGTTAGACTCAACATGTCCATTTCCTTGTGGAAAATAATCAAAAGAATGAGAGAGTGTAATTCTATAATGAAAATAGAATTGTGTAATCTATTGAGAGGTGAAATAGGTTGCATTATCAGTAATAATTTTGAGTGGAACTCCAAACTTGGAAATGATATTCTCTTTGAGCAAGTTGCATATAACTTCTGAAGTAGCATGCTTAGTTGGGATTGCTTCTACCCACTTGGTGAAATAATCAGTTGATGTAAGGACATAATCATATCCAACACTTGAAGATGGGTTTATTGTCCCAATAAAATCAAGTCCCCATTACTAAAGAGGTTCCTCTATGATTACTAGCTTGAGAGGTAGGGCAGCCAACTTGGGTCTTCCAACAAATTGCTAGCAAAGTTCACATTTCCTCACCCCACTTATGTGCATCTTGGAAAAGAGTTGGCCAGTAATACCTAGCTCACAAAATTTTGTGAGCAGTCACAGGAGCAAAAAAATATCCTCTACAAGCCAGATTATAGAAAGATTTCAAAAGTTGGGTTTGTTGTTCTTTGTCTACATAGCGAAGGAAAACTCCATCTATGCTTCTCTTATATAGGCCATTATCCCAAAGAAAAAACTGGTAGCTTTCAACTTGATAGTCCTCCTTTCTTTGTAAGACAAATGAGCAAGACATTCACCATAAGGTAGAAAATAGGCAATACCTGAGTACCATTCATTGGTAGTGGAGACAAAAAAGACTATTGGCATTTCTTCCACTTCAGCTTCTTCACACTATGTATCTTCTAGTTTATTGTCAGCCATTATTTGGCATAGGCCTTTACCCCTAACCAACTTTGTTAGCTTTATATCTAGATCAAACTATTAGATCTTTACAATCCAATTACCTCTTTTTTTGCCAAACTCTTGTTGAGTTAATATAGACTTGACTGTAGTGTCAGGAACTAAGGCAGTAGTGTGTGAATTCAAAATATAGAAGTGGAAATGTTTGACTATTTTTACCAATACATAGGCATGCTTCTCTATATTTGAATACTTCATTTCATGGGTTTTAAGAGGGAAACTCATGAAAGATATGGGGGATTCCATAACTTCTTTTTCCTATTGAACAAGAATCGTTGAAAGAGTGTGTTCAGATGCATAGCTATATATGATGAAATCTTTGTGGTAATCTGGATAAACCAAGGTAGGGGCATGAGCAATGGTAGTCTTGATATATTGAAACATTGATTTGCCTTCTTTAGTCCAGCTAAAGGTGGTATTCTCTTTCATCATGTTCACAATGTGTCTTGTCTTCTTAGCAAATTTAGGGATGAATCTCTGTAAGAAATTCACTTTTCCAAAGAAAGAGTGAACAACATTTTTACTTGTAGGCAAATTTAGCTCTTGAATAGACTTGAATCTATCTGAGTCAATCTTTATGCCTTCTTTAGACACAATGTGTCCAAGGAGTTTCCCTTCTGTTACTCTAAAAATAGACTTCTTAGGATTCAAAGAAATACCATTCTGGTGGCAGCATTCCAGCAATTGTTGTAAGTGGCGTACATGATTAGATCGACGCTTTGAAAAGATAATTAAGTCATCAAGATATACCACTATGAATTTGCCAATATCATCTTTGAAAGCCATGTCCATAGCTCTTTGAAAGGTAAAACCAATATTTATTAAGCCAAAAGGCATTCTTTTATATGAAAATGTACCCCAAGGTGTGGTGAATGCAGTCTTGTGTTAGTCTGCTTCACCAACTTCAACTTGATTATAACCTGAGAAGCCATCCATCATTGATAACATCTCTGACCCTGTTACTATTTGAAGCACTTGGTCCATGATTGGAAAAGGGTAATTGTCTTTCAAAGACGACTGATTTAGATTCCCAAAATCTACACAAATGCAAATTTTGCCATTTTTCTTCCTTACAGGTACTATGTTTGCAATCCATGTAGAATGATGGGCTGGGAAGATAATTCTAGCATTTAACATTTTCTATATCTCAGACATAATAGTACCTAAATTTTTTGGATTGTATTGTCTATATTTTTGTTTGTAAGGCATTAAATCAGCCTTGAGAGGAATGTGATGGAAGATTTCATCAGGTCTGAGAGACTTCAGGTCTTCATAAGAATATGCTAAGACATCAATGTATTGACAAAGTAAAGAGGTGAACTTGAATCTTTCTTCAGGGGTGCAACACTTACCAATGTTGACCATCTTGGGATTTTCTTTGTTGGTCAGATTTACTTTGTCAAATCCCTGAGAGAAAATTGAATCTATTTGTTACTGTTTAATGAATCTATCGTGTTTGTGAAATAGCTTTTTAAGAGAAACTAGGCCTTTAGGAATTTTTTTTCCTTTCAGCTATAGGAATTCTTCATTCATATCTGAACTGGATTCAAAAATAGATTCAGACTTTTGAGATTCTTTCCCTTCAAAATATAGTTGTTCAAAATTGTCTTTTCATTTTAGGAAAGCAATGATCTGATGATCATCATTAAATATTTCCCAATGATCAACATTGTCAGAAACACTTGGTCTATAGACCAGCTTAATGGTATACTTGGCTTCTTTGAAATCTAAATGAGGAACTAAAAGAGTTCCTAAAACAACAAGTGCATTAACTCTGTCATTAGACTCTCTAGGTATAGCAAAAAAGTTGAAAGCATCAAAGCTTTCAATTTTGTCTCAAACTAGGTTACAATAGTGGCATAAACTCTCATTCTTCGTCTGATATAGATTTCTCACTTGACAGACCACTAATTCAGCATCCCCTTTGGCATGAAGAAACTTAATGCCTCTTTATTGAGCAGCCTTCATAACCAACAATAGAGATTCATACTCAGTTATATTGTTAGTGTTGCTGAATTGTAATTTATAGGATGAAGGAAACATATCTCCTTGAGGAGATATCAAGACAATCCCAACTCCCGAACCAGTAGAGAAACAACTTCCATCAAAATTTAGAGTCCAAATTTCATCAGAGACTAACTTTTCTTTAGAATTTCCTTCATCAGAGATGGAGGGCCCTTATTCATCTATATATAGAAAGTAGTTACCCATACCTACAGATTCAAAAAGGATTTGAGCTTTAGGGGCTGACATCTTGGTGACTACATACTTTACTTCCTTTTTAGGGAGTAATCTCTTCATCATGCCTTGGATAGGGATCCTTGCCTCAGATAGATCCATGTTTAGTTCTCCTCCCATGTCCTTACAAAAATTTTGTCCAAGCAAAATGCCATAAGATGTTGGGACATCAGCCACCAAGACAGTCATCTTAATCCTCTTGTCTGGAAAGGCTGTGAATGCAAATTGGGCATCTTTGATTTGCCCCAGTAATGGTACTTGCTTGTTCTCCATGGAAAAACATCTCCCAAATGTCTTGGTTAGTGTGAGACCAAGAGACTTAGTGACTTTAATAGGCATGACATTGTCATATGCAGCTGAGTCTATAATACAATTACTCAACTTGTGGCCATTGATTAACAAGGAAACATAGAAGGGTTCTATTTTTCTAGGAGTAGCTGGAGGAGTAATGACTAGATTATTTGGAATAGGTGTGTTCTTTAGAGAATCAAGAGTTATTTTTTTAGCCTTTTGTCTTATAGGGATGGTTTGATTTTTAACATATTGAACCAGCTTATTCAGTTGATCCAGATTAGACTACAAGTATTCAAATTCAGACATATGTATTTTTGTCTTTTTGACATGATCAATTATGTCAAATGGCTGAATTAAACTAAGTACAGAGAAAGGTACTTCAACTTTCTAAGTTTTAAGAGGGATGGGAGGTGGGATGGTTTGCGAATTGGGAGTAGAAGGTGAAGGCAAAACGGATGTATTTACCTTTTGGGTGATGACCAGATCCTTTGATTGAAAAGGCAGAGTAGTCCCATGTTTAGCAATTGTGATTGCTGGTTGAGGTTGTTCTTTTGTCTTCTCTTTATCAGCTTACTAGGCTGATTGGTTCTTGGATCTGGTAAACACTGCATATGATCAGTCTGAGGCTTCTCTTTTACTTTCAGGTTCATCTTAGTAATTCAGGAAACCAATGTGGGAGTCGCTAAATAATTTTTCTTAATTGTCTTCAATGATATCAACATCATTTTCTTGATTCATTTCATGCTAGAAAGAAAACTCTAATTCTGCTTCAAGGCATCCCATTGCTAAATTAGTTAGAGGAGCTTCTAGGGCAAGTTTTCCTTATGGGGGAGGAAGGCAATTTTGTTGCCCTTCGTTCCTGGCAACATTGCCCTGATATGACTGATTTGGGAATGTCCTTCTGTATGTAGGAGCAGAAGACATTCCTTGAGCC
Organism: Torreya grandis; assembly: GCA_037957365.1. NCBI lineage: Eukaryota > Viridiplantae > Streptophyta > Pinopsida > Cupressales > Taxaceae > Torreya > Torreya grandis. The sequence continues at coordinate 758,983 of JARHVA010004565.1, read as the reverse complement.
ATTTGCTTTTTGAGAGCAAGCAACTCATTTGTTAATTTCTACACCATTGGATTTGTGGTGCTTGTAGATGCAAATTCAGAAGATGATGAAGCTCTGTTTCTATTTGGATCTCTTCTTATTTTCCCTACTAAGATGAGATCATCTTCTACTTCAGTGGCTAAAAGTTGAGCTACAGTGAGATCTATTTGACCAGCACATCTCAAGAGAAAATTGACTTCAGGTAGCTAAGAATGAATGAAAAAGCATTTGAGATTCTCAGATGTAGGTCCAGTAATGATAGGAATTCTATTTCACAATTTGTCAAATTTGGCTATGAAGTCTCACATAGGTTCATATGGCTCTTTTTTCATCTATGTAAGTTGAGACAAAAGTGTATGTGCATCTTTTATAGGTTTGAATCTAGCTTCAAACTTAGCTTTAAGAGTATTGCAATTAGTCACAGATCGAGCCTGTAGATGGTAAAACCAATCTGCAGTAGCACCTTGTAGTGTTTCAATAAAAAGCCTAACTACTACATCTTCAAATTCTAGTCTAATTACTCCACAAGATATACTAAATGTTGTAATGTGTTCATCAGGATGAACTTTCCCATCAGCACAGAATTTAGGGAGATTCTTCCTAGAATTGCATGGAAGTTCATGTAGAGGAGGAGTAAGATTGAGAGGACCAAAAGCATTACCCGAGGGGCCTTGAACTACCATTATAGGATTCTGAAAAGGAGGGATAACAAATCTCAAAGTGGTAATTATAGGCACAGCTTTATCAACAATAGAAGTAGATACTTCATCTGGTAATGGAGATCTAGCTTTAGTAGGAGGGAAACTCTTGGTTCATTGGAGATGAGATGGTGAAGGAAATAGATCAAAATCACTTTGTTGTACTAGCTCAAACACATGATCAATGATACCTTTAGCCCTTTGGCTTCGTGTATACCTTGAATCTGCCAGATTGTAAAACAAAAATGGAAAAGAATTAACCTTGCTTCAGTTAAAGCTTGGGGCTTTAAACTATGTGTTCTTTCCTGATTAGTGTGGAGGTGAATGGATAGGCTATAAATGGATAATGGGTATATCCCCAGTGGAGTCACCAAAAACTGTTGGTTGAATATTTTGTCTATCAATGTACTGGTAAACAAAATAGGTCTGATTAGCCAAAGTAGGAAGATTAGTTGTCTAAATGTGTAAGTTTATCACATCAGAAGGAGACTACTCCTCCTCTCATCAAGGGGAGGTTTTCTGTAGATATGTTATATATATGTATAAACAAAAAATAATACTCAAGGGTAGGATAACACATCCATCTCTCTTTCTTCAGAGATGATGTGTGCAAAACAAAGGAAAAACTCAAGGGAAATGACAGACAACACTCCTCTTCTTTTAGAAGAACTATTCAGCTAGCCACAAGAATACTCTTGGAAAAAAAAGCAGAATGTAATTGAGGGCATAGTAACCAGCAAATCGATATACAACACAAAGTCTCCACTTGAAATGCTCAAGAGTAATATATGAAGGACAATGAGGGCACAAAGTCATCCTAAAGTCTTTTACACATCAATGAAAAGAAAACACACTGAAGGTAGCTATGGGGGCACAAAGTCTCTCCATAGTTGACTCTTTAGGACACCTTCCTAAACAATTTTACTAATCCTACTTGTTAAATTAATGGAATAGAAAATATATCAAGGAAAAAGACATAAGAACATCTTCCTTAACAACAAAGATATCATAGCACAAAGTCTTAAAAAGTTCCTTGCTTTTTTATTCCAAAAACAAAATATGATCAACAGAATGAGCACAAAGTCTCAATGATGCCTCTCAATTTGGGCAGAGTTTCATTCAGATTGTCATAAAAAAGATCCATTTATAATGAAAGAAAGTCCCTTATATAGCCACTTCAAGAAGGACTCAAGAATAGTAATACATCATGATGCATTGGGAACTGTTAGGAAGACAAGCTAGAACTTTGGGGCATTTTACCCATTTGATCTTCTCAATGTAGATAAACAAGCCATGCAATTGAAATATTGCAACTTTCAATGTCCACCTGGTGGTCTGATCTTGTCTTCATCATTCTTCCTTTTTTGGTTAATTGAATTGGGTCTTAGATTCATTCATTGTTTTATCTTTCCTCAATTTTTGCTGGTCTTGGTCTTGAATTTTGGGAATGCATTCAAGTCTATAAATTTAAAGGATCAACAACTATTTCATGGACTTTAAAATTGATGTTTACATGCCCATCGATGTGCTCTCAATGGCTAGTTCACTATTTTGAATTTGACATCTTCAAGCACGTCTCCCCTTGGTCCTCTTTTAGTTTTTAGCTTTGCCCTTTTGGACCTTAAGAAATAATCTTTGAATGGGTTGGAAAGAGCTCTTTACTTTGGCCACCAAGAGTCCCCTGCAAGGGCACTTACCCTTTAGGGTCCTTCAACAGCCCTTTGCCTTGGTAGTTCCTACTGACAAATCCCTAGGTTTTCTATTTGAGTCTCCTACAAACTATCCTTCGAGAAAATTCTTGGGTGTTTTCTCTTATGGGTAATTTCCATGAACATTTTTCCAATGGAAAATTCCTATAGACAATTTACCCGAGGAAAATTCTTGCGAACAAAAGTCTGCAAAAATTTGTTCTACAAAGTCTTTTACTGGTCTTCAAATTTTTCATGCCTACTGCCACTTAGAATTATTTTAGGCTTTTTGTCCAAAGGAATTCCTTCAAACAAAAATCTAAAAGAATCAAGTCTTAGTCAATTTTTAAATGCCTTAAACAAATTTGAAAGAATTACCTTTCGGCTTCCTTGAAAAATGACCCTTTCGAAGGGTGTTTTTATTTATTAAGTGTCCTCCACAAGGGCACTTGCCCTTTGAGAAGTTTCCTTCTGCATTGAACCACCCCTTTGAACTTTAGTGATGAACCATTCTATTGAACCAAGATGTTGAACTAATCGGTTGAACCAAAAATGGTTCAAGTTGATAGTTCAATTGGATGAAACAAGCCGATGAACTAAGCCGTGAACCAAACATTATGAACTTGCCTTTGAACCAACAGTTGAACCATTTCATTGAACCAATCAGTTGAACCAAAGATTTGAACTAAAATGGTTTAAGCCAATGGTTCAAGTTGATGGTTTAATTGAATGAACCTATTGTTGAACCTATTCATTGAACCTGTTCGTTGAACCGAGTTTTGGTTTAACGGTTCAAACAAAGCTTTGAAAAATGTCTTTGAAACTACTATTGAACCTTGAGATGTTGAACCATTAGATGAACTAAATGAATGAACCAACTGAGTGAAATAAAGAGTTGAACCACTTGGTTGAACTGAGCCATTGAACTATTCCTTTGGTTGAACCTGTCATTGAACCTTGAACCCATTAAACCTTTGAACCGAAGTGGTTCAATGGTTCAACGGTTCAATGGTTCAAGCCACCTTGATTTGGCCAAGTGTCTTGAATCTAAGAACCAATTGAAGTGATTGAAATTTGAACCTTGATGAAGCACATAACTCTTGCCAAAGACATTGAACTTGTTGAACCTTGAACCTATTGAACCTTTGAACCAAAGTGGTTCAATGGTTCAGTGGTTCAAGTCTATTTTTTTTTGCACTCAGATGCTTGCCAATGGAGATTTTAAATTGAACTGAGGCTCTAAACCAATCCCAAAAAATTACTACGTGTTTGAAAACTGATTCTTTTGATTGAAATCACCTGTAGAAGCTTTTGAATCTGTATAAATGAACCTCCTTGTAGAGTTTGTAGAAACAAAGTCCATAGAAATCAACATGTAAAACCCATTGAACTTGACCTGTAGAGTCTGTAGATTTTTTGAGAAGCTTGGAAAATGAGTAATTTGAATGTCTAAGACAAATTTTGGAAATGGAAGAGATAATTTTGGTCTATAAGACCAAAATTGTTCAAATGTTGTCCCAAAAATGATAGTTATTTTTGGGGGACAACAAAACCAACATAATTTATTTTGATTATACCATGTTTTCATGGGATGAGTGGGGTAAAAATATCATGGTAAATGTATTAGAAGATGCTCTTGAATTATTTCTAATGATAAAGGTTTGTTAACATTGGTATGATTATTCTAAGAAAATGTGGAATTATGATGAGAATTATTGTTAGGTGTAGGGACATGCTCAATTTTATTACTTGGATTAATGGATTGGGTGTTATGTATGGTGTCATAAGTCACTATAACACCATCATTAGTTACATGACATTTTTTAATTTTTGACAAGCATGTGAATTCTTGTTTTAGGTTGGGGAGGTTCAAACTGATGTATGAGGAAATTTTGGCATTTATATTGGTCAAGAGCTTATTTCAAAGTTTTTAAAGAATGAGTCCTAAAATAATATTGAAATTTAGGGTGGATGAAATTAGTAAATAGGTGGAAGATTTTTTCATTTGACATATTATGCTCAACTTTATTAGACAAATAATTCCATCATTTGATGAAAACTAGTGCCGTTTTGATTTCTACTTGTTTACAATTGATGAAATGAGCTAAACTATTTTTGAGAAGATAACTAGTTTGGAATTATTGAACCAATGAGTTGACCAAGTATTCTAAGCTATTATTAGAGTGGGCTTTCAGTTGGTTATACCAATCTAAAGCATCTCTTGAAAGTGTTTTAGATAAGAATTTAGTGGAAGTGAAAGTATTAAGATTAACCGAATCTTTGTAAAGGTTTACAAGTGTTTTTAAATGTAGGATATGATCCATATATCTATTACAAGTGATGGTGGAAATGATACCTCTAATGTCATTGTTGTAAATTTGAGGTACTAGAGGTTTATTTTATAAATTTTTGATAGTTTTATTGATAAGTGGGGGTTGTGGTATGAGGTTACTATGCGAATCCCTAAGGAGGGGTGAGGAGCATTCAGATTTTTTTCTCCCCATTAAGCATGGTGGGGTTTCTTTTAGAGATATATAAGGTGATTTTGAATTTTCATCATATAATTTACATTATTAATTTGGAATGTATGCATTTGTTTAAGTGTTTCTAATAAAATTTGATTGGTTTGAACACTATTTTGGCTAGTGGAAGCAACATTTGATGAATTAGAGTTATGTGAGATACTAAGATCATGAGATACACTATAAATGTGAGATGAGATAGTGGCATGCACTATAGTAGTGGAATGAGATACATTAGTAGCATAAGAATCACTAGTAGCATGAGATGCACTAGTAGGATAAGAAGCATTAGTGGCATGAGATGTACTAGTTGCATGATATTCACTAGTAACATGAGCTGAACTAGTATAATGAGATGCACTAATATCATGGGTTTGTGTGTGGGTATTTTTAGGAGTCCCACAAAATGTATGCAACTATCGTATTTTTGGAAATACTTGGCATATATGTAGAAGAATACATATAAGATAATTTCATAATGTGAAAAGGAGATGTCATAGAGGGAAAAGGTGTAGATGAAAATACATGAATTGCCCCAAATGATTAAGAAAAAATATGTGAAGGTGAATGGATTTATCCTATATGAGGTCCTACAATGAGGTTATAGATGATTGTAAGATCCTTACCTCTTTATTGATGATAAAGATCATTTCAGTCATGTAATCAAGGTCACATTCATCTTCTATTAAAAACAAAGGGTTAAGTTCCATGAAATAATAAGGAAGAGTGTCATAGTTGGTAGTGTGGGTGGTAACATGGACATTACTTTGATCCATGTTAGGTGACATCAAATGTGTTTTAGGAAACCTATTGTAATTGGTGAAACTCTTCATGCTTATTTGATTAATTTTTTAGTATCATCATCATGACGAGAGAGAAAAGGTAAATAATTTTTATAAATGAGGATCAATTGATATGATATTAGGTCAAACCAGTCGACACTATTCTATAAGAAAATAAGCAAGAAGGATACAAGAGACATAGTTAAACATGTTGACTATGTTTTGTAGAAGGTTAAAAAAAGAAAGTCTAAAAGATGCACAATCAAATGGGTTAATTATGTGTTGAAGTAAAATATAAAATGTAGTCTATAAGAGACTAAATCAAATAATATGATTGTGTCATATGAAAGGGTAAAAATAGCAACTCATGAGAGATTGGGTTGTATATAATGACTATGTTTTATGAAAAGGAAAACAATGTAGGATACATATTTGAGTGGGTTGACTATGTTATGAGTGTGAATATAGGTTTATATAGTTGTGACTATGGACAACATGTGTTTATTAATATAGATTTTGAAGTAAACACATAGGAAACTAGGGTGAATCAGTTGATCTAGTTTCATAACACAACACAAACCTTGTATCGATGCTAATCAATACAAGTTTTACAATACAACATATAATTGACAAAGATTTAATAATAATACCAAAAATAGAAATTCTAATAGACGTAATCATTCTTGAATGTTTTAAATTATAAATTTAGAAAGGAACTATAAAGAGGTAAAATAAATATAGTTTCAGGTTGTTAAGGCTTAAAGGGATCTATATTAGTGATCATACTAGCTTAGTATTTGGGCTTACCCACTCACTTCACAATACTATAGAAATAAATGTGTTGAGGGATTTGACAATATATACCATCAACCACATATTTATACTCATGCATAAAACTGAATCAGCTTCCCCTTTGGTGATGAAATCCAAGTAGGTATACCTTGGGTAGAAGTATTTAATGCTTCTTGACATTTTGTGGTTTGGAAGTGTGTGAAATAAAATAAAAATGGAGTGACTAAATATATAAATTGAACCTTCCTGATTAGACTACATGTGATACTCTAAAAAATTAAATAATAAAATAAAATATGTATTAATTACTAGAAATGTGATTTAATTCATTTACTTGAAGAGTACAAGTTCAATTGTGACTTAGTATGCAAATAATATATAATAGAATAGACTTTATCAATTTTATCTATTGAATAAAATTCCAAAGAAACATAGTTGAATAAGTAAACTAAGTCTCTTGGGAAAGAAGTAACTATAGAACTAAATTGATCTAGTTGACTGAGTTCACTGTAGGATTACAACTTTATAGACTAAAAAAATGAATAATAGGAATGAAAGGAAGAAAATAAATGACTAAGATGGTCAGAATGAACTAGATGATTTTAATGATTCTTAGTTTGTTACTTTTACACTATGTCATCTAGATGATTTTTTTTAACTTTATAATAGAGGCAACTAGGTCTAATAAATCTAAAAACCTATATGTGAAAAAGGGATCTAAGTCGATCAGATAGATATAGTTATTTTTAGTTGAAGATGACCTATACAATGTTAAACAAAGTTGATTAGATTGATTGTGTGTTAAACCTACACAAAAAATATTATATTGAGTTGATAGCTTTAATCTAATGATGTAAAAAATGAAATAAATAATAAATAAAAATAAATTAAAGTGTGAAACAAAACCTTTAATGGTTATTTCACATCGAGTTCACCAGAATATATACAAGGGAAAGTTAAGCTGATCTATAAATTAATCCTAGATCGGAGAAGATAAATCAAACTAGCCATTCCACTTGTTGGTACATTTAGATAATCAGGGTCATGACCAATATGGATTTGATATACCTAACTAAGGATTCTTTTATCATATAATATCACTAGAGAGGGTTCCAAATCTTCTAGTTGAGAAATACCACATAATAACAAGGTTAGATAGGTCCCATGGTTTCTATCAAATTAAAGTAAAATCTAATCTAATGCTCACCAAATCTTGTGGTAAAAATGGGGGATAATAAACATAAAAGCAAACATGAAAATAATAAATCTACTATATTAAATTTAATATTAATCCTAAGCATGGAGAGATAAATACATTCATAAGCTAATACATGCAAATCTATCTAATAATAAAAGAGGAGCAAGAGATAGGAATACTTACCTTAAATATGAACTCGTTGAGCATCAATATTTCCCTTGGACAATGGTTTTTTTCAATAGGTTGTTATGGATCATAAGGATAACAAATATAGGTCGAATCTAGGCTACAATACTTCTACTATGCATCTAAAATAATTTTCCCACAAGATAATATTCTTATCTCCAAAGGTAAACCATAAGAAATGACTCCTCAAGTAGAATGGTGGATATATATATAAATATGTGTAAGGGAATGAATATCTATATCTTTATTGTAAATGAGGTAAAGTATATGTGTATATAGTTAGATCTAACCCTAAACCCTTCTAGAATTTTAGCCAACATTGTTAGTGCAATTGACCTTTTGTTTAAGAAATAAAATAGTTAGGTCTCAGACTAAGTTGGCTATGCCAACTAGTCCTATAATATGATCAATTACTAGAATAGGGTTGACCCATTTGATTATGTTTGAAGAATGGTAAAAATAGGTTTTGTATTAGATGGGGGTTGTTTAAGGTAGTTAATTGATTAGAGGATCAATTAATGGAGGTGTCAAAGATTAAGGACATGCATAGGAGGGAATTGTGTTAGTTTTAAGTGGTGGTATAGGGAACAAAAATCTTAAAAAACACTAATGGTCTTCTCACCCCTTTCCCAGTGGAACCTTTAATGTATTCACTGAAAGAGATTGAGACTCAACATGTTCCTACAAGAGAGAAAGCATCAGTAATTAATAAAGTTTAAAAATATTATGTGTATACACATTACACCAGACCACTCAAACATCCTTTAGTAGTTACTTCAGTTATATCATATTCAAAATGTTTATGATTTTATACTTTTCAAATTCAAATCATGAGTTATTATTAAGCCTTATGACCCCTTATGTATCCTTGAGGCTTAAATATCCTATTTATAAGGCAAATTATTTCATATAATAAACCACATCAAACAACTACCTAAGAACTATGAGTAGAACCCAACAAAGCTTTTCAGTAAATTATCATGACATTATTGGTTTCCATATAGACCTCTAGTGTGGATACCAATGATCATGATGGGTTTATAAATACATACTTCATCTCTTCATATTTAGTACATAAAATAAACAACTTAGTAAATATAGATATTACTAATATGCAAGCATACCCTTGCACCGATAGTAATTAAAACAATGAACTATGCTTTTATATGTTTATTGAATCCACATCTCATTAGTCATGAGATTAAATATCTTAAGGGATCATGACTTGAATTAATATATAAAATTCATCCCATAATTACCTACAAAATAACTAGGGTTTACTAACCAAGTTATTCAATGTACCATCCAAGCTTAAAATTGCTATTTACATAACCAATATGCAATTTTAAACACTTATTCAATTGAAAATAAGCTTTCATAATAATGTACTAAAATAAGGATGGAATAAATTTAAACCATAGGTTTATAAAAAGCTTCTACAATTTCTATATTTAGTTACCTAAATACCCATAATAGCATCAATATACCAAGGCCTTATCACATAATTATTGAGAACCAATGATTCATAAGAACCATCATAAACCAAATTAATGTTTACAAAGATATAAATTACGATCTATAAACATACACAATGTATATACTAAGACACATATCTCAAATTGAATAAGATTGAATTTACATTCAACAATAATATTTAAAGAGCCCAAGTTGTTATAATATTCTAGTTACTGCTAGTTGACTCAAATATTCTCCATGACTTCATAGATTGTTAAAAAAATATGAAGTTAGAATGCCAAATCATTATCATTAATTTGAGTTCCTAAGATATTTCACACACAAATTTTTTAGGAAAAAAATCTTAAAAAATCTTTTCTAATATTTAAAAATAAGTCAATCACATATATGATAATATATAAATAGTTGGCTATGACAAGTATAAATCACTACATATGTATGAATAGAATAATTCAAAATTTAATTCTTAATTGAAAGATACAAGATCATTTTAACTAAATTTTGTATGTATTCACATCCCAAGAATAGGATCTCAATAACTAGTTTGTAAATTATCCTTGGGGAAAGCATCAAGTACATCTGAATTATAATCCATAATAATATAAGGAATATTGTTGAAACTTATTTAGCTATAGTAATTGATACCTTTAACTTTTCAACACTTACTCAATGTTATTGAATTAAATAGCAATGGTTTCATATTAAATATGAGAAACTGATTTTAAGGAGTAATAAAAATAATTAATTTTTTTATAAAGGAATTTTAAATCAGACTACAACTAAGTCCTAAAAAATACATATAAGAAATCCTAGATTTAATGCAATTCAAACAATGAATAATGAAAAAATAAAAACTATATTAACATCTACAAAAATGAGTATTATTACTCATTATAGAGATAAAATAATTAAAACATTGATCTATAACAATTTACATATCAAGGGGTTTATTTTTTATCACTTAAAATATTTGAATAAACTAATATGAATGAATTAAACCACTGATAAATTTTTTAATTAACAAAACAATCACAACATACAAGGACACATCTATAATTCAACACAAAAATACTTTTGTAATAGCACAAATAACCAATTTAATATTAAAAATAAAATAAGAATAACTAATAACCCCAAGCACATCCAAATATTTCACCAATGAAGTCATTTTCAGTCTAAACAACATTATTTCATTATAGATGTATTCTGACTCAACTGATTCATGTTCTCATTCCATAATTTAATAACCATACAATTATTAATGGCTATTTCAGTTATGACAAGTATGAAACTACCTTTAGCATAAATCATACTAGAGTATATGATTAAACCACATAACATATTTATAGGCTCATTATACAACACAAATTTCATAGTTTCATTATCACCAAACTCAGCACCAAACGGATAGAATCATATAACTACAACATAACACAAGATTTTTTTATCAACAATAACCATAGATATTCTTTTACAATCATAAACATTAATACAGTACCAATCATACCTTGATATAAAATGAAAAAATCAATGATCACATCAGAGTCCTAAATTGAAGAGTCCTTGTAATCAAACATGTCCTCATGCACAAGATAAGCCCATCCATTGGCAGGTTTCCCTATTCACCCTATCGATTGGTTGGAGGTGGAAATAGGTACCTATCCAAAAAATTAAACCACCTAACCAAACCAAAAACGTGATGAAATAGTGGCTTAGCCAAATTTAAGGTTTAAGATAACCAAATAAAGCCACATTCGAGTTTAAAAACCTAGCCATATGAATAAACCAAAATTTCTGTATAAAAAACATGTAATAAAATAAAAATTGCCCAAACCTAGGTTTGAACCACAATAGTAATGAGATGCATAAAACACAAATTATAAACAAATGAGCAACCCATTGAATGTATTCAACATTTTTAGTTGACCTATACACTAGTTATGGGTTGGGCACAACTCATGATATCACCCAATAGGATTTCCTTGATTACATGCAAAGAAAAAAATAACTAACATGTTTATTTAGGATCCATTTGCTTCAAAAAATTTAAAATATTATTTATTTTAAATGAATGAAAGTACCCATTAAAATATTATTTCATAAACACAAGTCATAATTGTACTTACTTTTTTTATAACACAATATAGTAATAAAAAAGGGCTCAACCTAGAACATCTTCTCTCCTATTTTCTTATTTTGTCTACACTTTCTTATTCATTTGTGAACTTATGTAAAAACACCTAGTTCACACATAGTCACCACATTTATGGAGGTAATAATGAAACTCTTAACTCCTTGCATGCCTTTAATTTCCCCATGCAAACTACTACACTTCCATGAAAAAATGCATCGAGTGGATTCCAAAACAAAATGAAAATCTAATGATTTATTTACCCAATTCAATCAACATAATCAAAACCATGGTTGATTAAAAACCAAAATCAATTAACTTTTTCATCAACCTGAGTTACTCATAACTTAGGGTTTTAATAACCAATGTAATATCATGTCATCGACATAGTTCCTTTCCGTTTAAGGTTTAATTAAAACTAAAGCCAAGGTCTAATTAACTTTAGACTCTAGTCCTTTATTGGAGTTTAATAAACAATGATCTATTCACTATTTACTTTTAGGAACTATATAAATAATTAAATGCATTAATCTTACAATGTACTTTCGATTCATGGTACTAGCCTTACCCCTTTCCTAATATCTAGTTGTATTTTTTTCCAAGACATGAACTAGTCTTAAAACTAAACTCACAAAAACTTTTTAAATGTCTCACAACCTTAAAAACCCTTCTAGTTTCATTCAAATGCTCACTTCATTATACTTGTAGATTACACATATTAGTGTTAGAACAAACCATGTTCTCAACAAATAATTTTTTTAGTTGTTTAGATACCCAATAAGGAAAATTAAAATGGAACTAACACAAAAGGTAATATCTTAGTCAAAGATAGATACTCAAAACCATCAACACAACTCTTGATATAAAAAATGAATAAGTAGAAAGGGCTCATCTCGGGTATTGGGCACCATTACATCATGTTTTATATTTATGTATGTATTTCATGGTTGTGTCCACATACCGAATTCCAATCCTATCCTATGATTATCTATAATAAAAATATAGTCAAACCCACATAGGCATTAACAATATCTGATCATAATCATTAACCTAAGACATCTACATATATTCATAAATAAAACTACATAAATTATTTAAATTCAACTTAAAATAATAGTTAATGTTTTGAATATCTCATAATGTCTAAAATAAAATTATCATAAATCATATCATTCTCATAAATAGTCAAAGTCAATGCACTAGGCAGGTGTGGTCATGACAATCTTAGGTCTTAGACTACAACTGATAAAAAGGAAAGCCAAAAGGTATAGTCAAAAAGTGTGATCAAGGATGTGATCATCTAGAAGTGATATAGATCAAGGGACATATTAGGGATAAATATGAAATGAAAAAAATGAAATGAAGTGCTACATAGGTGATATATAAATCTTTATAAATGATGAGACACACTAAGCATGTATGCTAGTGCTAGGAATTTTGACATCAAATATCTAGGACACATAAAATAGTGAACACAGAGCTTGGGATAATTAATTAAGTACATGGATCATCCCATGAATATTATATGTAGGAAAAGTAAAATGGGCTTACCCCCATAATGTGTTATACATTCCTCAACACCCCTTACAAATTTATTGGTCTACTATAAAAATTTGGTATTTGGGTGAAAATTAGTTGTCACTAGATGATAAAATGAGGCCTCCTATTCAAGTCTACTATCCTAATTTACCCCAATGGACCTCAAATTGATTATGAGCCCAACTATGGAATTTGATTTTTAATCCCATTGTTTATCACTCCTTATTTTTATGAAAGTCATGTCTTTAGTTCTATCATATAGATGACTTATGTCATAAAATCTAAAACTATGGTGTGGGACCACTAATTTTAATTCAGTTGAATATGCATTTTATATTCTCTAAAAACATGAAAGTGTTGAATTTTTTTGAGATTTTAATTTTAATGTTGATTAAGTGGTTTTCAAAATCATGAGTTGGTTTTTAAATGAAATTATTATTTATTTTCAATATCAATTTCAATAGGTCATAGTGACAATTGGCAATGTATTCAGTGATTCATAATTATCATAGTATTTAGTTTGAGTTTGATGCATATATAGTGTCAAATTAGATAAACCTTTTTTTTCCTTATAAGTTATACCATCAATCAAGATGAAGTAATGAGATGGTTAGATATGCTTTTAGTCAATTTTTGAAAAATGTATCTTTCACAAATTCATGTCATTTAAATTATCCTTCATGTCATAACAGGTTTGGTCAAGCATTATTTGATAAGAAGATCTTCAAAACTTCAATTTTCATAAATCATATTTCTATTGCATATAAATTCATAATAAAAAATGGTATTGATGGTGTTCAAAATATTATAACATTGTTAAATGGGTTATAAGTCCAAAGACCTACGATTAATTTCCTAGCTTATAAATTCTATCTTGACCTAAGACATTTCCCAATGATTATTACTTAGGTGTAATATTGAATTCCATATGGATTAATTTATAATTTTTATTTTATATTTATAATATGGTATATGTTTGATAGGCATGTTGATTTAAAATTTAGTTCAATATTGATCATAATTGAGCTAGGTTTACATTATAATTTGGGAAGTGTCTAGTGAATTAACCATATATTTGGTCATTGGCACATTCATGGTTTGTAGTCTTAAGACTTGAAGTGGCATGTTTGATATGATTTTTCACATTAAATCTTCTTACTTACCTTGGAAACTACATTTAGTGGGTTCATTTGGTGAACATGTAAATACATTGCTAACTAGATTAGTAGACCTCTAAATTTGGCTTGATGAAATTGGTGGTTGGTGGATTGTTAGGGAGCAATAAAAAAACTAAACATAATCTCAAGTGACAAAAATAAGTTATGGAGGTATTTACAAGTAATTTTTTTTAGTTTTTTTTCATTCTTAACAACTCACTATGGAAGCTAGAGTTGATTTGGATGAATTCTATAAAGTTTGAGAGAAAATAGACTAGGATTTTTTCCAATAGTTTTCAAATTGAAGAGGTAAGTGCAGTCATTTTCTTGATTCAAGAATTTTTTTTGTAGTTTTGAAAGGAAATGTGGAAGTTTTTGCATGTTTTGATTTTTTAATCTTTAAGGATGATTTTTCATGGATTAGTTTCATAAATAATTTTACTTAGCATGCATGTGTTCTTTTTTGAAAGGTAATGTCTTGTATGGCTCAACTAAGTGTTAGTTTCATTTGGGAGTTTATTACCAGTGTATTTATTTATAGATGTTGTTTTAAAATAAGTTTTTCATGTATTAAGTTTTTTTATATGATAAATGCATTAATTTGATCATTGGGTATCATAGATTTGATGGGAGTCATATGAAGTTAGATTTTTTAAAGAATTTTTGGGTCTATTGTGTATACATCCATGGTTGGTTAATAAAAATCTATAGGTCATTTGTTTATAAATAAAGTGATGCTTTGAGAATAAATTTATTTATATTATTATACATAAATATTATTTCAAAGCATAAATCTTGTGCATGTAGTTTGATTTATCCCAATAAGATGCATAAATTTATCATTTTGGTTTCTAAGATGAATGAAAGTTATGTTACAATTATTTTGTTTCATTGGAAATATGTATATAGTTTTATTCATGTCTGGTATCAAGTTTTTGCTATGGAAGTTTGTGTATTTTTTCTCTCTTAATAGTTTGATTACCAAGGAGGTTTTAAATATGCATTAGGATTTGTTATGTAGTGATTCATGTTCTCTATTATACACTGAAAATTATTTCAAAGTAGTGATTATTTATATATAATGGTTTATTTATCAAATACATGCGCTGGTTTGACAATGGTTCTCCAATGGAAAATATTTTTTGGTTGATTTCTATTTTCACTAATAAATTTTAAAGAATTTACTTTTATGAAATTGCTTTATATGTAACCTAGGTCAAAAAAATAATTTTCACAATTCTATTTGGCATACATATAAATTTCAATATAGTCTAAGGATTTATGTTGTATGGTTTTACAATAGTAATGATTTTTCCAAATTATGATTCAATTGTAATTTATATAATTTTTTCATTTCATTTTATTTGTGTAAAATAGTGATGTTTTGAAAAATATTTGAAGGTAATATAGGAAGTAGAAGCAGATTTGAAAAAAAGAAAATGTTATGTTTTTAAAGAATTCAAATTTATTTTAATATTATTTTCATGTTAGTTTCATGATACTTTTAAGAGAATCTATAGAATTTGGGTATTTTATATTATAAACATTTTCAAGATTATTAGAAGTTGTAAATTTAAAATAAATTTTGATAAAGAATGTTTGTTTATTAGATTTAGTTCTTATTTGAACATGATAGTGTCAGTTTGGGTTTAAATTCATACAATAACTTAATGGTTATCATCAAATACAATTATTATTTATCATTATGAAAGGTCTCATGCTAAGGTTTTTAATAATCTTATATTTAGTAAAGTCTTATGGTTGAAGCTTGATAGGATATTATAAACTGATCACTTTTGATGCATATATTTTCAAATATATCAAGTCTTGAGATATAAATAATTTGCATGCTTTATCTTAGTTGATATATTTTATAGGGTATCATATATCAAAAATAACATTGAGATCTTGATAGTCACAATAGTGTATTATACATAGAAATTGAGTATTTCTCTCATTTTTAGAATATTTTAGCAATTTTTGAATGATTATCATTAGTATCAAAGTCAAAATTAGATTAAATTCCATATTTTTGATTAATATAAGTATATAAATTTCATGAAGGTCAGGATTTATGGATTTGAATTCATATATTTAATCCTTTCATTATCTTTTGGTATTTAATATATTTGTGGTCTGTTTGATTTTGAGGGTTTTGAACATCTAGCAGTCTATATGGACATGAAAGGGATTTAAATATATTTATATTTTGGTTTTGGATGTTATTTTATTTATTTCAATATATAATATGTTAGGTTAGACACTAAATTTAAATCATTCTTGTAGAAATAAATGAGGTCAAAGTGAAGATCAACATAGCGAGCACACTCCTTCATGTGGTAGTTCTTGAGGTTAGTTATTTTGTAGGCCATTTAAGAGTGGAACCCATGTCTCTATCTATTTTGATTCCACTAGTCTTACCTTTTGGAATGTTTTGGATTCATTACCTACTAGCTCTTTAACATTTCAAGGAAATAGAGTTTTGAGAAGAGTATATGGGAGATATTATCCTCATGGATAATGTAACTCAATTCATCTTCCCAACATATACATATTACTGTACAATCTATCCAAAATAATACTCCAATAACCCACTTCCTAAAAATGTTTTTGATGTGACTATGAAGATACACCCTCATTCAATTATACTGATCAATACCAAGCTTCCCTCATTTTAACCTAAAAATAGAATTAAACATTGTATTAAGTTGTATCTTGATCAATTGGTACCATTTTCACATGAATATGAGAGTATAAATCCTTATAGTGGAAAACATTTAAGTATCCATACAACCTTATGATTGATAACAAGAAAGGGTTTAAAATATCATGTTGGAAGTGGATGATGAAGAAGACACCAAAATGATTAAATTTCATTCTACATCAATAGAGTATATTAAATATTTGGTGGATAGGGGAGCTCCTTTGATCGAATTGGTTTAAGATTTTGATGAGTAAACTATGTTTTAAACCATGTTTTGTTTAAATCTTGATACTTGATTAGCTATTGGTGATTCTTTGATAATTTGACATATGAATATATTTATATAATTCTGGTAATTTTGATCAAAGTGATATTATTTTCTTGCATAATGAGATGTTTTATTTATTGAAAAAAATATGAAAATGCTCATAGTATTTAACATTTTAAGTATTTTATTTTTTAATATTCAGTGGTCATTATGGATGTCATGTTTATTTTGATTTTATTCTTATGAGTTATGCCACCCCCACCTATAGAGTGTGTTTTTGATCTATTATTTGATTGATTTGATATATTTATACTTTATTAAATACTAACTTTTAAAATATTAATTGAATTTGACTAATTGAATTTTTAAATTTACTTAAAGTTAAGCAAAAATAAATAATAGATTAGTTATAACTTATTTTGTAATTATCTCCAAAAGAGATAACTTTATAAATAGATCAAAAGTCACAACACAAAGGAGGAACACAATAGGTATTGAAGAGCTCTGAATTTATTCATGTTTCATCTTCTTCTCTTTCTATACAAACATTTTCTAAGATTAAATAGTAATTTGTAGATAGATCGAATAATACATTATCTAATGGTTAAGTGACCCACTTGTCTAATGCATATATATCTTAGTTTCTTGTTTGATTTATAAACTAATTATCTAAAATCTATAAAACCTAATATATTATCGTTGTTGTAGTTATGTAGTCATATGTGTAAAACATCAAATAATTAACCCAACAAATGATGAATACATCATATTATGTGACATTTATTGATCTTTCAATTATAAATGATTGTCTTCTTGAAGACTGTTTGTACCAAAGTTGTTTCTCAATAAAATATCTTCAATTTTCTACTAAGACGACTATATTATAGACTTGAATTTCCTTTAATTCTATTTTTATATTTAATTTTTGTTTATTAATTAAAATATAATAGTATCTTTGTTCTTTTCATTTTTTAAGTTCATATTTCTCTTTTAATTAATCATTCAGTTTTATTGTCATGTATTGTTATTTATATATTTTTTTATTCTTCTTTTGTTTAAACCTTATTATATTTTAAATCTGTTATTAAATTAGTGCTTGTATTAAATTATATTTTTATTTAATTTTTAAATTAAAACTTAGTTTAATTACATGGTTTGTTTTGATATCATAGTTGTTATAGGTGATATAGATAAGTCTTCGGTTATGAAGGTTTATTTAAGTTTTCTATATGTTCTTAGATTAGTCTTTTATTTCATACTTAAATATTTTAATTGGGGTAAAGGATATTAATTTGATTGATTATTATTTAGTTATTATTTTGTTTCTTTCTTAGACCTTAGTTAGTTAATATTATATTAGATTAAATTATGTTATTAGCGTCTTTTAGTTGTTTCTTAATTCATTATAATTCTTAAATTAATTTTTCTTGATTAGTATCTTGATTTAGTTATTTAGTTATGTTTAGTTTAATTTTATTTTTATTATTTGGTATTCATTTTTAGTTTTTTTATTTGTATTTTAATTATTTTAGTTTCTTTTCCTTAGATTTATTTTATGTTCAAGAGATATCGCAATGTTTTTGATTAAAAAATTAGGAAAAAGGGTCCTGGACCTAATACAAAGCTGCCCCTCAGGTAAAAAGTTTCAAATGAGATACGAATAGTGCATTAATATCACATGCACTACACTAAACAACAAATGAAACAAAAATCAAAGAAGCATCAACATAAGAAACTAGGGACTATCAGATGTTCCATACTTAGCCAATAATTTGAAAATTCCTTTATAGTCACCAAGACTTTCAATACCAACATTTTTGACCTTATTGTCAAAGTCTTTCACCATAACAAAAATTGAAACCACATGGTTGAGATCTTTGGCCACATATTCAACCGTGATATTCTATTTATTGTTTATATTTTCCATTTTGGTCTTGATCACCTCAATCTCTTTCACTATATTGGTGCATAAAGAGTAGTTCTTTTGCTTCTCCTGGTGACTATCATCCTTAGTGTCCTCTTCCATCTCCTTTGAATAGGGCTCATTCATTTTTAGGAAGTAGCTAGTACCTTCTACCTCATGTTCTAATTTAAAAAGGGTATCATCAATTTCATTTTCAACAACACCTTAAAAGAAATTAGAATCATCAAAAATAATAATACCTTTAGGGTTAATAGAAGAGGTCCCAATAATTCTACTAGATCTGTGAACACTAGAACTATCTCCCCTACCATACATAAATATTTTATGGTCCTAGGTTAACTCCTTTCCTTCCTCCATGGCACCACCAATATTTTTAGGACCAATTTTAGTCTTCTTGGGGTGAACATAGACTTCTTCCTTAGAATTATTATAGATTCTTTTATTGAGTACCTTCCATGACTCCTAGCTGGGGGGAATGGGATTGAAACTAAGAGATAAAGGGGAATGGCTAGGGCAATTAGTTGGAGGGGTAATTCTCAGAATGTCATAGTCAACAGAACTGGCTCCCTCTAATTAAATTTTTAGAGTTTTGTGGGACCACTTGAAATATTTTCTCTTACTTTTCTTGATAGGAGATAGGTTAATTGAGGATTCATCAAACAATATCACTTTAATTGTCTTAGGGAAACATAAAGGTAGATGGAAGTGATAGAGCCTCATTATAAGGCCTTGATGGATAGGGATAGGTTGAATGTCTAATTTTTTATCCCAATGCTCCTTAGCTAATTTGATCAAATTTTCCAAAGAAGAAAAAAGAAATAAAGGAAAACTAATATCCAATCTATGTACAAAATGATTAAGGAGTGAAAAGTGGTAGTAATAAAAAACCTTATACCTACCCCTGAGAGTGAAATATTTCAATATCATGAGATAGACTTGTCCCTATGGAACTGGCAATTTCTCATGCTTAAAACCCTCATGAAGTTTAGTAGCTACTTCCCCTCCTTAAAAAAGATTTCCATATTCTCTAGGTATGACACCTTACTATGGTGGTAGATTTTCTTACCTTTGGTGGGAAGCCCAATAGCCTATCCAATCACCTCCTCTAAAACCTCAAAGTTAATTCCCCCCATGTAAAACCTTTTGGAGTCCTCCTGCTAAGATTCAATGAATTATCAAGATAAACTTTTTTCATGCCCAATCATCCCTTCAAGAAAGACGGCCACTCCCCCCTCCTAAATGATATTTTAGATAGTGGAGTCCTCGTATAATTCCTTTGAAGAAGATGGATCAATCTTAACAATATCACCTACCATACTGAAACAATAAAGCTCCTAAAATTTCTTAATGCAAGTTACAACATAGCCAGTATAATTGATACATATTCTTAATCCTTTCACATAATAAAAGGTCTAAAATTATCCTGATCCCCTTACCTTGTAATAAATTTTGGGATTAACTAGACCTTTTCCATACTCATGCTTCACCTTGGGGTTTTTCTTTGACTACCAATTTGAGCCAATATGAGAATCATAATACTCAGGGAAAGTAAGGAAATGATTGCCCTCATTCCAAATCACTCTAAATACATCACTCCCTTTCATCATTAGCTGATATATCCTCCTTTTTATTTAGCTATCTATCTTAGCATTATATCTATCGACCATTTGTCCCTCCCTTTTCACTTTAGGCTAGAAAAGCATCTCGTCAGCATGATCCACTATGATTTTTTATCTTGAATTTTCACTAAGCCAAGAGTTTGACCAAAGTTTTTCCATTTTTTCCACATGCCATATAGGGAACTTTAGGTGTATAATAAATAAATTCTCATGAACAAGAGGAATAGGCCCCATCCAATTATTATCTAATAAAATCATCCTATAATTATAATCTTGATTTTTGTAATAACCCATATCAAAGTCATGTGAAGTCCTTCCTCTCTTCAAAGGATAGTAGCCTCTTCCTATTAAACCAAGATAGAAAGTGATTATGATCCCATAGTGTTTAAACTATGTGGTTATTTCCATATTTTTTTAAAAGAGTTTAAATTTCATCAGGTAAAAATGCCAATGTCCTCTAATATCACCACCCATCACTGTTACTTCCTAAATTAGCCATTGCATCCATAATATTATTACAATCCATATAGCTATGAGTGACTCTATACTCCTCCAAGGTATTTAAAAGTGTTTGAATATCTCTTATTAAGTCTACTGGCTTCCATCTTATATAAATACTCCAAATATGGCATTGAATTTTAATTTAGAGTCCTCTTCAACATGAAGTTTTCAAATGTTGAGAAAAATCACAAGTTTGATCCCCCACAATGTTGCTTGGTCTTCTGACTCATTGTTACTTTTGATACCAGTTCCCCCCAAGTAGGCTACCACCAAAGTACCTAAATTAGCTATGATAATACCTCTACCACTAGCCACTCCCAAGTTTCCTTTGGCATCCCCATCAAAGTTGAGCTTGTACCAGCCTTCTTGAGGTAATGATCATTTGCTATTATCCCTTACCATATTTTTAGTATTATCAATTTGAAATGTGTTTGGGTTAATATTACATTGATCTAATAATTTTTTGGCTTTCAGTCTGGGGGTTGCTCCATAGTTTTGAATTTGTAGGCATTTATATTTTCCACCAAAAGATTTGAGAAAGATAGAAATGCCTCCATAGGGGTTTTATATTTATCTCTAAAGATTCTATTATTACATTCTTTCCAAAAAATCTAGGCAAGATGAGAGGGGATTTGTGACCATAGCTCCTTCAAAATAGGGAAACAAGATTTGGATAGGGGTCTCCAATTTTTAACCAAATATTCAACCTTCTCATTAAGAACCCAACTTAGGTTAAGTCTTTGTATAGTGAGGCTCCAGACCTTCCAAGAAATTTTTCATTGTAGAATAATGTGAGTGGATATTTCCTCTTCCTCTTTACAAATAATGCATCTGTTAGGTTTTTTAATACCTTTATTCTTCAAATTTTTAATGGTCGATATTTTTATATGCATTAGAATCCACTAGAATAAATTGATTTTATGAATTAGTTTAAGAATCTAGGTTTCCCCCCATAGGTTCTCCTTTCCTGAGTTTATAATCACTATTCATAGTGAATAAACCTTTAGCATCTTTTTCCTAGATTAGTTGATATTTTTTAGGGAAAATGGGTAACCTAAATGTAGGAAATTCTCCTTGTAGTTTTATAACCAAGTCTATATTCTCCTCTTGATCATTGACACAATCTATAATGTTCTTCTAGTTCCTGACACTCCCAATTTTGTCCATGTAATTTTTCACTTTAGCACCTAGAAAATCATTAGCTACTCCTAATAATCTACCATAATATAAGTCTTTGAGAGGTTGATAATTCAACCATTTATCTTTTGAGAAGCTTACTTTCATGGCATCTCCAATCTTCTATCTGATGCCTCTTCGAATAAGATCTCAAGTTTTGAGAGTTTCATTCCATATAACCAATCCTTTAGGGAGACTATGTTTAATTAGAATCTTGTAACTATTTCCATTAAGGTATTTGGCCTCCATGACACCACTCCATTCCTTATTTCCTTGGATAAAGTTCCGACCAATCTTTGACATGAGGTATTTATTCATTAGGTGGATTCTTCTCAATCCTAGACCCCCTTGGTACTTGGGGGTGTAGACCTTCTCCCATCTTACTAGTGCCAATCTTGTCTTTTCCTCCACCCCCAACCAAAGGAACTTTTTTTGAATTTGTTCTATCTTATCAGCGACATATCTAGAAATTTTAAAGAAACTAAGAAAATAATAGGGGATTCCTTACATAAATGCTTTTAGGAGTTGAAATTTTCCTACCTAACTCAATAATGCCCCTTCCCATCCAACTAATCTCCTTTGAATTATTTCTATGATCATATTACAATAATCAGTTGTGACCTTGGATATAGTGAGGTAGAGTCTAAGGTATATAGTAGGTAATTTTTCACTAGAGCATCCCAAGATTATGATAATTTTCCCTTTTAGGTCATCTTGGGTGTTAAAGAAATAAATGTGGATTTTCTAAAAGTTAATGCTTTATCTGGGAGCCATTTCATAAGTGTTGAGAAGGTTTTTACACCTTATTACCTCCATAATTTATGCATTTCCAAATAGTATAGTATCATCTACAAATTGTTGGATGATAGAAGGCTAGATCGTAGAAATAGGCTTGATACCTCTAAGGTCTCCGTGTCCCAGAAGGTTGCAAGTGGTTCTATGCATTACCTCTACTAGCCTAAGACCTCTGCTAGATTAGAAAGTATCCTTTGGGAGATCTATTAACTAGAACAAAAAAAAATCATGGAGATACACTCTTTAACCATATTAATGAAATGATCTTGGAAGCCTAATTTCCTAATGACCTTGATCAAAAAGTCCCAGTTGACTCTATCATAGGCTTTGGAAATGTCCAATTTGAATATCTCAATGTTATAAATGATTGATTAGAACATAATTATAAGGGTAAGAACTATTTCTTTGAAGAGACCATTTTATTCATAGGCTTTTTATGTTGGATACGTTAGATTACATAGTTTTAATTTGATTCCTTATTTTATATTTTGAGTGATTTTTTATTTTAGAATATTAATTGAGCATTGTAGCTTATTTGACTTGCTCCTTTTTCCTAGATAATTTAAAAAAATCCTTCTTCACATCTTTAAAATCACACTTACTCCTAAGACCCTTACTATTAGACTGGTACAATTTCACCTTAACATTCATGATATGTGAAAGGGTCAATCAATTGACATGAAATTTTTCACCATCAACAAATTTGGTGACTCCATTGTGGATATTTTTTTCAGAATTCTTGTTTTCTTTTTCTATTTTAATATTTTTTCCATGCGTATTAGAGGTCCACCTCCAATCATACAACCTTTGATTGATATTATTGATTATAAAGTTGATTTTTCTTTTAATATAACTCATTTTATGTGTTATAACATACTTTATGCATCTAATCATTGAAGTCATAAATGAGTAATAAGAGGAAGCAAAAATTAGTGAGATTGAGACAAGTCTTTCACATGAAACATAATACCATATTCAATAAACTAACCAATGAATCAAGAAAGAGAGGGAATAAATTTTTATTACCAATCCTCAACCTATAATTCTTTTTATCTTCCATTCTTTTCATCCTAAGGACAATATTTTTCCTAATGATCCTAATATAACTTTAGTGTTAAACTAGTCTATTTAAATAGTGAAATTTACTAAAAAATATAATAGAAAAATTACCACCACAACTTCAATACATATAATAGAGAATTTAAGACCTAATTCTAGGTCTCCAAAATAATTAGAATCAAGTTGAAGTGACTGATAATAAGATAAAGTTGCCTAACCTTTAATGAATCCTTATACTCATGGAAATATTAATAATATTGGTATTCATTCATGTAAGCTTCTTTTATTAAAAGATATTAATATTCCTAACTTTTATATAAGCCCTGGTGAATCTTGGAAAGATAATTTGGATGCATTAAAATTAATTTATGTTACTTTAGATATTGTGAATGAAAAAAAGTTACTTAGAGTTTTTTCACAAACATTAAAAGATAAAACTCATCAATATTTTACTAGTCTTCCTTTTAGTTTTATTAGTACTTGGAATGATATAAAAGAAAGGTTGGAACTTTGTTTTGGCAAACTGAAAAAAGATTTAGATTTGGTTAACAAGTTAATTAACATTTCTATATATCTAGGTGAAATAATTTATCGAATAATATGTAGATTCACAAGATTACGAAAAAAGATTCCACTTGAGGTTAGACCCTCAAAAATATTATCTAGACTATATTTTTTTAATGCTTTGCCTTTAAAGTATAAAATGGATTTAGAATATAAAGATATTTCATACTAAAATGAAACTATAAGTTTTTACATTGAGTATGAAAATAAATTAAAACATGTTGGTTTTAATGATAGATCAACATGTTTAAATTTTGATAATATAAATTTTTAAAAACCCATTAATATAATTAATAATGATTTGGTCATTGTTAAGATGCAATTTGATGATAATCCATCTTCATCAAGTAAATATTTTCTTCTTCAAAATGGTAAATTTAGAAAAGGTTCATTATTGTAATGTATTTAAATTGGATCATGATCCTAGTAATTGTATAACTATGTCAAAATTTAAAAGATATATTCAAGGAAAAGATAATATTGCAATTGATCTTGTTGATAATATAAACATGTGAAGATCAAATGAATTAAGCTATAATGTCAAAACTACAAATGCATATACTTTCAACACAAGACAAAAGGATTACTCTAAATATAATTTTAATACATCTAACAATTAGTATACTTTTTCTAAAAATCTTGATAAAGGCAAAAGTACATAGAATAATGTTGTATCTAAAAATGCTATAATTAGTTCTCAACAAAATAATCATTTATCAGTTGCTTTTAATTCTTCTTAATATCCTCTTTATAATTCTAATCATGATATACATATATCTCATCTAGATGTTGGTGATTATAACATTATAGATGATTTGGATACTATTAAGAAGATTTTTCATTATTATAGGTTATTGGTTTACTGGGACAACTTGATAAAATTAATGATGCCATTAAATTATCTAAATTTTGAGTATGTATTAAAATTTTAAGAAGTAAATAATAATTAATAATCTTAGTCCACTATTTTTTCTCAGATCTATGATCCACCTACTGATTACATACCTCCTTTTTATGTATTAATAAAAATTGCTAATAAGGTTATCCATAATTGTACCTAGATATTAGTGCTTCTAGGAATATAATGCCCAAAATTTATTACTGATCAATTGGGTCTTTCTTATTAAATTAATAACAAGAAACTTATAGGTTTTGACTCATGAAAAACTAATAGTTGTGGTAAATTTCATGATATTATTATCAAATTTGCATAAGATGATAGAATCAGATGTATGACTAATGTTCAAGCTTT
Organism: Torreya grandis; assembly: GCA_037957365.1. Classification (NCBI taxonomy): domain Eukaryota; kingdom Viridiplantae; phylum Streptophyta; class Pinopsida; order Cupressales; family Taxaceae; genus Torreya; species Torreya grandis. The sequence goes on along the minus strand of JARHVA010004565.1, from coordinate 732,934 downwards.
AGATATTCCTAATAATTACACTATGCTTATAGGAATAGATTTGGCAAAATCAATTGATTCTTTTATTGTAAAGGATACCAATTAGATTATAGTAAGTAATGAGATTGACTTTATACAAAGAGAGGAATGGTTTTATAATCCCATTAATTCCATATCTCCTATGGTAGCTTATGTGGAAACAATAATAGGTACTTATGAGTTATTAAATTTGGATGAACTTGAAAAATAACAAGAGGTTACATTTTCTAGAGATAATTTATGGTCACTATATTTTGATGGGGTATGTTTACAACATGTTAGTGGTACTAGAATTTATTTAATTTCTCTTGTTGGTAAGATAATTTTTTATTCTTACAAATTATCTTTTAATAATACTAATGATACAATAGAATTTGAATAATTGTGTTTAGGTTTAAGAAAGTTAAATGAACTTAATATTAAATAGTTACAAGTCTTCAATGATTCAAATTCAAGTATTAGGTAGGTTAGGAAATTTTTTAAGTCTAATCAAAATCACCTACATAGGTATAATTAAAAGGATTGGGATTTTATTGAAAATTTTAAAGTATTTAATATCACTCATATTCTTAGATAATTTAATTTACTAGTTGATAAGATCATTATTTTTACTTCTAATCTTGCTATAAGTGAAAGTGAGCTAGTTATTGACTTCTCATTTTCTAAAAAAAATAGACTTAAAATAATTGATGTAAATGAAAATTTGCCCATTTTCAATTGTGATGAACATATTAATTCTTTTATTAAAGTCAATTATTTGTATTATAACTATTATGTGTTAAACTATGGTTATTATTTATAGTTAAGTACTAATAAATTATCTATTGGTTTTATGAGTCTTGAATTAATGTTTGCTTTGATTGATCATCCTAGGATTTCATGGACTGAAGAACCTTCTAGGAGAATAATTAGTGAAACTATCCCTATTAATAATGGAATTTAAAAGGATCCTAAATTTTTATATTTGAGAATACAATGCATGTTTGATGAAAAGGTGAAGTTCATTGAATTTTTTAAATAATTCATTGTTATTTTTTATTAGTATTATAAGGACCTAAAAGGTTATGATACCAATATAATTAAACATGATATTCTTATAAAACCTTGTATTAAACCTATAAGTTAGATAATAAAGAGAATAATCCTTTTAGTAGAAGGCAACATCAACATAGATCTTCATAAGATGATTGATTGTAATGTCATTTATCCTATAAAATATTATATTTAGGTAGCTAATTTATTATCTATACATAAAAATAATGGTGACATTAGAATATGTGTAGACTTCATAGATTTTTAAAAGGCTAGTGTAAAAGATAATTTCCTCTTCTGAATATTGATCAAATCATGTAACAAGTTACAAGATCTAAAATGATCTCTTTACTTGATTGATTTTCTAGTTATAATCATATATTTTTCAATCCATATGATAGACATAAGACAACATTTACTACCCAAATAGGAACATTTACTTTTAATAGGATGCCTTTTAGTCTTATGAATGTAGGTGCCACTTTTTAGAGAGTTATGCATGTATATTTTGATGATTATATTGGTATGGTCATTCATGTTTACTTAAATGATCTATTATTTGCTTCAAAAAGATAAATAAGCATATAAATAATCTTTGTGAGGTTTTCTCTTAATAATAAGAATCTATATTTGGTGTTACTAAGGTTAAATTATAAGGACATATAATTTTTAAAGATGATATTTTGATTGATCATGAATGTATTAAATCAATTAAGGAGTTGCCACCACCTAAAAACCAATATAGTCTTAGATCTTTCTTTGGTAAAATTAATTTTTTTATAAATTTATATCATATTTTACTAACAAGTCTAATCCATTACAAATTTTTCTAAAGAAAAATGAGTTATATATGGGATTCAGGGGTAGATTCTACTTTTAATAATGTCAATAATGTTATTTCAAGTGCACCATTACCTTCTAAACCTATTTTGGTTAAATATTTTATTCTTTATGTAAATTTAGTTGATAAATACATAAGTGTTATAATTATTCAATGGGATGAAAATAATGATTAGAAAAATATTGGTTATATGATCCAAGTCTTAAAAGATATAGAAACTAGGTATCCTCCTATTGAAAATTTTATTTTTGTATTAATTTCTTCTTAGATCAAATTTCATTATCTATTGATGGGAAATAAGTTTATAGTAAGGTCAAATGTAACTATTATTTTTTATATTTTGAAAAAAACAACTATTTAGAGAAGTGGTAAATAGAGTTTTAGAATTCAATAATTTAATCTTGAATTCGAAACATCCAAAACCATTAAAAAAAATGATTGTCAAAACATTTAGCCAAAAATGCTTCATCTAGTATAAATGTTTTGGTATTATATATTGATGATTATTTAAATACTAAACATTATTTTTAGTCCATAAAAGATGTTGATTTGTCTAAATAATTTAAATTTGGACATGAAATGAATGATTGGGATTGTTTTTTGATTGAGGGTGATTGGTAGTATGATTTAGTCTATTATTTTTAGAATCAAGCATTTTATAATAATTTGGATAAAATAAAAAGATGATATTTGATATTCTAAGATTTAAAATTATATTTATTTGATTTTTTTCATTTTATATAAATAGAGATGGTGTTTTATTATGATAAATAACCCATCACCAAACTTATAAAATTCTTTGAGGATGCCATGAAGGAAGTTGTGGTGGTAATTATGTAGTAAAAAATACTACTTATAAGATTTTACACATAGGTTATTATTGGCCTACATTATTTTTGGATGCTTATAAGTTGGTTCATGTATATATGCCTTATCAATTATTTATTGGTAGGAATAGTTTACCAAAAATGCTTTTAAATCTCATAATCCTTGAGAAACCATTTACCAAATGAGGAATTAACTTTATATTTGATATTTATCCTCCTTGTTCTACTGGTCATAGGTATATTATAATTCTTACAAATTATTTTATGAAATGGCCTAAAGCTAAAGCATTAAAAAGTTCAATTATAATTGAAGTCATTTCATTTTTTGAAAATTAGATATTTTTTAGATTTGGTGTTCCATATGAAATTGTATTAGATAACAATCCTCAATTTATTTCAAATGCATATTTTAAATTTTTAGGAAGTTATTATATTATTTTAAGTCACTCTTCAAAGTATTATCTACAAAGAAATGGACAATCTAAATTTACCAATAACAATTTGATTTCTATTATATAAAAAATTAGTTTGTGAAAACAAGAGGAATAGGCATCTTAAGATATTAGAAGAGTTATGTGTTGATCATACAATTATTAAAGTAGCTATGGGTTACTCTCCATTTATGTTAACTTATGGATTTGAAGCTACATTTTATGTTGAACTTCAAATTTATTCTACTCATAGTACTTTACAATTTTTATCATGAGATACTAATTTAATTGAACAAAGACTTAATGACTTGATATCCTGAGATGAAACTAAAGCTACTGATTTGCAAAAATTAGAAAAGGCTAAGGAAAAATTAAAGAAGTTCTTTGACAAAAATGTTTCTATTAAAAGTTTTAAAGTTAGTGAAGCACATGAAGACTCAAGTAAACATAATACGTTTGACTCTCTTTGGCTTGGTAATTATAAAATTATTTTTGTTCTTAGAAAAATATTTTTCATTCACAGGATTTAGATGGAAATTGGTTGTTTTATTTAGCCAATGGACATAATTTGGAACTATATTATATCTAGTTTATTTCATCTAGTTTGTTTTCTTTTTTGTTTTCAAATTTTGTGTTTTCTTTGTTTTAATGTTATTTGTTTTCTTACTATTGTTTCAACATCCATTGCAAAGTAAAAATTCATCATTATGAAGAAAAAGTACATCAAGATCTGCCTTTTACTATAAGTACTCAATTACCTTTTATATTTTCATTATGATTTAAACATGGATTGAATATATATGTGTTGATAGTATTACTAAAGTTTTAGAATATATATTTAAGACTTCGTATTGGCTATTTATCAAGTCTAAATATCCTTGTTTTATTTATCACTTTCTTTATGTCATGCTAGACAAATAATTCATCCCTTAAATATTTTATTATTATAAAGAAATTCACCAATAGCTTATTAATAAATTATTAAACCTAGATAATGCTCTCATGTTAATTGGCTCTAATAAAAAGCAATTTATAGTTACATCCTAATTTTACAAATAAAATTAGCTAGAAAGGTCACTAGTGTTAAGGCCATTTTTTATTACCTCCTATTTTTATGAAAGTCATGTATTATATTCTACCATATAGATGACTTATGTCATAAAATTTAAAATTTTGGTAGGGGACCTCTCATTTGAATTTAGTTGAATATGCATTTTATTTTCTCTGACAAACATGTGATAGCTGTATTTGAATGAAATTTTACGTTCAATGTCGATTAAGTGGTTTTGAAAAGTATCAGTTGGTTATAAATGAAATTATTATTTATTTTAATTATAAATTTTAATAATTTATAGTGGCATTTGGTAGTGTATGTAGTGATTAATAATTTCCACAATATTTTATTGGAACTTGATTCATTCATAGTGTTGAATCAAATAAACAATTTATATTCATGATAAATTGTACCATAAATCAAGATGAAGTAATGAGATAGTCAAATGTGATTTCAATAAATTTTTTATTAAGGTAGATTTAAAAAAATTATGTCATTTAAATCATCCTTAATGTTGTAACATGATTGGTTAGGTATTCTTTGATAAGAGGATCTTCAAAACTTCATTTTAAAAAAATCATCTTGTTATTGCATAGAAATTCATGATTAATGAGGGGATTATGGTATTCAAAAGATTATAATATTTTTGAAATGGTTTAAAAGTCATAAAACCCAAGATCAATTGCCTAGATTATAAATGTTATCTAGACCTACAACATTTCCCAATTACTATTACTTAAGGGGTAATATTAACATGCCATACAGATTAATTTATAATTTTTATTTTGTGTTTTAAAAATGGTATATGTATGATAGGCATGTTGATTTATAATTTAAGTCAATATTGATCATAATTGAGTTGGGTTTTAAGCATTGTTTTGGAAGTGTGAGGTGAATTCACCACAGATTTGGTCATTGGTGCATTGATGGTTTATAGTCTTAAGACTTGAAGTGGCATGTTTGATAGGATTGTGAAAATTAAATCAAGGTACTTACCTTGGAAAATGAATTTAGAAAGTTAATTTGGTGAATATGTAAATACATTTCTAAATGGATTAGTAAGCCTCTAACTTTAGCTTGATGATATTTATGGTTGACAGACTGTTAGGGACCAATCAAAAAACTACACATCATCTCAAGTGTAAAAAACTAGTTATGGAAGTATTTAGAGGTATTTTTTTTGGTTTTCATTTCATTCTTTTTAAGCTCACTATGGAATCTAGACTTTTATCAAATTAATTTTAGAATGTTTTAGGGAAACTAAACTATGATTTTTCTAATAGTTTTCAGATTGAAGAGGTAGGTGTAGTAATTTTCTTGATTGAAGAAATTTTTGTGAAGTTTTGATTGGAAATATAGAAGTTGTTTCATATTTGCATTTTGGTTATCTTAAAGGAAGATTTTTCATGGAATAGTTTCATAAATATTTCTTCTTAGCATGCATGTGTTCTTTTTTGAAATATAATGGTTTGTATGGATCATTTAAGTACTCTATTTATTTGGGAGTTTATTACTAATATATTTGTTTATAGAAGATTAAAAATAAGGATTGTAAGTAGTTAGTTTTTGTAGATGATAAATGCATTAATTTGATCATTGAGTATCATGACTTTAATGATTGTCATATGAAGTTGGATTTTTTGAGAATTTATGTGTTTGTCATGTATACATCCATGGTTGGTTAATAAATATCTATAGGTCATTTTTTGATTGATCAAGTGACATTTTTGAGAAGAATTTTCTTTGCAATATTATACAAAGTTAGTATTTTGAAGCATAAATCTTGTGCATACAATTTGATTTTATCCTGATAAGATGCATAAATTGATCATTTTAGTTTATAAATTTGATGAAATTCATGTTATAGTTATTTTGATTTATTGGAAGTATGAATATAGTTTTATTCGTGTGTCATATCAAGATTGTGTTGTGGAAGTTTCTATTTCTCTCAGTAGTTTGAATACCAAGGAGGTTTTAAATATGTAGTGGGATTTTTAAAGTAGTGATTCACATTCTTTATTATACACTAAAAATTATTTGAAAGTAGTGATTATCTTTATATAATGGTTTATTTATCAAATACATGAGTTGGTTTGGAAGTGGTTATTTAATGGAAAATATTTTTTGTTTGATTTTAGTTTTCACTAAGAAATTTTAAGGAATCTCTTTTTATATAATGGCCTTATATGCAATCTAGGTCAAAAAAATAGTTTTTGCAATTATATTTGGCATACATATAGATTCCAATATAATCTAAGGATTTATGTTGTATGTTTTACAATAGTCATGACTTATCCAAATAATGATTTGAATGAAATTTATAGAATTTGTTAAACTATTTTTCTTGATATACAATAGAGATGTTTTGAAAAACATTTGAAGGTAATCTAAGAAGTACAAGGATATTTGAAAGAAAGAAAAGCTTATTTTTTTAAAGAAGTCAAATTAGTTTGAATATTCTTTGATTGTTAGTTTCATGATATTTCTAAGATAATTTTAAATATTTGTGTATTTCAAACTATATATACTGTCAAAATTATTAGAAGTTTCTTATTAAAAATAAATTTTGATAAATAATGCTTGTTTATCAAATTTGTTTTAGTATATTTAACTTGAAAATTCTTATTCAAAGATGATATTGTCAATTTGGTTTTAATTGGATATAATAACCTAATTGTTATCATCAATTGAATTTATTCTTGGTCATTATGAAAGGTTACATGTTGAGGTTTTAAACAATTTTATATTTAGTAGAGTTATATTATCAAAGCTTGACAGGGTATTATAAATTGATCACTTTTGATGCATATATTTTTAAATATCAAGTCTTGAGATATAAATAATTTATGTGGTTTATCTTAGTTGATCTATTTTATTAGGATATGCTATATGAGAAATAACATTCAGATCCTGATAGTCATAGTAGGTTATTATACATAGATATTGAGTATTTGTCTCATTATGGGAACTTTTGAGAATTTTTTGAATGAATATTATTAGTGGCAAAGTAAAAATAGGTTTAAATTTAATAATTTTGATGAATACAAATATTTAAATTTTATTGAGGTCAATATTTATAGATTTGAATTCATATATTTAATCCTTTCAGTATCTATTGCTATTTAATATATTTGTGGTTTGTTTGATCTTTAGGGTTTTGAACATCTAACAACCCATATGGACATGAAAGGGCTTTAAATATATTTATAGTTTGATTTTGAATGATATTTTATTTGTTTTAGCATATAAAATGTCTAGGTAGACACCAAATTCAAATCATTTTGGCATAAACACATGGGGTCAGAGTGAAAATTAGCATAATGAGCACACTCCTTCATGGGGTAGTTTTATAGGTTAGTTATTTTATAGGCATAGGGTTGTCCGCACTTTCTATAGTCTATTTAACCATGGAACCTAAGTCTCCATACATTTTTATGCAATTGATCTTATATTTTGGAATTTTTTGGATTCATTACTATTATCACTTTAACCTTTGGAGACAATAGAGGTTTCAAAAGAGCATATGGGAGATATTGTCCTCATGGATGATGTACCTAGAGCACATCTTCCCAACATATGCATACTACTATACAATATTCCAAAAATAATAATCTAACACTCCCACTTCATAAAAATGTGTTTGATATGACTAAAAGCCTACACCCTTGTTCACTTATACCAATAAATACTAGGTTTCCCTTGTCTAAACCTGAAAATAGAATTGAACATTATACTAATTTGTCCCTTGATTGATTGTTACCATTTGCACATGAACCTAAGAGGCCAAATTCTTCCAGTGGAAAGCATGTAAGTAGACATTTAGCCTCGCCATTGATAACAAGAATGGTTAAAAAGATCAATTTGGAAGTGGATGATGAAGAAGGCATCAAATTGATTAATTTTTTTGCTACAGTAACGGAGTATACTAAATATTTTATGGATAGGAGAGATCCTTTAATTAAATTGGTTTCATATTCTAATGAGTAATTTATGTTTTAAATTATGTTCTATATAGAATTTGATACTTGATTATCTATTGGTAGTACTTTGTTATTTTGACATATGATATATTTGGATATTTATAGTAATTTTGATTTAAGTGATATTACTTTTTTGCATAATGAGATGATTTATTTACTAAAAATATTATATAAATGCTTATAGAATTTAACACTTTAATTATTTGATTTTATATAATATTCAGTGGTCATTATGGATGTCATGCTTATTTAATGTTAATTTTGAATATATTATTATGAGCCATGGGTCCTCTCTTGTTAAAGTTTGTTTGAGATCTATTATTTAATTGATTTGATCTAATTAGCCTTTATTAAAGTCTAAATTTTAAAATATTACGTTGATTTGAATATTTGAATTTTTAAATTTAATTAAAGATAAGTAAAACTAACTAAGAGGTTAATTATAACTTATTTTGTAACTATCTTCGAAAGAGATACATTTATAGATAGATGAAAGTCATAACACAAAGGAGGAACACAACATTTATTAAAGAGATCTAGAGTTATTCAAGTTTCATCTTATTCTCTCTATGTGCAAATAATCTTTAAGATTAAATAGTCATTTATAGATAGATTGAATAATACATTCGTAATGTTTAAGTGACATGCTTGTCTATAATAGGTATATCCAAGTTTTTTGTTTGGTTTATAAACTAATTATCTAAAGTTTATCAAGTCTAGTATATTATGATGATTGCAGTTACACAGTCATATATGAAGAACATCGAATACTTGACCCCAAAATTAATGAATACATCATTTTATGTGACATTTGTGGATCTTTCAATTGTAAATGATTGTCTTGTCAAAGACTATTTTCACTAATTTTCTTCTCAATAGAATGTCTTCAATTTTATACTAATATTATTCTATTTTAGATTCACACTTTCTTTAATTTTAGTTTTAAATTTAATTGTTATTGCTTACTTAAAATAGAATAGATTCTTCACTCTTTTCATTTTTTTTAGTTCATATTTATATTTTATTTAATTTTTTAATTTTGTTTTAATATATTTATTTAATTTTATTTCTATTTTCTTCTTTTGTTTAGATCTTATTATCCTTTATATGTATTAATAACTTAGTGTTTGTATTAAATTTTGTTTTGATTTAAGTTTTAAACTAAAACTTTAGTTGAATTACATAGTTTGTTTTGATATTATGACTTTTATAGGTTATATAGATAAGTCTTCTCTTATGCAGGCTTAATTAGTTTAGCTAGGTTTTTTATATGTTCTTAAATTAGTCTTTTATTTCATACTTAAATATTTTAATTAGGCTAAAGGATATTATTTTGATTAAATATTGTTTAGTTACATTTTTTATTACTTATATCTTAGTTAGTTAATATTAAATTATATTAAGTTATGATATTTTCATATTTTAGTTAATTATTAATTTGTTATAATTCCTAGATTCATTTTTCTTGATTAGTATCTCGATTTAGTTCTTTAGTTATGTTTGTTTTCATTTCTATTTCATTGTTCGGTATTTATTTTTAATTGTTTTATTTGTCTTTTAGTCCTTTTAGTTTATTTTAATTATATTTATTTAAATTTGAAGAGATATTGAAGTGTTATAAATAATTGATTACAAAAAAATTATAATGATCAGAAATATTTCCTTCAAGAGATTGTTTTATTCACAGGCATTATCTATCAAATGCATTAGATTACATGGTTGTAATTTGATTCTTTATTTAATATTTCAAGTTATTTTTTATTTATAAATATTAATTTATCAGTATACCTATTATCACCAGATATTTCAATCTAGAGTTGGTTGTTTAAGCCTACTCTAAGATTTGGGCCACATTGGAATATGCCTAGGCTTGTGGGTTGCCTATGATAGAGATAGTCCTATAGGTTTAAGCGCTATCTCCCTATATAATAATTTACTTGATTAATAGCTACACAAACTATTTGTTTGGATGAAAATAGATAAAAGTGACATGAAAATAACCTATTCTAATAAGGTGATGCACTAAATTGAAATCCTCTAGACTACCATCATCTACACTATGAAGGATTGTTCACAAGATTGGCTTCAAATTTCTAGGGTACTCCAACATAAGTATTTCAAGCATGAAGGTGATATGTACTAAACTTCCCAAAGTGAAAGGATAAAAGGCATAATATTAGACGCTAATGCAAATTTATACACTTAGAGACATACAAAGACACTAACTATACTCCAAGTGACCTATTAGAGAATGAATTGTTTGCACACAATATGGTAGAGTAAGATGAATGTAAGGATAGGTTATTGCAACTTATCATTAAACTTTTACAATATTCCACACACTTAGATAAGGAATTGTAGAATAAAAACCATCTTCAAATATTTATTCAAAAGAAAACATCAATATTCAAACCAGCAGGTCTTCACCATACTAGACATGGACAAGACTACAAAAGCTAAAGTGGTTTGCATTTATAGAGTGTATGAGATGAGAGAGAAGAAGAGGATATAAAGGTCACAATAACAAGTGAAAATTGAAGAGTACTAATTAAATTACTAATAATGAAGTGAAAAACATAGGTTTGGAAGGTATTCTTGGACAAGTGTCCATCTAAGGTATAAAACTCCCTAAACTGTCATAGGGTCCTCAAATGGCCTTCTAAAAATTCTCTCCATGATGAGGTATCTCTTGAGTGCTTGAAATTGGAATAGGTATAGTTGAAACATATGAAATATATTAGGGTGTTATAAATATGTTATGAAAGTAATAAGATGTTCCCCTAACTACTAGCCATCTTTTGGACACTTATTCTCATAATTTGCAATAATTAATTATCTCTTGTCCTCATTCTTCACATTTATCACCAATGTGTCCTTCATTTTATATACCAAATCCATATAATATGTGTTAGGACACTTTTATAGGACCCATATACCTTCCATTCCATCAAGCAGACCTTCAAAACCTCCCAAATTAGACTTCTCATTCTTGTCACTAGGTAGTCACTTGGTCTTTTCATTACCTATCAAAAATTGCCTGAAATGAACTATGCAATAGAAATGTTTTCAAGATTATCATGGTGATAAATGGCATTAAGGATCTATAATATGTTCCAATTGATCCTCTCCAATGGATATCACCTATTTATCTTCTCTTATACCTATAAAAAAATCAAAAACTTACAAAAACCCTATTTTAGGCTTGTCAATACAAGTAGGGTAAATAAAAATTTGATAAGAAGGATCATGATTGATTTATCCACAAGTAAAAAAACCATTTATAGGCCATACTATCCCTCCTTAATGTATTTCCTTTCATGTTTTATCTATTGGTTCAAAACTAGGTTTAAGGAGGGTTTTAGTAGGTTTTAGTTCTTAGGGATTGTTTATAAAAGATAGATGTTGAAAATCCAAAAAAATTACATATATTTTAAGCTTATGACCTTAATAAAATATCCCAAATACCTTGGGTAACCGTGCAATCAATCCATACATATATGAATGCTTGATGATGGTCTCTCTAGCTTGCTCTTGCATTTTGTGTACCTCCAGGATGTTTTTAGACCAAAAATGGCTCTTGTATGATTTAATTTGAAAACCAATGGTTAATAATCTTGTTAAAATATCCCCTAAAGTTATTCAACTATATTGGAGGGTTAATATGTCTTTAAGAGTGAATCTATACCCTTTTTAGGATTTAGGCCTAATCTTATGCCTAATAGCCCTAACTATGCCTCATGGCCTATAACCACCTCTAAGTATTCATTTTGACTACATATTTTTATAAAACCTTTTTCATGTAACAATTAAATTTTATTAAAAATCTTAGGACCATTACAAGTTCTCTCTTCTATCCATTCATCATTCATATGTAAAACCTATAGACTTATCTTGATTGGGAGTGCCTTCTATTTGAGACAAAATAAAAGAAATTCCCATAATTTATAAGGAAAAATGAGGGAATTAAAGGTTATAATAGGTATTTATTTCATTATCCACAAAAATTTATAAATGGCTCACACCCATAGGTCACTCAATTCTTTAAATCCCTCAAAATTGGCTTTCAAGACTATGACTATGTAGGGACTTTAAACATGACTATAGGTTGATGTTTGAAACTTAGTATTTATATTGTTTCCCTAGTCTAAGAAACTCATATTATATGTAATCAAAACTATAAGAGTGTTTTATCATGTTTACCCATCTATACTTATGCCAACCCTATCAACATGTACTCTCCACTTGACTAGGCCTAGTCCAAGAACTGTAAAAGACTATAGGTGTTTATTTCAGTATAGATTGGGGTTTCTTGTAGGTGAAGGATAATATTTTAGACATTGATATTATTTTTTTGATTCATCTTAGATCATTTCATATTTTTTTTAACTCAAATATTGTCTTAGGCGATGCTCAATGTTTAAACTACCTTTTCCATGTGTACTATTAGTCTATAGTCAAACTATAAGTGGATTTTTGAGAGAAAAAGGGAACCTTGTAGGTTCTTACCTATGTCAAAATATTATAATTCAATTCCATTGATTAAATTTAATGGATTATCATTATTTTACACTTTAAAGGGTTCATTTCTTGCCTTGAGATCATGTTTTCACCCCAATATGATCATTATTCGACAAGTTTACATTATCAAAGTTCTATTTATTTCAAATATCAATGGATATCTATAGTGAAAGTTTTCCTACATTGGAACCTTTTTTGAATTATCCTATTTTAATCAAACAACCTCATTTTCATGTCAAGGCACTATCTATAGGCCTGGGCTACATGATGGAAATAATTGGACCTATATAAACTTCCAAACACTTCATCATGGGATGATCTAATGTATGAATAGGACCTTATTTAAAGAAGTTAAGGTAAGACTTTCCAAATATAACTTTCTTAATGTAAGAATAAGGACTTAGGTATATTCTCATAAAATGGCCTCACCATTACTGCCATGATGATTTTAAATTCCCTTATACCTTACTAAATTTCTCCATTGACCTCAAACACCTTAATATCACACCATTCAAACCTTTGATGAATACACTCAAGATCATGTTGGAAATTGCCTATAGGTGAAGATGTAAGATATAAGATAGTGTGTGTTATATTTGTTCTCAAAACCAACTTCTAACCTTTAGGATAGCTCAAACTCAGTGTTTCCACCTTAAAATTCTTCTCACCATATTGAATCATCCTTGTTCCATTAGCATGACTAGCCAAGGGATTACCTTCACTTGATCATAGGTGATATCCACTAGAAAACTAACTTTGTGCATTATTTATACTTATCACTTCACTGAGGGATAATCTTAAGACTAATATTTTGTTGGGATTGTGGAGCTAAAAGCTTCACTGATGCAAATAGGAGAGGAGGTTGCTGAAGGTTACTGAGTTGTAGAGAAGTTGGGGTCGGTCTGATCAGCCGACGTCGGCAGGATAACAAAGGGAAGCAACCGACGTCGGTCATATATCGGCTGACGTCGGTCACCTCCAGGCAGACAGGGACCGATGTCGGTCGCCTGTGTGGTTTGACTGCGAGCTATTTACGGGCAGTTAGCTAATGAATTGAGTGTTTGCATGATGAGTGCTAATTTTAGACTCATAGCTGTGGATCTAATTATTGTAATTAGATGTCTAATTATTGTTTGGATGAGATCTATATAATAGACTCATGGTTGTATTGGAAAAGTGTGCTAGGGAGTAAGAGAGCATAATTATAAGCTCCTTCTATGTGTGAGGTAGAGCAATGGTGCGTTCTTCCTAGTGCCACAGTACCAGGTGTGTTGGTGCTAAATTGGAGAGCCAGCTGGGTTCTTCAGGAGTGTAGGATCTTGGTCACAGTTTCATGGCCTATATAGGAGATCTACATGGTAAGTAAGATCGTTGATCTGCAGGTGTATGTGTGTGCAAGGTCGAGGTTCACAGGTGAGCAGAACCGTTGTTTGATTTGCAGGTGTGCAAGGTCATATAGACAGCAACACAACAGGGAGCAGTATCAGGCATGATCTACTTGGAGTACAGGTGTGTACTCAGATAGAGCAAGAGGAAGGCAAGGAAGTTCCTTCCATAAGTATGGTCTGTTGAATTGCAGGTTGTTGCAGATTCATGAGAGATCTACTTGAAGTACCTTGAGTACTTGTGGAGCACGTGGAGTGCTTGTGGAGTGCGTGGAGCACTTGTGTTGTGCGTGGAGCATGGGAGGTGAACACCAACTCTGTATTTGAGTTGGGTGTTGAGACCTGTGAGAGGGAGAGCTTTGGGGAGAAGATTTACTGTTCACTTGAGGTGTGGGAAACCTCTGTAAGGTGGTGGAGAAGAAGTGGCATCTTTTTTATTGTATTCTTTTCTGTATAAAGTGTTAATACAAGTTGTGTATTGTCTCTCATATGCTGTGTTATTCTGAATTCTAGTTACTTGGTGAATCTGGTTATTTCTACATATTTAAGTTGCTTGAAGTTTGGTAATCAATTGTATGTTTCTGGTTTTACATCCTGACAAGTGGGATCAGAGCATGTTTGTTGTTCTAGATTCCTGACAAGTGGTATCAGAGCTAAGGTTGCAGGAAGCAGGTTGTGTTTTGGTTACAGGGCACTCTCAGGGGTTTCTGATTGAGTGGGAGTAGAGCAACAGAAGATTAAAGTAAGCTAAGAATGGAGGAATTGAAAAGCACAGACGGTTACTCACGGTCTGATGGAAAGAAAGAGCAGGTAAAAGAACATTGTTGGTTGGTAACAGATCAGCATGAAGAAACTGAAGATACAGATGTAGCAGGTGTTGTTGCACAGGATGTATTTGCAGGTTTCTTGGATAAAGTTAAATCTTGGATAAAAGATTCGGTTGCCTCTTTCCATGCAGCCCCAGGTAGAGGAGCTGGTAAGCCTTGCCAAAGAATTGGCAAAGGAGAAGTGAAGCTGAAATTGCAGGCGGCCAACACACAGGTGTTGATGAAGGTCATGCAGGTCCCAGGTTTGGAGATATGGCTAATTTCTTCAGAAAGATTGGGTGATGAGAGATGCACAAGAACTCTCACAGTGGTAGCACTTGAATTAGCTGGTGGTAAGAAAACAGGTATTCTTTATCTACTTGTTTATATTATTGATTCTTCTTCTATTGTGGAGATGTGGCTTCGTAGGCTTGGTCACATGAGCAGGAAGGAGATGCATGTTCTTAAGCAGAAGACAGATATATTTGATAGGCTTAAGAACTGGAAAGCCTTGGTGTTCTTGGAGGAGATGGCAGACAGAGTTCAGTGGATGAGGCTGGATACATCTGAGCAGGGCAGTTTGGACATGGAGATTGATCCAAAGGAGCTCACGGGTAAAAAGTCATCACTCACAGGTGAACACAGGTACCGGCATCAGTCAGGAGGAACCGGCGTCGAACAGACAGGTGCCGATGTCGGTCATGTGCAGACCGAAGCCGACAGTGTCGGGCATGATAAGACCGACGTCAGTCATGGGACCGACATCGGCAGTAAGTAAGACCGATGTCAGTCAGGAGGACCGACGTCGACAGAAGGGACACCGCAGGGTCGGTAGTTAGGTACAGACGCATGGAACCGACATCGGTCAGATGCAGACTGTGGAGTGACCGAGGTCGGTCACTGTAATGAATTTTGGGTGGATAGCATGCTGTCAAGGAGTCTTAAACACCCATATGGAGGACTGAAGGCGTAAGTAGGCCCTCAAATTCGTGTTCTTCTTCTTCATACTTGTTGCTGATTGTATAGTAGGAAGGATCTAGAAAACAGGTGTGAGCTTGGCAGGGATATGATGTAGAACCAGACGGGTGTCTTGGTAGGTTTGCCAGCGGGATGAAAGCACAGAGACGAATGGATTCCTTAGTAGAAGAATAGAGAGAATGGATACGTGAGACAGAAGACCAGGCATATGGTCTTGAGGTAGCTGCAGGACAGTGGTATAGGTTTTGACAGGTGGAGGACGAAGCATGGCTTCAGTCAGTGTCAGGTAACTACTGTGGTTTGTCTTACCAGGGGGATGATGAGTCGCGACATCATTCTGTTGCTATATGTGGATGGTATATTTGCTAGCAAGGTTAGTACATATAGGATTTTGCTGAGCTAAGGGTAAGATTAGTTCAGTGGCATGTCATGAGGAGTTTGGAGTAGCGGAATTCTTTGACATGGGAGGCATGGAGATCACAGGTTGATTTTGTCTCGAGTGGGAGCTGATGTGAATCAGGTGTTGGTGAGGTTCAAGATGCAGAACTAGAGCACACTAAGGGTTGGATAGGTACAGTGTCTGAAATCACATGAGGTCTGGTATAGACTTGTATATTCCCATGCAGTGGGAGCTGTCAGAGTTAGGAGCCAGTTCGGGGAAGTGGGTTCTCAGGTTTCTGAGAGGGACTGGTAGCAGGTGTTGCTATGCAGGGTCAGGACTTCACTACAGGTGTTGTAGGTTCGGATGTGGCAGGATACTCAGATGACAGGTGGTACATCACAGGTTGTGTGGTGTGTTGTCTTCAGGTGGGAGCTTAAAGAGGAATACAAACCAGGAAACAGATTAGACAGAGTATAGGTACAGGTACAGTGCAGCTGTTTATCTCCAAGTGGGAGATTGTTGGGATTGTGGAGCTAAAAGCTTCACTGATGCAAATAGGAGAGGAGGTTGCTGAAGGTTGCTGAGTTGCAGAGAAGTTGGGGTCGGTCTGATCAGCCGACGTCGACAGGATAGCAAAGGGAAGCAACCGACGTCGGTCATATATCGGCCGACGTCGGTCACCTCCAGGCAGACAGGGACCGACGTCGGTCGCCTGTGTGGTTTGACTGCGAGCTATTTATGGGCAGTTAGCTAACGAACCGAGTGTTTGCATGATGAGTGCTAATTTTAGACTCATAGCTACGGATCTAATTATTGTAATTAGATGTCTAATTATTGTTTGGATGAGATCTATATAATAGACTCATGGTTGTATTGGAAAAGTGTGCTAGGGAGTAAGAGAGCATAATTATAAGCTCCTTCTATGTGTGAGGTAGAGCAATGGTGCGTTCCTCCTAGTGCCACAGTACCAGGTGTGTTGGTGCTGAATTGGAGAGCCAGCTGGGTTCTTCAGGAGTGTAGGATCTTGGTCACAGTTGCATGGCCTATATAGGAGATCTACATGGTAAGTAAGATCATTGATCTGCAGGTGTATGTGTGTGCAAGGTCGAGGTTCACAGGTGAGCAGAACCATTGTTTGATTTGCAGGTGTGCAAGGTCATATAGACAGCAACACAACAGGGAGCAGTATCAGGCAGGATCTACTTGGAGTACAGGTGTGTACTCGAATAGGGCAAGAGGAAGGCAAGGAAGTTCCTTCCATAAGTATGGTCTGTTGAATTGCAGGTTGTTGCAGATTCATGGGAGATCTACTTGAAGTACCTTGAGTACTTGTGGAGCACGTGGAGTGCTTGTGGAGTGCGTGGAGCACTTGTGTTGTGCGTGGAGCATGGGAGGTGAACACCAACTCTGTATTTGAGTTGGGTGTTGAGACCTGTGAGAGGGAGAGCTTTGGGGAGAAGATTTACTGTTCACTTGAGGTGTGGGAAACCTCTGTAAGGTGGTGGAGAAGAAGTGGCATCTTCTTTATTGTATTCTTTTCTGTATAAAGTGTTAATACAAGTTGTGTATTGTCTCTCATATGCTGTGTTATTCTGAATTCTAGTTACTTGGTGAATCTGGTTATTTCCGCATATTTAAGTTGCTTGAAGTTTGGTAATCAATTGTATGTTTCCGGTTTTGCATCCTGACAAGTGGGATCAGAGCATGTTTGTTGTTCTATATTCCTGACATATTTGAAAGGATATATGATCACCATGACCATGAGAGACTTGAAACACTAATTCACCTTTGATCTGAAAAGCCAATAAAGGAAAATGGAATTCCACTACTAATGGAATCTTATCTATAGATTGGTAATGAATCTATCAAATAGTAAAGATAGATAGTTATTCTCATTATTTGACTTATAAAAATGAAAAAATGACTAATAACCATGTGATAATGATGGTTACACTCTCTAAAAACATATACACAACTTGAATTACTTAGACCAATCCAAACAGAGAAGGAAGCTAAAGGTTATGGGAATGAGTAGGCATAAAAAAGTCACTAGCACTCTAATAAATGTTGCATAGAGCACAAGAAACTAATACTCTAACTATTTTCATGGATTTAAAGTAGACAAAGAGAGTTATCATCCACTAAAAGAACTTGATCCAACTCACATATGTTGTTCCTACCAAACTAAAAATGGTTAACCATTTTTGCATATAAAGGGGAGAGATAAAAGAAATAGAACTATTTTTTCCATTTTAAAGTATATCAAAGCCTTAAAATCATGGTAAAGTACTTAAGGTACCTGAAGGGTCACTCTAAAGTTTGCCACACGTGCTAGGACTATGTTGTAGTCCATATAACTACCTAAACTCCCCTCTTTTCAACTATTTTCTTATCTTTAAAATGGAACTCTATAAATGTTTAGTTATGAAATAGTCCCTATAATATCTAATAACACATAGGATATTTAAAACACCTTGACACACTTGTAATCCTATGAAAATTATACTTGCCCCATAAATGACCATAAATGACTCAAAATAACCTTATATTACATAAAATGACACTAACGACTAAAAAATGAATATGATCAAGGCTAAAGACACATTAAATGACCTTATGTGGACCATAGTAGAAATTTTAACCCCTAATAGACCCCTATATTAAGTTTTACCATATAGGGAGTTGACCTAATTTGACTTGAGAACAAATTAGTCAACATTTTTGGTGATTTCCTAGGGGTGGCAAGTTAGTTATGCCAAAGACTAGTAGCTTTATCCTATCCATTGGTTAATGGAGTCACCTATGCATAGTAATAGACATTAAATTACCTTTAAAACCACACCAAACACAACAAACTAATATAAAAATCACACAAATTAAGACACCTAAGTCGACACACTTGTGTTCTCAATAACACTTAGGGAAAACACACAAACATAAGCAAAACACACACTTATCCTAGTATATATAAGACTAACCTTCATCTCATCAATACTAAGGCTTCAACTGGATCCCATTTATTTGATTAGGCAACTCATCTCCATTTATTATTTCTAATTTAAAGGAGTTATTTTTCTTGCATTTGATGATGATGTATGGCCCACTCCACAAAGTATTAAATTTGGTATGTCTTCCTATCTTTGATCTATCTTCATTTCATTTTAGTAATATGTCACCTTATTAGAATACTCTTGGATGTTACCTCTTCATTATCACTTGATTATACTCCATAGCTTTGTGAGCATTATCTCTAGTCTCTTACAACTCCATGAACTCTATCAACCTCACCTCCACTGGAGTGTTTTCAAGCAACTCTAAATGATGTGCCATCTCTAAGGTAGGTATCTCTTTAGATATGGATAGCCTATATTCTCTCAAATAGATAAGAAAAAAGGCTAATTCCTTATTGACCTCTTAGGAGTTATTTTATCAGCCCATAGGGTTGCCTTTAATTTAGTGTGTCAATCCCTTTGATTATTCTCTAAGGTCTTCTTGATAATTATTATTAGGTTATTGTTAGTAGACTTAGCCAAACCATTACCTTGAGGGTAATGTTTTGATGATGTAATAAAATATATACCATTATTACTTGCCCAATTAGTTTTTTTAACACCCATGAAATAAAGTGTATCATCTAAAATGACGGTACAAGGAGTTCCAAACCTTATTGTAATACTCTCATAGAACTCCAAGACAACACTCTCATTGGCCTCCTTCAATGAAACTAGCTTAACCCACCTTGTGAAGTAATTATTTTATATGAGGATCCACTTTTTACCATCACCTAATGAAGGATTTATCATACCAATGAATTTAGAACCCCATTGCATGAAGATTTGATCTTTTTGAATAGGCCACAAAGGGAGAGTTTCAAGGTTTTGTTTTCCTACAAAGAAAACACATTGGTCACACCTTCTCACCTAATGATAATAATATTTTAAGAGGCTATTCCAATATTATCCTTACCTCATTATATTTTTAGTTTTAGTTCTTGGAGAGAAATGACTTCATACTATTCCATCATGAAAATTTTTAAGCAACACTCCAAACTAGTCATTGTCAATGCATATCAACAATACACCTTTTGTATCTCTTCTAAAAATTACATCTTTAAGAAAATAAGGAATATCTTACAATCTTAAATACCTTATTTTGGATATGCTCAAACAATTAGGACTCTCACCACTTTGGATAAATATCATGATGTCTTGTGTCCAACTTTGTGTAGGTGTGAGATCAGTTGGTTGGGAATAATCTTAATTAACCCAAGCTCCTTTTAGCTCATGGATGTCTGAAGCTAAGTATTCACAAAGACCCTTACCTCTTATCAAATTTTTCACCTTGATATCAACATCATACTCCATTACCTTTGTGATCCACCCTACCCTTTTTTTATTGAGGTCTTTACTCAAAAAGAACTCCTTGGTGCTTGGATGAGAAACCATGATGTGGATCCTTTTATTTAAAATAATATGCATGAATTTATTTAGCCTTCATACAATATCAAGAACTTGTTTCTCCATAAAAGTATACTTAACCTCATAATACTCCAAACCTTGACTAAATAATTTAATTGGTTGTTTAACACTTTCATCATTATTTTTCTTTAGCATAACTAAGATAGTATCAAGGTTAGAAAATGAATACAGCATGAAATATTTAGAAAAGGTAGGGTTCACAAGAGTGGGAGCCTATGAAATTTATTGTTTTATGGATTCAAAACTACTCTTACCCGCTTTAGTCCAAGTTAAAGCATGATTCTTATTGAGCATGGTTGTGATAGGCTTCACCAAAGATGCAAAACTAGGTATGAACCTTGTCACAAAGTTTATCTTACCTAGGAAACTTTGGAGTCCTTTCTTGTGTAATGGTAATGATAAGCCTAGAATATCCTCTATCCTTTCATGATCAATGGTTAGACCATTCTTGTAAATAATGTGTCCTAAGATCTTACCTTCATGGAAAACAAATATGCACTTTTTGGGGTTGAGAGATACTCCATACTACCTGTACCTTTCAAACACTTGACTTAGGTATTTCATATGCTCATTTTCATCCTTGGAGAACATGTTTATATCATCTAGATATATTAATAACATCTCATTTATTAGAACTTTGATATCCATGTCCATTACCCTTTGAAAGGTGGCACCAACATTTGACAAGCCAAAGGGCATATTACTATAAGGAAAATTCCCCCATTTTTTAATAAATGTTGTCTTGAACTCATCATCTTCATTCACCAAAATATGATTATAACCAAAATATCCATTTAAGAGTCAGAAACATTAGAAACCTGAAACAACTTGAAAAATCTACTCCATGGGAGGTAAGGGATAGTGGCCTTTGATTGACTCCCTATTGAGACATATAAAGTCCACATAAAGTATTATTTACCCATTATTCATTCAAATAGGCACAAGGTTAGATACCTAGGTTTAATGCTTGATAGGGAATATTATCTCATATTCAAGTAGCTTGGTGAGTTCCATCTTCATGAGTTGTTCAACCTTGTGAATGATAGGCTTTTTTTTTTGCCTAACTAGTTTAACTCCAAGATATAATTCAATGGTATGGTGGTTTAGGCTAGGATCAAACCCCTTTAGGTCTTTATATTCCAAATAAAATATATCATGTAACTCCTTACACAAATCAATGAATGTTTGTTTTTTTTATGTATAACATACCTTGCCTTGTTTTAGGAACTTGTATTTAAAGATCAAGACTCTTTAATAGTTATCCCCCTTTGTATACATACTCAAATTTTCCTTCTTTATTTGATCATATTAATTAAATATAATTTATAAATTCACCAATCCTTTAGGTATCTTTTTTGTCCTCAATTGTACAATTTGATTCTCAAACTAATCATGGAGTCTTTTCTAGTTTCTTAAGGAGAACTTAACTTCATTTTACAAGAAATGTATATGTGTTTGCCATTATCAAAAAAATTTAAAAGAGACCTCATTATCAGGTATGGAATGTCTTACAATGACCTTGATGTGAGATTTGATGAGCATGTAAAATTGTGATTCTATAGAAATTAGTCTATTAGCATGCTTATTATGCTTCCTTGGGATTGATCATATGTTAAATTCATTGAGTATTCAAGTAAATAACATACCCTATGCTTATAGGACTTAATTAAGGGTTTATTTTCACCAATTACATTCCTAACTTGATACACAATCAATTCACTATCTCTATATACTTATAGATTATTGATTCTTTTTCTCCTTACCCATTGAAGACCATAAAACAAACCTTCATACTTAGCCACATTACAAATGAAAATAAAATTAAAAATATACGAAGAATATTAATATTTATTGGATGGGGAAACTAACATAACACCATTTCCTACACCAATATTTCTCCTTGATCCATCAACAAACATCTTCCACATTCCATCATTCTCACATTATTCCTTGCTGAGTTAAGGTATTATAATTTCTTCTTCATGTAAGAAATATACTCCCAAATCAATTTCTTCCATGAGGGCATAAGGATCATGTTCATATGTGTTAGTACCACAATCATCTAGGAAAATATTATATATGCCATCAAGATTAGAGGATGACCCACCTTCTATAATACATTTTTCTTGATCATTAATGGTACAATTTAGATTAAAGCTTGCTTCCACATATGGATAAATATTAAACTTAGCCAAATTTTGTGTTCTAATTGTTACCTTTGATACATACCTTGTTCTAAATGCTAAGAAATACCAATTAGTTGGTATATATCCTCTTATGTTGGTTATGAAAACCCTTGAAAGGTAGATAGAAAAGTGGCAAGGTAAATTAACAACCACTATATCTTGAAGAATTGGGAAACTAGGAAAATCATGCAAGAAAAATCTCAATCCTTGGATGAGTCCCACTGATTTAGCTAGTGTCCCATCAATTTGTAGCACTCCCTTACTATATGGTTCATATTTCAACCCAATTTATCTACCACAATCTTGGGAATCACTAAAGTGTTAGTTCTACTATCCACTATGCAGTTGTGAACAAGTTTGTCTCCAATAATGAAAGTGAGGTAAAAGTTTGGAGGATTTCTATATTTGGAATAGGGTTAAACAATGTGTGTGGGAGCATTAGTGAGAGAAAAACTACCCTAACTTGATGGTTTAGGGCTAACATGAATTTGGGATAACTACTCTTAAAGAATAAATTTTTGACTGAGTAAGTGAAGTAATTACCAAAGAGATATAGATGTATTAACACTTTTTAATGAATCAATAATGTTAAAATAATGACAATTACCTTCTCTTCAGTCTTTGAAGGCAAATAGGTATGATGCAAGAGCATCAAGCCAAGAATTAATATTTTTAAGTTATCAATAAGGGGTCAAATTTTGATATTGAGATGTTTGAGGGGCCTTATTAGGTCCATTTCTGTCTTAGGAGTCCATCTGGAGTCATTAGAGTGTTTTTTGTGGCTTCCAAGATTTCTCCCTCCAAAACTAGAAATTTGAAAATTCAAATAATTAAACTAAGTCTAGAAGGGTTGAATGCATAGTTTGAAGTTTTTAGGTGAGAAAATTAGGTTTAAGGTTCCATTAAATTCATGAGATAAAGGTTTTGAATACATTACATATTTTAGGTCCTAAGACAATTCAATTGAACAAATGTAAATAACCTTTTGTATGATGAGTTAGTTATGAAGAACAAGTTGGTGTAACTACAAAGCAAGAACCTACATTGTAATTGGGGAGAAAAAAATACATTATAGATTTGGTTGGGTAGAAGAGATGAGAGATATATCTAGAGAGGAATAAGAGGGTTAGAGAATCAGAAAAGACATAAAACTATCACAAAAAAGATGAGCAAGTCCTTATTGGACTGTATTGTATAACGGGTATTCCAATGAATAAAGATTTGAATGAATTTTGTGTGCCAATGTCTATGATGTAGTATTGTATTTTAATTAGCTCTTATAATGTTTTTAGAGTCCTTAAAGGCCAAAAATACTCTATATTATGTGTTGTTATAGTTCTACAACTAAATAAAGCATGTTTCAATCAAGGAGAGGAATATTTTGATAAATTAATTTGAAAAGGTTTTTAACCTTGATAGACTTTGTAACATTTAAATACGGTATGAGAAGAATTATTTAAACTCAAGAGGATAGTAACCTTGCCTATAATCCCTATTTTATACCTGTGAATGTTAAGAATGAAGGTATTGAATCTTTCTCTATAGATTAGTAAGATGAAACTGATTATGATGTTTATCTTTGTGTATGTTGAAATTGAATAGCTATTTAGAGTTGTTTAACCCCTATAAAAATGGAGGGAAATATAAAAATAACTCATTTTATCCACATAGGCTCTGAGGACTACTATCACAGTCAAGAGATGGAAGTAATGCTTAATTTCTAGGACTTAGATCATTAATATGATTGAGGAATGGTTTAAAAGTGAAAGTGTTGATTTTTTTGTGATTTATTTAATGATAAAATAGTAATGGACTATAATACATATGATTTGATAAGGAATTACGTCTACACTTATAGTCATAACCCTATTCATAGTTATGAGACCCAGGTTTCTTAGGGCTTAGTCAAGTAGATGGTGTAAAAGTTAAAGGTATGAAATATGGAGGCTAGTTGATAAGTTTTTTTCATATTTAATGGTTATTAAATATCACAAATGATCCCTGAAAGAAGTATTAACACTTTTTTATTACATATAGGCCCTAACTTAGAACAGTCTTATGGAAGGAATCAAATCCTTGAATTACATAGCACATAAACCTTGGTATGTCTAAGGAGAGGGTTATAAAATTTTGGTATAGATAAATATATGTTATTAAAAACTATTAAATTTATTTATGATTTACGGGATGACTTAAAACTAAACATGTGATAGTGTATACCCTATTTTACCTAATATAGTCAGGTTTAGAAACAAAAATAATGTGTTTAGGGTATATTGTAAGTAAATAAAGGTGAATTAAAGCTTGAAACCTAATGGAGAAGCTCATAATTATTAAAATATACTTATAAACTTATTTTGGGTATTTTGAAACTCATTAAAACATAAGACTCAGGCCTGTGTTGAGACTTGGAAACCCTAGATTAGGGTTTAGCCATTTTAGAGAGATCCCACCCTAAAAAAATACCAAATTTTGAAGTTTTTATTATTTAACCATGTTGTAATATATTTAGGTGTTTTTTGATTGAAATGGTATGGGCAAGTATGGATATAAATATTTGAGTTGTAAGAGGGCTTAATTACGCATAAAAGGGCTAATTAGAAACCAAAGAAGGGATAGAAAGTGGTGACAGAGATTGAGTGATTTCCTAAAACTTTTTAAGAAGTTTAAAATAGATAAATAGAGTCCCAAAGTCTTATTATACCTCTAACAAAAATTATTGGTTGGTCAAGGAAAAGGAAAAGGCTCAAAAAAGGATACTAGCCTATAGAAGCCATGAAGAGTATGTTGGATGAAAATAAGTGTTTAAGGATGAGTGGATAGTCAAAATAGGTTTGTTTAGGTGTAAATTTATCACTAAAACAATCCAAGATAAAATATATAACTCTTGAAACCTATTTCAATAGTTGACACTTGGAAAGAAGAGATAGCCTAGTAAGAAGCTTGAAAGAGACCAAGAGCTATTTTATGAGTAGAATGAATGGTATTATGAGGAAAATATAGATTTATGAAAGAATCAAGAGAGAGGTAATGATATAAATAGATGTTATTAAGGGATAAATAAATAGGAAAAACATCAAAGAAACTATTATACATAGTAAAACATGAAGAGTCAACTTAGATAGTAGTAAGGACCATCAAGTATAAGCATGGTAATAACAAGAGATGTTCAAGGCCATAATGTTGTCATTTTACTTCTCACCATGAATCTACATAATTTGGGATCAAATCAAGGTAAGCTTCGGTACATTTTTGTTTTGATTTATTTACAACTTGTTTATTTAAGTTTAATGCATAATGCCATGAGATATGCATGAGAGATGACACTTTGTAGGGTATTGAGTGATAAAGAGTATGATTTTAGGTCTGATATATTGAGTTAAATATATATGTATAATATATTGATAAGATAAGAGATATATTCCCAAATTATTATGAGAAAGGATTAGAATCTAGTCAAGAAAGGGCTAGTGAAGGAGAAGTTGAAGAGAGCATTGGAGCTCCAAAAGAAACAAGAGAGAAGGGAGAAGAAATAAGACTCCAAAAGAGATGCAAGGAGGATAATAAGAGGTATTTTATAGAGTAAAAAATAAGAATAAATTCCCAAAAAATTTCTAAGAGGCAAGGTTGATATACTTGTTAAGAGGAAGGTCTAAATAGACTTAGAAAACAAATAAAGTAAGAGAAGATAAATATAGAAAAAGAAGTGGAAGACATAAGAAGAGAATTGGGGAAAGGCATATAGAGGATAGGGATCATGATGAAGCTCATAATATAGTAATAAATATAATGTACTAGATGGAATATGAGGATAAGAGTTAAGTATCCACTAGAGCCACTTGTGAAAAGAAGAAGGCACAAGAAAAGTGTCTTGAAGAATCAGAAGAAGAAAGAGAGATCATACCAAAGAGGCATGAGAAGAGAGATGTTTCCTAGTGATAAATAAGAAATATAGATAAGATATTTCTAATTGAGGATAATAATAAATAGATAAAAGTGCCAAGAAGAGCACATGAGGATGGAGACAAGAGAAGATGGACAATGTCTATGCCAAAGACATTCAAAGATACTATGTGGTTTCTCATTTTGTATGATAACATTTAGTTTAAGTTTATGTTTGAAGGTATGAATAATAAGTTAGTGAATTATAATAAAGAGGCCTCAAATTTTATGAAATATTGGCCAATAATATCACTCATCAAATGGCAAGAAGATGACAAAAATAAAGAACTTCTTGAAGGAGACAACAAGATAAATATTGAGAGCATTCCACATGTAGAAGATGAAGATAAAGATGAGTTATATGATGAGTTAAAATTCATATTATATACCATAAAGGATATGGTCAACTAATAAGATAATAATGTCAGCCAATAAGACATGAAGGTCACCCATGAAGACATAAAGGAAGAGACAAGCTTGCAAAAATTTCCATTAGAGGTAAATGAATGCCTAAATGTTGATTTTGATTTCATATATGAATAATAAAAGGATGATATGTAGATTTGGAGAAATAATGATAAATTTCAGCTCTCATACAGAGAACAAGGGAATAGGTATGTGTTTCCCAAGTGGTTGAAATAAATAGGAAATAAGAAGGAGTTGCACCTCAAACAAGAGGTCAAATAAAGAAAAAGTATAGGTGGAAACACAAATGTGGAAACCAAGAAAAAATGGTAAGGAATACCAAGTTGACATGGTAGAGAATAAAGTCATGAATCATGAAAGAGGTGAAATGAGAAAAAAATGGCAGCCCAATAAGGTACAAGGTAGAAAATGTGTGATTAAAAGCATGATAAGAGCAGAAGAGGATCAAGTTGCAAGTGTACTTAAAGCAAGCATGAAGAATGAAGAAGATGACAAGTCTACAATGCAAGTAAGAGAGATGGTGCATGAAAACCAAGATAAAGAAGGGAAGGTATATCCATATGAGTGCATAAAATATAAGTGTTTGCAAGATGTGTTTTCAAATGTTGTTTATGATGATATGTTTGAAGTTAACCCCAATAGCGAAGACATTTTATACATGGAAACAATGGCAATGATGAATGAATGTGTAAAAAATAAAAATGGGGATGAAGAAAATCAAAGAGTGATTTATAATCATATTATTTAGCATTATAATATTTATATAACTCTCAAAAATCATGGAATCCAAGGAGAAGACAAAGAATAAGTTGCCCAAGACAAGGAAAAATAATGTGGACCAAGATTTGATGAGGATTTGGAAGATACGGATGCACTAAAATTGTAATAAGATTTGGAGATGATAGAATAAATTTAGATTCCATACAAGGGGATGAAATAAGGTGACTTATATCAGATAAATATTAATGAGGAATTTTGAGAAACACCAAAAGAGGAGCAGGAAAGAGATACATAAAAAGTAGTGCAAACAAGCAAGCTAGTTAGCAAGTAAATGGGGTATGAAGAAGTAAAAAATGTGAGATATTTCATGGGTTAAGAAAAATATGAATCTAATTTTAATAAACATGCATATTTGAGGCCAAATATTGGTCAAATAATAATATACTATGATGAGGATGAGTGGAATAAAAAGTTGCTCTTGCATAGTGAGCAAGATGAGAGATAAAGGCATCATAAAGTGAAGGAATGTGAAGTAGAATTAGAAAAATAAAATATGATGAATAAAATTATAAAATTTGGGATTCATGAGAGGAAATTATATCCCAAGGAAGAATATGCTAGCAGGAGTAGGGAACAAACATCACTCAATAGGTAAGAAACAAGTGAGATTCATGAATAAACAAGACATAAAACAAGCATAAGAAAGAGTAATAGGTACCATGTGATTAAATATAAGTATTATGTATACCAAAATTACTTTTAAAATATGTATCATTCCATAAATAAGGATCTAAAATAGTTGGAACAATTCATATGGATGGAAGATGTATGGACAAGAAAGCTAGACAAAGCCACAAGGAAGAAGTGCAAGAGTTTGGCAAGTAAAAATGAGAAAGGAATGAAGAATATAAATCATTTTAACATGAAATAAACTAAAATAACCAACTATAAGTTGATAAATAGATCTTTTGGCACATGTTTTCTCCCTCCTAGGGAGTATGATACAAGAGCATCAAGCCAAGAAGCACTATTTTTGAGATGTTGTCAATAAGGGGTCAAATTTGGTCAAGTTTTTATGTCAAGGTTTTTGAGTGACCTTATTATGTCTATTTGTGTCTTATGAGTATATATGGAGTAATTAGAGTGTTTTTTTGGCTTCTATGAGTTTTCCCTCCAAAACTAGGAATCTAAAAAATCAAATAATTAAACTAAGTCTAGAAGGGTCAAATGCATAGTTTAAAGTGTTTAGGTAAGAAAATTTGGCTTAGGGGTTCATTAAATTCATGAGGAGAAGGTTTGGAATACATTCCATGTTTTAATTCCTAAGACAAGTCAAGTGAACAAATGTAAATCACCTTTTATATGTTGAGTTCGTTATGGAGAATAAGTTGGTGTAACTACCAACCAAGAACCTACATTGGAATTGGGGAGAGAAAAGTAATTATAGAGTTTTTTTGGTATAACATAGAATTAGGAAGGTCATATAATTAGAAAATATATAAAACCCTCACAAGAAAGATGAGCAATTCCTTATTTAACTGTATTATATAACTGGTATTCCAATGAATAAAGATTTGAATGAATTTAGTGTGCCAATGTATATGATGTAGTATTGTATTGTCATTAACTCTTATAATATTTTAAGAGGCCTTAGAGGCCAATAATACTCTGTATTATATGTTTCTATAGGTTTTTAACTAAACAAAACATGTTTTAATCAAGTAGAGGAAGGATTTGGAAAATGATTCCTGCAACATGAAATAAATCTCTTGATAGATTAATTTGAAAAGGTTTTGATCCTTGAAAAAATTTATAACATTTAAATATGGTATTAGAAGAATTATTTAAAATCAAGAGGATAGTAGCCATACCTATATACCCTATTGTATACCTGTGAATGTCAAGAAGGAAGGTATTGAATCTTTCTCTATAGATTAGTAAGGTGAAACTCATTATGACATGTATCTTTGTGTATGTAGGAATTGAATAGACCTTTATAGGTGGTGAACCCCTATACAAATGTAATAAATTAGAAAAGTAACTCATTGTATCCACATAGGCCCTGAGGACTACTATCATAATTAAGAGATGGAAGTAATGCTTGATTTTTACAACTTAGATCATCAATATTATTAAGGAATGGTTGGAAAGTGAAAGTGTTGAAATTTTAATGAAAAAAGAGTAATAGACCCCAATACATATGCTTGGAGAAGGTAATAAGTTTACACTAACATAACCCTATTCACAATTATGAGACCCCTATTTTTTAGGGTCAAGTCAAGTAGATAGCATAAGAGTTAAATGTCCAAAATATGGAGGTTAGGTGATAGGTGTTTGTCATATTAAAATGTTATTAAACATTAGAAATAAACTCTAGAAGAAGCATTGACATCCATTGACTACATATAGGCCCTAACTTAGCACACATTCATATTGGAGGACTCAAATTCTTTAATTACATAACACATAAACCTTGGTATGTTTGACGAGAGGGATCTAAAATTTTGGTATAGATAACCATATGTTATTCTAACTTGTTAAAGTTATGTGAGCCTTTTGAGATGACTTAAATCTAAACATGTGATAGTGCATACCTTATTTTGCCTAATATAGTAGGTTTTTGAAACAAAAATATTGTGTTTGGGGTGTATTATGAGTAAATAAAGGTGTATTCATCTTAAAATCTATTGGAGAAGCTTCACCTAGTTCAAACAGACCTAGAAATGTCTTTTGGGTCTTTTAAAACTCATTAAAACACAAGGAATGGAATTTTGTAGGCTCTTAGGCCTGTGTAAAGACTAGGAAACTCTAGATTAGGTTTTATCCATTTTATAGAGATCACGCAATTAGAAAAAAAAAGTTCTTATCTAACCATGTTGGAAGAGATTCATGTCTTTTTGGAGTGAAAGGGTACAAACAAGTATGAAATAAGTAGCTGAGTTGTAGTAGGGCCTAATTAGGCCTAGAAGGGCTAATTGGAAACCAAAGAAGGGGCATAAAGTGGTTACAAATATTTATTGAGTTCCTTAAAAATATTTAGAATTTGAATAGAGATAAAGAGATCCCCAAAGTGTTATTATACATTTAGGAAAGGTACAGGTTGGTCAAGTAAAAGGAAAAGGCTCAAAAATGTCTACTAGCCTATAGAATCCATAAAGAGTATGTTCGGTGAAAATGAGTGTTTAAAGATGAATGTAAAATTTACAAAGGTTTTTTAGGTGTAAATTTATCACTAGAAACCATCCAAGATAGAAGATAGAATACTTGAAACCTATTTCAGGAATTGACACTTAGAAAGAAGAGATTGCCTAGTAAGAAGCCTCAAAGAGACCAAGAACTATTTTGCGAGTATAATGAATGACATTATGAAGAAAATATATATTTTGAAAGACTTAATAGAGGGGTAATGACATTGATATATGTTACTAAGGGAAAAATAAATAGGAACAACATAAAAGAAACCATTATACATAGTAAAACATGAAGAGTGAATTGAGATAGTAAAAAGGAACATGAAGTACAAGCATGGTTATATAAAGAGATGTTCAAGGACATAATGTTGTCATTTTAATTATACCCATGACTCTAAATTATTTGGTATCAGATCAAGGTAAGCCTGGGTAAAATTTTATTTTGATTTCTTTACAACTTGTTGATTTGAGATGAATGCATAATGCCATGAGAGATGACACTTTATAGGGTATTGAGGGAGAAGGAGTATGAATATAGGTCTTAGATATTGAGTTTAGTATAGAGGTATAGCATATTTATAATATAATAAATACATACCCAAAGTCCTATGAGAAAGGACTAGAAGCTAGTCAAGAAAGGGCTAGTGAAGAAGAAGTTGAAGAGAGAATTGGAGCTTCAAAAGGAATGAAAGAGAAGATAAAATAAATGAGACTCCAAAATAGAGTTAAGGAGGTTAATAATAGGTCTTGGATAAAGTTAAAAAAATAATAAAAAAGGCTGAAAGGTGGTCTAAAAAGAAATGTTGATTGACTTTATAAAAGGAAGATCTAAATAGACCTAGAAAACAAAGAAAGTGAGAGAATATGGATATAGAAAAATAAGTGGAAGACATAAGATGAGAATTGGAGCAAGGCATAGAGAGGATATATCTCATTATTAAGCTCATAAGATAACAATAAATCTAATGAAGTGGATGGAATATTAGGATAAGAGTGAAGTGTCCACTAGAGTCACTTTTGAGAAGAAGGCACAAGAAGAGTGTCTTAAAGAATGAGATGAAGAAAGAGAGAGCATCCCAAAGAGCAATGAGAAGAGAGATGTTTCCAAGTGAGAAATAATAAATATATATAGAGAAGAGAGTTATCATTGAGGATGAAAATAATGAGATAGAAGTGCCAAGAAGAGCACATGAAGATGGAGACAAGAGAAGATGGACAATGTCTATGCTAAAGACATTCAAAGATACTATATGGTCTCTCATTTTGTATGATAACATTGATTTTAAGTTTGTGTTTGCAAGTATGAAGATAATTAGTGAAGGCCAAGCATTAGGCCTCAAATTTTATGAAAGATGGTCCAAGAATATTACTCATCAAGTGGCAAGAAGATGACAAAGAGAAAAATCCTCTTAAATAAGACAAGTAGATGAAGATTGGGAGCATTCCACATGTATAAGATGAAGAGAAATATGAGTTATATGATGAATTTCCATGAATATAAGTTGAAAAAAAGGATATGGTTCACTAAGAAGATAATAAGGTCACCCACAAAGACATGAAGTTCACCTATGAAGACATAAAGGAAGAGACAAGCTTGTAGTATTTTTCATATGAGGTAAATGAATGTTTAAATGTTGATTTTGATTGCATATATGAAGAATAAAAGGATGATATGAATATTTGGAAAAATAATGATAAATTGAATATATTATAAAGAGAACAAGGGAATAGGTATGTGTGGCCCAAGTGGATGAAACAAATAGATGATAAGAAGGAGTTACACCTCAAACAAGAGGTCAAACAAGATAAAAGTATAGGTGGAAAAAAATCAAAAATTTAGAAACCAAGAATAAATGGAAAGGAACACAAAATTGACATGGTTGATAACAAAGGCATGGAGTATAAAATAGGTGAAATGAGAAATAAGTGGTAGATAAATAAGGTAAAATGAATTAAATGGGTAATTAAAATCATGCTAAGAGCAAAAGAGGATTAAGTTGCAAGTGTACTCCAAACAAGCATGAAGAATGAAGAAGATGGAAAGTCTACAAAGAAAGTAAGAGAGATGGTGCATGTAAACCAAGACAAAAAATGGAAGGTAAAACCATATGAGTGCATAGGAGATAATTTTTTCAAGATTTGTTTTCAAATGTTGTTTATGATGATATTTTTAAGTTGACCCCAATAGTGAAGACATTTTATACATGGAAATAATGGCATTGATGAATGAATGTTTATCAAACAAAAATGAGGATGAAACACATCAAAGAGTTATTGAGAATAGTATTATGTAGAATGATAATATTTATAAAACTCTCAAAAATGAGGGAGTCCAAGGAGAAGACAAAGAAGAAGATGCCCAAGACAAGGAAGAACAATGTGGACCAAGGTGTGATGAGGATTTGGAAGAGATGGATGCACTAAAGTTACAATAAGAGTTGTAAATGATATAAGACATGTTAATTACATATAATGGGATGAAATAATGTAACTTATAGTAGATAAATATCAATTATGAATTATGAGAAACACCAAAAGAGGAACAACAAAGAGATGCACAAGAAGTGTAAATAGGAAAGCTAGTTAGAAAGAAAATGGGGTATGAAGAAGAAAAAAAGGTGAGATATTTAATGGGTCAAGAACAATATTAGTTTAAATTTTCTAAACATTCATATGGGAAGGAAAATATTTGTCAAATAATAATTTAATATGATGAGGATGAGTGAAACGAAAAGTTGTTCTTGCATAGTGAGCAAGATGAGAGGAAAAGGCATCACAAAGTGAAGGAATGTGAAGTAGAAGTAGAAAAATATAATATGATGAAGAAAATGATAAATTTTTAGATTCATGATGGGCCATTAGAGTCCAAGGAAGAAGATTCTAGTAGGAATAAGGAACAAACATTTCCAAGAGGCAAGAAACAAGTGAGATTCATGAAGAAACAAGCCATGAAATAAGCATAAACGAGAAAAATAAGTACCATTTGATTATATTTTAGTATTATGGATACAAAAATAACTTATAAAATATGGAACATGCCTGAAATAAGTAGATACAGTAGTTGGAATAATTCACAGAGATGGAAGATGTATGAACATGAAATCTAGACAAAGCCATAAGGAAGAAGGGCAAGACTTTGGCAAGCAAGAAGGATCAAGGAATGAATAATTTAAATCATGTCAAAATGAAATAACCTAAAATAACAAATTTTAAGGTGAGAAATAAATATGGTGGAATAAGTTTTCTCCCTCTTGGGGAGTAAGATGTAAGAGCAACAAGCCAAGAAGCACTATTTCTGAGTTGTCAATAAGGGGTCAAATTTCATCAAATTTTGATGTCATGGTGTTTTATGGACCTTATTAGGTCCATTTTAATTTTAGGAGGCCATATAGAGTCATTAGAGTGTTTTTTTGGCTTTTGGGAGTTTTCCCTCCAAAACTAGAAATTTGAAAATTCAAATTAATAAACTAAGTGTAGAAGGGTCAAATGCATATTTTGAAGTGTTTAGCTGATAAAATTTGGATTAGGGGTCCATTAAAGTCAAGAGGAATTTTTTTTCAATAAATTATATGTTTTATGTCCTAATATAAGTCAAGTGATCAAATTTAAATCACTTTTGTACTTTGAGTTAGTTATGTAGAATAAGTTAGTGTAACTACCAACCAAGAACCTACATTGAAATTGAGGAGAAAAAAATTCATTGTATATTTGGATTGGTATAATGGAGAAGATATGTATCTAGAGAGGAGTAGGAGGTTTAGAGAAAGAGAAAAGATAGAAAACCCTCACAAGAAATATGAGGAAGTCTATATTAGACTGTATTGTATAACTGACATTCCAATGAATAAAGATTTGAATGAATTTTGTGTGCTAATGTATATGATGTAGTATTGTATTGTCATTATCTACTATAATTTTTTGAGATTACATAGAGGCCAATACTACTTTTATTATTTATTGTTATAGGTATGCAACTAAACAAAGCATGTTTCAATCAAGGAGAGGAAGGATTTGGAAAATGATTCCTACAACATGAAAATAATCTCTTGATAGATTAATTTGAAAAGGTTTTGAACTTTGATAGATTTTTTAAAATTTAATTATGGTATGGGAATAATGATTTAAACTTAAGAGGATAGTAACCCTACCTATAGACCTTGTTGTATACCTATGAATGTCAAGAAGGAAGGTATTGAATCTTTATCTATAGATTAGTAAGATGAAACTCATTATGATTTGTATCTTTGTGTGTGTTGGAATTTAATATACATTTATAGGTGGTGAACCCATATACAAATTGAGGAACTCAAGAAAGAAACTCATTGTATCCACATAGGCCCTGAGAACTATTGTCACAATCAAGAGATGGAAGTAATGATTTATTTCTAGGACTTAGATCATCAATATGATTAAGGAATGGTTGGAAAGTGAAAGTGTTGATTTATTTATGGTTTATTGAATTAAAAAATATTAATGGACCCAAATAAATATTCTTTGAGAAGGTAGTAAGTCTACACTTACAGTGATAACCCTATTCATAATTATGAGAGCCTTATTTTGTAGAGTCAAGTCAAGTAGACCACATAAGAGTTAAAGGTTTGAAAGATGGGGGTTATTTGATAAATTTTTATCATATTTTAAGTTTAGTAAACATCAAAAATGAACCATGGAAGAATTATTGACACCTATTGATTATATATAGGCCCTAACTTAGCACATAGTCTTATGGGAAGAATTAAATCCTTGAATTGCATAACACATAAGCCTTGGTATGTTTGAGGAAAGGTTTCTAAAATGTTGGTATAAAAAATTAAATGTTATTAAAACCTATTAAAGTTATTTTATCCTTTTTAAATTACTTAAATCTAAACATGTGACAATGCATACCCTATTCTACCTAATACAATCAGGTTTTGAAACAAAAATACTATGTTTGGGGTGTATTATGAGTAAATAAAGGTGTATTCAATCTTAAAACCTATTGGAGAAGCTCCACATAGTTTAAAAAGACATATAAATGTATTTTGGGTCTTTTTAAACTCCTTAAAACACAATGAATGACATTTTATAGGCTCTTGAGCCTGTGTAGAGACTAGGAAACACTAGATTAGGTTTTAGCCATTTTAGAGAGATCCCATCATTATAAAA
Organism: Torreya grandis; assembly: GCA_037957365.1. Taxonomy (NCBI): domain Eukaryota; kingdom Viridiplantae; phylum Streptophyta; class Pinopsida; order Cupressales; family Taxaceae; genus Torreya; species Torreya grandis. Next base: position 696,591 of record JARHVA010004565.1, on the reverse strand, counting down.
ATAGAAATTTTTGTAGTTTTTCTTACCTAACCATGTTGGAATATATTTAGGTGTTTTTGGACTGAATGGTATAGGAAATTATGGATGTAAACAACTAAGTTGTAACATGGCCTAATTAGGCCTAAAGCGGCTAATTGGAAACCAAAGAAGGGCTAGAAAGTGGCCGCAGAGATTGAGTGAGTTCTTAAAACTTATAGAGAAGTTGAATAGAGATAAAGAGTGTAACAAAATTTTATTCTACCTTTATAAAAGGTGATAGGTTGGTCAAGGAAAATTAAAATGCTTAGAAAAAGGCTACTAGCCTATAGAAGCCATGAAGAGTATGTTGGGTGAAAATAAGTGTTTAAGTTTGAATGGATAGTTGGAAGAGATTTTTTATGTGTAAATTAATCACTATAAACCATCCAAGATAGATTATTTAAATTTTTAAACATATTTCAAGAATTGACACTTGGATAGAATAGATTGCCTAGTAAAAAGTCTCTCTTTCCAAGATCTATTTTGTGAGTAGAATGAATGGTATTATGAAGCAGATATAGATTGTGAAAGACTCAAAATATGGATGATGACATGAAGAGATGTTACTAAGGGATAAATAAATAGGAACAACATATTATACATAGTAAAAAATGAAGAGTGAACTTAGATAATAGAAAGGACAATCAAGTACAAACATGGTAATAAAAAGAGACATTCAAGGCCATAATGTTGTTGTTTGACTTCTCCCAATGCATTTGCATCAAATTTACTTAAACTTGAGACATTGGAACCTTTTGATTCACCCCTCTAACATTTTGATTTGAGATAGGTGAAAAAGTTGTAAGGACTACCATACTTGTAGTCACACCTCATTACCTTGTAGGAGGGTTTTTTAAACTTCCATGAACACCATGGGAATATCCCAAGGCATTAATATTTTATATATTTTTTAATAAAATTGAAGAATTTTTATTGAGAACATATGCATCTTTAACTATAATTTTGGTCAAACTTACTCCTTGATGCTACCATCCTTCATTTACTTATATGAGGTTCTCATCTTTTACTGATAGTTGAGAAGAGAATCCTCCTTGAGAAACCAAATATTAATTCCCACCTTAATTTTCATCCATGAACTGACCTTGCTTCCATTCCTCTCCATGCACAAGGTTATTATGTACTAGTAGCATGGCTCTTATGTTGGAGGTGGAAGTTGGGTTATATGCATTAGCTAGCCTATTGAAGTTAGGTTGTCCTTGGCCTCTGCCTTGACCATATTACTAAGGTGGTAACCTATTTCCTTGTTGAGGATAGGGGTATGGGTTTTTATTAACACCATACTATATATTAGGTTGCCTAGTTTGAGCCTTTAAGGCTTCATATCTTGCCTTTCAATCAGTTTTTTATTCTACCTTCTTAGGGGTAATTTTAGACTTAGTATTTACATTAGGAATTTGAGCAACACTTGGAGTATTAGTAAACATGTTTGGTAGCAGAGGCATGGATAATTTTGGAGGCAACTTTCTATCTTATATTAGTCCATTCTTAGCTCTAATGGCAAGTTCATATGATTCAGGTAAGGTGTAACCACCCATGAATTGTAACATTATGGCTAGGTCAATACTAATAGCCTTTAGATATGTAAGGAACACAAATATTATAGGTGGTCTCATGGGAGGAGGTAACCTATGCCAAGTCCTTTGGAATCTCTCATTGAAGTCATGCATTGTTTCCTTATAGCCCCTTTGAATTACATTGAGTTGATAAATAGGTGATGTGTGATCATTTTTGTCTCCAAACCTTGATGCTAACAACTCTCCAAAATCATCCCAAGTTGTGATACACCCTCCAAGTAATATCCTATACTAGTGAAGTGCTTTCCATTGAAGGGAAATGGAAAGGAGTCTAATGGAAATGTTAATCTCAATGACATTGTGAAAACTATATAAGTTTGAGATGTCCCTAATATGCTCACTAGGGTTGACACAACCTTCACCATTGAATGTGGGAATAATTTTAGTAAAATTAAGGGGTATATCATCATATGCATTGAGATGGATGGGATTTTTAGTGTTTAAGGTTAGGAAGGCATGTTACCTATCTATGTCTTTCTCAATTTCCTATTCACTATCTTGATATTACTATCTTTCAAAGTTCTCTTATTATTCAAAGGTGAGGATAAGATGAGGATGTTAAAATTCAAGAGGAATTTTATGTTGAGTAAGTGTATTTATAAGATTTAAACCTATACTATAAGTTAACCTAGTAATTAACATGAAGTATGAACACTAAAAAAATGGTGTACAACTGGATATTACCTTGAATGGAGTTGCCAAATGTTGAGTATAACACCATATGTAGTTGTGATGTTATCAAAATCAACATTCACCTTGACAAGATCTCTTTAGGACAATGGTCACATTGGGCATGACATAATTGTTGTCACAAAATCTTGCACTATAGAGTTGTTTTTTCAAGCGTACTTTAAGATTTAGGAAACATTGGAATACCTATAGGCTTATGGGTTACCTATGATAAATGTAGACATCTAGGTTTAAGGGTTAGCTCTTTAGATATGACTTTAATTTCTTATGACCTACACTATATATTTTATTAAATGGAAAGGGATATAAGTAACATTAAAATAACCAATTCTAACAAGGCGATGCAATAAAATGATATCCACTAGAATACCATGATATACACTTTGAAGGATTGTTCACAAGATTGGCTTCAAACTTCTAGGGTACTCCAACATAAGTATTTCAAACATGAAGGTGATATGTATTGGACTTCCAAAATTAGAAGGACAAAAGGTGTAATATTAGACATTAATTCAACTTCTTACACTTAGATATAGATAAGGACATTGAATATACTCCATGTGACATGCGAGAGAATGAATTTATTGCACACAATATGAGAGAGTAAGATGAATGTAAGGATAGGTGATTACCACCTATCATTAAAATTTTAAACTACTCCACACACTTGGGTAAGGAATTATAGAATCAAAAACAAATTCAAAGGTAAAAATTAGTATTAAAAATAGTATGGATTTGCCATATGAGACATGGACAAGACTATAAAAGCCAAAATGGCTTGCATTTATAGAGTGTGTAAGAGGAGACAAAAGAATAGGGTCTCAAGGTCAAAATAACAAGTGTCAAGTGATAAGGACCAGTTACATTGTATAATAATTAATTGAAGAACATAGTTCTAGAATTTATTCTTGGACAAGTGTCCATCTAAGGCATAAAAATCCCAAAACTAGCATAGGGTCCTCAAATGGCCTTGTCAAAAACTGCCTCCATGATGAGGAATCTCTTGAGAAATTGAAATTAGACAAGGGAAATTTGACATATGCACTATATTATGGGTTTATAAAAATTATATGATAGTTATTAGATGTTCCCCTAACTACTATCCATCTTTTGGACACTTATTCACAATATCTCCACTCATTCATGAGTTCTCTTAGCCTCATTCTTCATATTTTTCACCAAAGTGTACTTGATTTTATCGACTAGATCTATGTAAGAGGTGTTAGGAAACCTATATATAACTAATCTACCTTCCATTACATCAATAATAGCTTTAAAATGTCCCAAATTCGACTTCATATTCTTCTCACTAGGTGATCACTTGGTCTTTTCATTGCTTATTAGAAACTGTGTGAAATGAACTATGAAACATAGATGTTTCTAGGACTATATATTTTTATAAATGGGATTATGGAGATATAATAGGTCCCAATTGACCCATAAAATGTATCTCACATGTTCATCCTATCCTATACCTATAAAATAATTTAAAAAAAACTTGTAAAAAACCTTGTTTTAGGCTTGTCTATGCAAGTAGGGAACAAAACAATTTGATGGGAAGGAGCATGAGAGATTTATAAATAATTCAAAAACCATTTATATTACATATTATCTCTCCTAAATTCATTTTCTTTTTTTCTCTATTAGGTCAAAACCAAGTATTAAGGAAGGTTTTAATAGGTTTTGGTTCTTAGGTATTGTTCATAAAAACTAGACTTTGAAACTCCCAATAAATCCCACTAAGTTTGAGCTGAAGACATTAATCAAATGTACAAAAATCTTTATGTCACCATGCAATCAATCTATATATATATATATATATATATATATATATATATATATATATATATATATATATATATATATATATATATATATATATGAATTCCTGAATATGGTCTCTCAAACTTGCTCTTGCATTTTGTGTACCTCTAAGATGTTTTTAGCCCAAAAATGGCTCCTCTATAATTCACTATACAAAACAATGGTTATGACTCATCCTAAAATATCCATTTAAGGTATTCAACTATATTTTAGGGTTCATATGGCCCTAGGAGTGAATCTATACCTTTGTAGCTCTTTAGGTCTAGTCTTAGGCGTAATAGGCATAGTCTTAGGCCTAATAGGCCTCACTGTGCCTCATGACCTATAACCACCTATGATTATTAATGTTAAATGTATATTTGTCTACACATTTATTCATTTCCAAATGTAAATTTATTCAAAATCTTAGGACCATTCTAATAAACTTACCTAGACTGGGAGTGCCCTCTATCTAAGACAAAATAGAGGGAAATTCCCCTATTTTATACGAAAAAATGAGGCCATAGTAGGGTATAATATATATTTATTATATTATACACCAAAATTTATCCATATATCACACCCATAGGTCACTTAATTCTTTAAATCCCTCAAAAATGGCTCTCAAGACTATAACTATGCAGGGACTTTGAACATGGCTATAGGTTGAAGTTTAAAACTCATTCTCTATCTTATTTCCTTGGTTTGAGAACCTCATAGTATATGTCATAAACACTATGAGATTTGATATCATGTTCATCCATATATACTTATGTCAAACCTCTTAACATTTACTTTCCACTTGACTAGGCCTAATTCAAGAACTATAGCAGATTGTAGGTGTTTGTCTTAGTAGAGATTGGGGTTTCCTATATGTGAAGGTAAATTGTTTAGACACTAATCTTATTTTGATTCATCTCAAATCATTTCATATTTGTTTAAACTAAAATCTTGTCTTAGGATATGCTTAATGTTCAAAATGCCTTTTCCCCATGTACTATCTATCTATACTTAAATTATAGGTGGTTTTTTGAGAGAAAAAGGGACCCCTATAGGTTATTACATGTGTTGAAATATTTTAATTCATTTACATTTATTAAATTTGTGGCCTTAGCATTGTTTCACATTTAAAAGGGATTAGTTCTTGCCTTAATATCATGTTTTCACCCTAATGCAATCATTATGCTATATGCTTGCATTATCAAAGTTCTTTTTGTTTAAAATATCATTGAATATATATAGTGGAAGTCTATCTATGTCGAAACTTTGTTTGCATTATCCTCTTTTGATCAAACAACCTCCTTTTCATATCAAGGCACTATCTCTGGGCCTGGGCTACATATTGGAAATAATTGGACCTATTTATACTTTAAAATACTTAATTATGGGATGATATAGTGTATGGACAATACCTTATTGAGATAAGTTAAGGTAAGACTTACCAAATATAATTTTCTCAATCTAAGAATAAGGACCTAGGTATGTCCTCATACAATGGCCTCACTATTGTTACCATGATTATTTAAATTACCTTATACCTAACTAAAGATATCTATTGAGATAAAAAACCTTCATATCACACCATTTAGACCTATGATGAATACACTCAGGCTCCTATTGGAAACTTCTTGCAGGTGAAGATGCATGATATAATATAGTGTGTGTTAGATTGCTTCTCAAAACCAACTCATAACCTTTGGGATAACTCAAAATCAATGTTTCCAAATTAAAATTATTCTCACCATCTTGAATATTGTTTTTTCCATCATCATGATTGGTCTATGGGTTACCTTCACTTGATTGTAGGTGATAGTCATAGGAAAATTGACTATGTGCATTATTTAGACTTTTCACTTAACTAAAGGATACTCTTGAGACTAATATTTGAAAGGAGAGATGATTACCATGATCATGAGAGACATGTAACACTAATTCATCTTTGATCTAAAATCCAATATAATAAAATGGAACTCCACTACTGATGGAATCTTGTCTGTAGACTAGAAATGGAGCCCTCAACTAGAAAAGTGAGACAGTTCTACTCATTATTTTACTTCTAAACGTTGAAAAATGATTTATAACACATGTTATAATAATGGTAAAAATATATAATAACACATAAAAAACTATAATTACTTAAACAAATCCAAATAGAGAAGGAAATTAAAGGGTATGGGAATGAGCAGGCATAAATAAGTCACTAGCACTCTAAGAAATGGTTCATAGAGAAAAAACAACCAATAATTTGAATATTTCCATGGATTTTAAGTATAGAATGATTTTTATCATACACCAAAGTCACTTGATCCAATTCACCTCTTGTTATTCATAACAGACTGATACTAATTGACCATTTTTACATGCAAAAGAGAGTGATAGAAGAAATAGGATGGTTTTTTTCAATTTTAAAGTATGTCAAAGATTAAAAATCATGTAAAAGGACTTAAGGGACTTTAAAGGTCACTTTTAATTCTTCCACACATGCTAGGTATATCCTTTATTCTATACAACTATCAAAACTCTCCCTTTTTCAACTATTTTCTTGTATTTAAAGTGGAAGCCTACAAATTTTTAGTTATGAAACAGTCCCCCTAACATATAATAACACATGGTATGTTTAATAATACCTTAACACACTTTTGCTCCTATTAAAATTTTACTAGTCCCATAAATGACTCAAAATGACCTTATATAACATAAAATGACACTAAGGACTAATAAATGAATATGATCAAGGCTAAAGACACATTAAATGACCTCATGTGGACCATAGTGCACATTTTACCCCATATTGGAGCCCTAATCAATTTTTACCATATATGGGGTTGATGTAATTTTACTTGAGGTCAAATTAATCAATAGTACCTTATTTGACTTGCTCCTTTTTCCGAGATCATTTTTAAAAATTGTTTCTATGTATCTTTAAAATCACATTTATTCCTAAGACCCTTACTATTATACTAGTACATTTTATCCTTAACCTTTAGGAGAGGAGAAAGGTTTGATTCATTGACATGACATTTTTTCACCATCAACAAGCTTTGACTAGTATAAGAGACATGCCAAGAAATCACATCTTTTTGTGTACTCTACATTTTAAGTTTATTATTGCATTTTGATCATTACCTTACCTTTCATTTAATTATGATATGGATTTTAAATTTTTATGACTTTTTTATGTTCCTACTCTATATGTATTCATAATAGTAAACATGAGTGAAATAGGTGACAAACATAAGAGAGCTTACACTTAGTCTCTAGAGAAGAGTATCAAAGATCATGGTATCAAAAAGTTCCTAGACTTGCTCACAAGTAAGTGTGAAAACTCAAAATTGACCTATGTATACTTATAGTGAAGGGAAATAAAATGGAAATATGGAGATTTTAAAATATTTATTGATGGAATTAATTGTACAATGATCGTATGCCTATATCTTATCACAAATATGTAAGGTAGTGTTATGGAAAATGGAATGGGTTATATTGAATATATCTAATTCACTCAAAGATTATACTATATTACTAAATATATATCACAAGTAGCTATTAAAGTAATAACCATCTCAAATAGAGTGTAAAATAAGGAAGTTAAAGTGAATATTGATAAATAAGATCCATATGTGTTTATTCAAATCATAATGTTTAACAATAAAGATAATAAGTATCATAAAATAAATCATAATGTAAAAAACATATTATAGATGTGAATTAAGATGGTATAAATGAGATATAAATTTGATATAAATGAGATACAAATAATAAATCATCACCAATGTTCACAATAAAATATAAAAATAAAACCCAATCATATGATAATGTGATGAATAATATGATATGTCACACATATGTGCTGATAAAAATGCTGATATATATCATGATATACATCATCAATAACATTTGATAAATAGTATTATAACTAACATATATATTTTATCATGGTCTCATTTATCTTTAAAAAGAGTCATGTGAGGACATCCTCACACATGATCTCTATGGAAAAGGTAGGAGACTAGGAAGAATGAGGAGGTGGATGTGTTACCTCTTACGAGGGGTAATCAATGAAAGAAATATATACAAGAATATGGATGATATCATTGGATCTATGAAAATTATTAGGTATATAAGGTCATGAATTTTTATGATAATAATCGTGATGATTTTGTTATGAAGGTACAAGTGTAGGTTGTGGAAAATCATGAAAATGTTGTAAGAGTACTCTACATCTATATGCGTGATTTATAATACACTAATGCCAAAGGAAATAGGCTTCCATGTGTTTGTTAATATATTTTGGAGATACCTTGAGAGGTGGTAAAATATTATCAATATAAGGTTCTGTAATGTAAAGACAAAGTGCATTAATGTACTATCAAAGTTGCTGGTAGTGTGTGAAGTATGCATAGTTATGCCATGGAAACAACAAGTGAACTTGGGAGTAACTTAGTGAATAGGTTTATTATATATGGTAGGAACATAGTTATATGTTTTATGATATGCTAAAAATCTTAGATATTCTCAAAAATATTTATCCCAAAGACTAATTATCTTTTGAAACTCAAAATATGCTTCATATGCCCGTCATCTAGGTAGAGAATCAAGTTTTGGATGGGTAAAACATCATAAAGTAAATCAGTGTGATCTATGCATATATGAGTAGGCTCCTAAGTATGATTTCTAGCTAAAAGATATGGCCTTGGTGTAGGTTTACGTAATATAGATAACATCTATGGGGGAAGGTTTCTCAAAATATCAAAAAATGTAGCAAAGTGATAATGTATTGTCATGGCATGATCTTAGAATATACCAATAAGAGGCTCAATGGTGACTAGGGAAGATTAAGTAGAAGCTAATAACTACTACATATCATACCTATGAACAAAAATGGTAGAATAAATAATGTAAGGCAAAAATAAGGAGAAGAGACTATATTTACCAAGTGAATGATATGTACATATAAACTAGACTCATAATAATACTATAATGAATATCTATAATGAATAATTTAGGCATCCTTGGCTTGGGCATAGATAACTAATAATGGATCATCAAGAGAATATCTACCATTTTAATCATATGAATGAATATCACCAGTGTAATTATAAATAATTATATAAGTTGATGAAGAATGAGGGTGTGATTTATTAGGCTTTACTATTGAAGCAATAATTTCATCCATTAGCTTTTGATGAGACCTAGGTCATAAAAAAGGAGGCAATGAAATAAGTATGTGTGAAGGGAGATCAATTTTTTTATAGTTTCAAACTAATCTTATCAAATTTGTCATCATCATAATCTAATAAGTTATGAGGGAGGTTGCCCATATGTTATAGGTGTCCATTATATCTAAGTGTCAAGTTTATGAGATAGTTAAATCATTGATATTCACAGAAGTGGATGCTAGGCAAAGGCTTTAGGGTAGGTATTTTAAAAACACCATGATCTTGAAATCATTCAAAATTGTAAGGATTAGTGTCTCCTTAAATCTTATATACAGCACCATTATGGGAAAATTTGACACATCAACATTTTGAAGAAGCAATAGCTATTATGTAATGTGTCCAAGGTCAATCGAGTAAGATGTTATATGATAGAGGGAAATTAAAAATCATAATCTCAAATTTAATTATGATGGGGATGAATTTTATTGGATGCCAAACACAACCAGGGAGGGATTTTTATTTAATCATAGCCTTGTAACATGCTTCAAGTTGATTTAAGATTATATTTAGAGTATTTAAGATTTTTATTGAAGTTAAAGAAAGCAAGAAAAGTTCCAGATACTATATTGATCAAGGCATATTTAACTTGAATATCACCCATTTTGACACTAATGAATAAAGGAGGATCATCCATGAGAAGTAATATTATATCCATAATCATTAAATTAATATGAAATTTAAGTGTGAGAGAAGTATCTATAGTTTCATCAACATGTATAAACATTTCCTAACACTGTTTAAGAATAAAATCTTCAAATATGGACAAATTAACTTCTTTCTCCATATATGGAGGTTGAGGGATGTTCATTTAAAATAATTTTTTTATATGATTATGATGATGAGGGGAATTACCATGAGTTATAGAGAATTAATTCTATATTAGAGGCAATAATGTTAATTTATAGGATCCCATGTATCATATACATTTAGAATTGTATAAGATAAAGGTGTATAATGTTGAATAAATTCCATTGAATAAGAAGCAAAAGTGCATTTAAATTTAGGATGATTAGAGGTATGCTATTTTTTCATGGACATCATAGGTTATCTAGGTGAATCAAACTAAACTGAGGTGGTTGATATATTTTTTGGTTTAATTTAGTTAAAAAATGATTCATCTGAGGTGATTTACTCTCTGAGTGAAGATATAGGCACATAAGTAGAGTGAATTTAAGTATTCAAAACAAGTAGTTCTAAGTGGAGAGAAGTTGACTACATCAAATTAGTAGATGCCATAGTAATGTAATAAGAGGAAGGATCAAAGTGTGTCATTTTATTTGATATAGTTTGAGAAGATTTTAAGTGAATGGAGTGTGTAATGTGTGTATATGTGAGATTAGGTAGTGTTTACATATGTTCAGTATCTATGAAGCAAGATGGATAAGTATCTTAAATGGTAGAAAAGTATAAAATTAATTACAATTAGCATGTTAATAAGGATAGATATATGATACTACATGCCTCATGTCTTTCATATTGACTACATTTTCATCATTGGTTAGAGAAATAGGGTTAATTGGAGTTTCCACAACATTAGAGTTAAGAGGTTGAGTATTGGATTGATGATTGGGAAGTGGATATTTATAGATATAAAGGTGATCATTAACTTGATTAAGATTTTCATGCTTAAATTTGGAGTCATGAGATTTAACTACATTATAATATGTTTTTTGACATTCACAAATCATAATTTCATGATCAAAATTAGGACCAAATATAATTTCAAGAGCAAAGTTCCTAATTTGTCTATAGGTTTCATAAGAATGTCCAAAACTTACATGATACCAACAAAAATTTAATGGATCATACCAATGTTTAGTATGTCGATTAGGGTCAAGTTCTCTTTATGAAGGTTTATGGATATGTTTTTGGATTTCCACCATGGAAATATGTTGATGAACATCAACATTATTTATGTATGATGAATATGAGGTAGGTGGTTAGAATTAACTTTTCATAATAGGTGGGTAAATATTTGCCTTATTGAATACAGATGAATAATAACATTAATGACACGTATAAAATCATAAGTATATGTAAACAAATCATTGGTAGCTTGTTTGTTCTTAGATCTCATAATCATATGAGTTCCTGTTGGAGGTTAGGAAGGCTTGAATTGTCTTATGAGGAAGTTTTGGCATTTATCTTAAATGAGGGATTCTTCTAAATAGTTTTGAGAGAGATTAGTAACATGATATTAGAGTTAGGGATGAAGAGAATAAGTGAAAAAATAGAAGAGTCTATCTTCTAACATATTGTGTTCCACTTTGTTAGATAAGGCTTTCCATCTTTTAATGAAAACTTGAGAAGTTTTAGATTCTACCTATTTATAATTAATAAAATGGGATAAAATATTTTTCAGTTAGATCATTAGTTTGAAACTCCTTAACTAATGTATTAACTAAGTCTTCTAGACTTGAGATAGTATGATACTTAAGTTAATTGTACCTATGTAGGGCATCAATTGAAAAGATTTTAGCTATAAGTTTGGTAGAAATGAAGGCATTTAGCTTAATCAATTTTTTTACATGTTACTAAAAGATTTCAAAATTTAAGAAAGATCAGTATATCCATTATAAGTGAAAAGAGGAGTGATATCTCCTATGTCTATAATTGAAATTTGAGGGATTAGTGGTTCATTTTGAAGATGCTTGATGACTTTGTCAAAGATTTGGGATTGAGGGATAATATTACCTTATACATATCTATGGGTGGGGGTAGGAAGGTATTTAGGTTTTGCACTGACCATTGAGGTTTTTGATGATGAATTTGTAATTTCAAGAGTTAATTTTGTGATTGCATCATTTGGTTGGCATTTTTAGTTTGAAAGGTAGACATTTGATTGATGGATTGAAATAAGATTTTATTAGTATTTAGTGTATGTTGACTAGTGTAAATGGATTGAGATGAACCAATGGTAACACTACTATGAGTAGTAATATGGATACTTTAATTATACCAAATAAAGGAAAGACCTACCATAGTAGTGGTTATACATGACATAAAGGAAGAGGAAGGAAGAGAATAAGTCATGTTTTGATATGCCCCAAATCCCATCAAAATGGTATGTGAAGGTGATGGGGGACCTCTTATATGGGCCCATATTATGAGATTATATATGAACATAGGATCCTTGCCCCTATGTTTAGGGTTTTCATTGATGAAAATGATCATTTTTGGTAGTGTATCCAAAATCATTCTCATCCTTAACTATGGTCATGTGGGGAGTAAAATGAAATGGATCTAAAGGTTAGGAGGTAGAGAGTAAATTATAATCAGTTGTTCTAGTAGTTACATACATATCACTTTTGTCTTGATTATTGATAATATTAAAATGAGATTTAGTAGCTATATGGGAGTTAGTAAAATCCATCATATCATGTTATATTCTTTTTTTGGAATCATCAAATATATATTGCATGATGGGGAGTTAAAGTGAACACTATATCAACCAATTCAAGATATCATAAACTATATTATATTGACCATGGTCGATGTAGTTATATAGATATAAATTTGAAAGATAGAATATATCAATCCTAAGAATGTATACAATAAATAATATAGTTATTATAAAATATTATGTATAAACCATGATCATAGTTACATAGGTAGAGATGTGAAACATAAAATTTATCAAGCCTAACTAATGTAGTCAATAAAGGATAAGTTGAAATCATAAAATGTACTATATCAACCATGGTCGATATAGTTACATAGATTGAAAGGTAAAACACAAAATATATCAAGCTTGGTTGATGTAGTTAGATCAAATTATATAGTAGATCGACCTTGGTCAATGTAGTTATATAAACTAAAGGTTGAGATAAGACTATATCAAACATGATTAATGTATTCATATTAAATAATGTACTAGATAGAACATGGTTAATGTAGTTATAAAGGCTAAAATGTGAAACACAAAATTTATTGAGCTTGGTCAATGTAGTCAATAAAGAATAAGCTATAATTATAAACGGCACTATATCAATTGTGGTTGATATAGTTACACATAATTAAAGCTAAAACACAAAATATATCAATCCTAGTAGATGTAGTTAGATCAAATAATTTACTAGATATACTATGGTTAATGTATTTATACATGTTTAAAGGTTTATATAATACTATATAAATCTTGGTTGATGTAATCAGATCTAGGAAAATTTTAACAATATTATTAAAAACTAAGGTAGAGGAAAAGTAAACTCAATAGACTATATCAAATTTGTTTGATGTAGTTTGTTCACACACAAGAAACTATATTGGTGATCACTAATGTAATTGGAACACAAAACACATAAATTTATCAAAACTACCCAATAAAGTGTACAATACAAAATATAATAAAAATTGAAAAATTTAAAATTTAAACTATTTTCACTAACTATTTATTTAAAATGAGGATCAAGTAGATGTACTAAAAAGATGTGACTAATTTGTAGACTCTAAAAGATACTAGATTGCCTGCTAAATAATTTTAGTCAAATATTTTAGAGCACTAACTATGGATGGAATAACATTCCCATAGCCTAATAAATCTAGTTTCAAGGGTAAGCTGAGAGTAACTTCATGACACTAAATGCTAGTTGGTGTAATACATAATTATATGGGCAGATAACTTCTTAAAGTTTAATAAAAGGTGATCTGAGGTATTTTTGAGATATTGTGAGGCATATGGAAATTAAATTCCATGTTTATATATATAATATGGATATGAGTATTGGGTAAATCCCATCATGTCATGATATCTTTAAAAAATAGACAATGATCATAAACATAACACCACATAGCCCTTAATGATAGGAAAAAAGTGGTTTGAAAAACTCTAAAACACAATTTTAAGGGAAATTCAAACAAAGAGAAAATAAAAGACATAAATTAATTTACAACATTCAATGAATTGAAATAAACAAGCAATTAACCTGAAAGGAAATGTTTGAATAATTACTAAAATGAAAGGTTATGTTCTTTGTTTATGATAAAAACTCAAAAAAAACTTATAACTATATCGACGTAGGCTACCATAGTTGTTCAAAAAATATAAATTTATATTGATGTAGGTCAATATAGTGTATGTAAATATAACTAAAATGATAATAATAAATAAACTAGATCGTATAGGGTCGATATAATTCATTAAAAAGGTTGTAAACATATTACTATATTGAATAGGGTTGATATAGTTTTATAGAGAGATAAAATAAATTTATAACCATAGTAGACATGCTCAATATAGTTATTTGAGTAAAATAAATATGAAAGAATTTATTTTTTTGATTTATAAATAAATCTAGTTGTTTAATCAAGTTGACTAAAAAAATGAAGAAATAAAACTATATCATATTGGCTTGATATATTTGGGCTAGAATAATGCTTGATAAATAAAACTAGATAAACTTTGGCCAATGTAGATTTTTAAATAAAAAATAATGTATATCTAAGTGTAAGATTGTATCAACCTATGTAAATGTAGCTTGTTTGAAAAACATAGATAAATAACACTATCTTGACCTGTGTAGGTTTTATTTTCATGTGTCAATGTGTCATGATAGCAAAATATAGAAAAATAAAGCTATATTGACCAAAATTGATTAAGTTTCCTAAAAATAAATAGATATTAGATTGTATGAACTTATAATTATGTATCTTGTTTGAAAAATACATATAAATAAAATTATATTGACCCACACTTATATAGTTTCCTAATAGAGAAAAATAAATGGGTAATTCACATCATGTTCATTGGAATGTATGTAATGATCTAGGATTAACCTATAAATTATTCTATCTAAGAGATCCAAACACATATAATATAAATCAAATAGAGGCCACTAATACTTAATGTATTAGGATATGACCAAATGATCCCATAAACCTAGCAAGACGATCAATTATCAAAAAATATCAATGTATAGGGTTTTAAATCATCTAGGCAATCAATATAATGTAATAACCCTAACTAGATATTCTAATATTGGAATTAATCTAATCTAGTGTTGCCAAGCTAGCAACACTAACAAGGGAGAATGCTAAAAACAAACTAAAAGTGGTAAGGAACCATTGTAGGAAAATTAGGCCTTATATTACTTAAGGTGGGAAATGACAAGATTGAAAAGCCCTATATCCACACTAATTATAAGTGTAGAGTATATTCAAACAAGGATTTATACATTCATTTAATCTATTAATTATCCAATTTTTATCTATGAAATGAAAATGAAAAAGTTATAATATACTTACCTTGAACCAATCTATCAATCCTTAACCTTTCCCTTGGCCAATGGTTATTTCCAATATATTTTATGATTGTAAGTATTAAAAAGGCTGAATCAATATCTAGGCTAAAAATACTCCTATTGCATTCAACACTCCACAAGACAATTTTTTTTTTCTTTCAAGATTAGATCTAAGCAATAGCTTCTCCAAATGTTTACTTAAGTAGAATTGTGAGCAATGACAATGAGGAAATTAATGTTCTTTCATATTGGATTGAAATGTGGAATTGTATTTATAGTGATGGATGATACTAACCCTTATCAAAATTTAATTTGACACATTTGACCAACAACGATGTAGTTAAAAAGATGATGATTACTCTTGAACTAGGTAAACCAAGGATGACTTAGTTATGAATCATCTCCTATAAATCTCAAAATACATTGACCTACATTGAATTAGTTTGAAATTTGTTAGGATTCATGATAGTTAAATTGATTTAGGCTAATACAGTTAGAAAATATGGGTCTCGATATAGTTAGGGGTTATAAAGAAGAATATTTCTTAAGGGGCCAAGCTTGGTGAAGTATAATGGATATAGGCATGATAGATAGATAGATAGATAAAAATGTATATTTCAATCATCTTCAATCTACCCACCCATTTCCTAGTGTACCCTTTAAGGTACACCCTTACAGATATTGAAACTAAAAATATTGCTACAAGAGAGAAAGATTAAGTAAATGATAAAGTTTTTAAATTTTTTTTGTGTATACAAACTTGTCACAACAAAATTTGAATTATTTTTTTATGATGTGACATTATTTATATGTCATTTCACACATTTTTTAATCACAGTCAGCCTATGCAATCATAGTTAAATATATTTTAGGGAGGTTTACACATCCTTAGGTCCATTTATTATTTTTATCAAATTCTAAATTCTAAAACATTCTTTAGCATAATATATTTCCTTACCAGACTTGTATATTCAAAAAATTATATTTCAATAGTTTAATTATATTAGTTTAGAGTTAATTAAGATTAAAACATATTAAACATAGTAAATATTAGACCCTTATAGTGATCAATACTATCCATTCTATATTGGTGATATCCTAATGGATTTTTTAAGTTTGTTTTGTATTAGATAATTATGCCTTCTCCTGTACATAATTTTTGTGTATTTTATTGCCTTTGGTACTATGTGTAGATCTTAATTTTTCATCTTCTTTCATTCAAAATCTAACTTCACTTTTGACACATGATTGAATAGGGAAAATGTGTTAAAGATATAGGTTGTAAAACCCAAAATAATCCTTACCGAGTAATTTAGCATTACATGTGTTCCAATAATTATAAGAGGGCTCAAACCACACCTAGTTATCTGACCTAAGTGTGTGTGTGTGCATCATCATGATCATGCTAAAATGGAATACAATTCTTATATTTTAAAACTTGACAACAAGAAACTTTAACCTTGTGTTTGTATTTATAACTAGTCCTGGGGCTACTATTTTGATGGGTTTTCAAATGTGTATGCATTTTTGGTAATGTCTCAAGAGAGTGACAATGGATTTCTCAAGCTTATTATGAATATTAAATATGAGTACTATATGATGAACAAGTAATTACTGAGTAAGACATTATATCTGATTTGTGTTTATAGATAAATATTTCATATTTCTCCCCATAATCAACATATGAAACATGTCTAGGAAAACCTAAGGAAGATATTTGAATTTCAAAATTAATAGTTGAATGTTTGTATATAGTACTAATAGAAGTAGACACCTTTCATAAACCATAACTATTTGACTATTATTGACATTACTTGGAGAGGTAAAAATAATTATATCAAAAATGGATATAGTCTTCTTAGGATTATATAGTTTTCTTTAAAGTTAAGGGTGATCCTAAATATGTTTAATGGTAAAATAGGTTTTCAAAGATAATAGATAGATATATGGATATGGGAAAGTGTGTAAAAGAGTCAAATGTGTATGCATAAGTCTAAATATGTCAACATATGTCAAAATTGATGTTTTCAATTGTATAATACCAAATTTAGGTTTCTAAATACCTAAATTTGTACTTATATGTGGATTTAGGGTTGATCATATAAGGCATTTTCAGATGTATATGATTTTATGATAATGTCTTAATAGAGTGCTAATTGATTTGTCAATTTTTGTTAAGACTTTCCTATATGGGTATAGCCATATGAATGGTTTATATTTAGTGACAACTCTTTGATATTTACTACTATCACAAACCCTTGAAATGTGTTTATAATGACTTAATAAAGTCATCCCAATTTTAAAAATATTCATTGAGTGTTCCTTGACACTATTGACAAAATTAGATACTTGTGGTGAAAAGGAGAATAAGTCTATGTATATCAAAATATGTTAAAATCGATGCTACAGAGTGTTTAATACCAAATTTAAATGTCTAAAAACCTACATTTGTATTCATACTTTTCTCTAGTGTTGATCCTTTTAGAGGTTTTAAAATGTATATGCCTTTGAGCTAATGTATTAAGAGA
Organism: Torreya grandis; assembly: GCA_037957365.1. Classification (NCBI taxonomy): domain Eukaryota; kingdom Viridiplantae; phylum Streptophyta; class Pinopsida; order Cupressales; family Taxaceae; genus Torreya; species Torreya grandis. Next base: position 678,499 of record JARHVA010004565.1, on the reverse strand, counting down.
ATATTGATTCATTTCTCAAGCTTTGTTAAGACTTGTCTAAATGGGTATAACCTTAAGATTGTGTTGTATCCAACAAACCCATTTTCATTATAAAGAAATGGGGACCCTAGATCCATGCATTATTCATGTGAAATCATCCCCAATGCTGAAATTTGGGTCATTACTCAAAAATTTGAATTTGATTGTGATGGTATGGACCTAGTTAACTTTATCCCTTGGGTGTTTATACCATTATATTAAAAACCTATTTTAATTGATGTATCATTCTAAGGTTTTCATGGGCTTATCTTTTTATGTTTACACACACACACACACACACACACACACACACACACACACACACACACACACACACACACACACACACACACACACACACACACACACACACACACACACACACACACACACACACACACACACACACACACACACACACACACACACACACACACACACACACACACACACGCACGCACGCACGCACGCACGCACGCACGCACGCACGCATGCACGCACGCACGCACACGCACACACACACACACAAACTTAATATTTTAAGGTACTAATATTTCATTAGAAAATTTTGATGATGGCATGGCAGGTCCCACATTCTTGGAGTATCACTATCCATATTACTAGAGTCAAGATGTATACTCCCACAACATAAAATTTTTAGGTAAGATTGATATTCCTTAAAAATAATTTGATTAACTTGATATTTTATGAAATATGTAGGTCCTACACTTCTCAAATAATGATATGGTCTGGGACCCTCTCATTTAACTCCAAATTGCCATGTATATATCCATCCAACTAGACTATTGAGTTGCAGAGCCTCCTAAGATGGTATTACATTGGTATGAAATGAGATGTGTTGCTTAATTAGCATTAGACAAAATGTCTTATCCATACTCCCATATCCCCATGATAATTATATAATTGTATAATCCTAAGACCCCTTAAACTTATTAAATAATTTGACATGGTCCTTACAGTTCCTAGGCTAGTACTAAGATATTATGGTGTGGGAGGCCCTACCTAGTTAGTTTATACCATGTGTCTTAGTTTTATAATTATAGGTCCATATATATGGGACATTATGTTAAAAATAGAACAATCTTAGGCATTTATGGGGTCCACCTTAATAAACAAGCACACTTGGCAAGTTGTAGTTAGTCTCCCAAATGCCACAAAGTCAAGTAGAGGCACATTCTCAAATTTTTTACTATAATTGATAAGCAAATGACCCCCGTTTGTGAGGAAGTATGACTAGTTAGATGTTGACATATGGACATATCAAATTTTAACAAAAAGGTTCAAATCTAAATTAAAGATATTTGAAATTAAATTAAAAGAATAAAAATGTCTATTTTTAATATTCCATCAAATCAAAATTAATGTGCACATTGGTGAATTCCAATTATCATTAATTTGATTTCTATTTTAAAATACATAATATCTCCTCCATGTGGAGTTAATACTCTATTATTCTTAGGATTCAAACCATAAGATCTCATACTATTAAATAATAATGATACCTTGAACCATTGATAAAAATATCTTGTATCACTTTAATATTTATTCAATACATTTTGTGTTAACATATACCATGGTGGCATTTCATGATATTTGAATCTTGGACAAGATTTTAGAGACATGACCTTCATATAAGGCATAATGAGGTAGAAACACTAAAATGAGGTATTCAAGGTAGTGGATATATAAATAAAATATCAAGTAGTGGTGATGATACCCATGAGGAGATTGAATTATTATATGACTTGTTATTTTTCATCAATTAAGACTCCACAAGACTACTTCCAAGCTTGAGGCATTTCCCTTTAGTGACCTATTATATAATTTTCTCACAATTTATGCATGTAAAAATGATTTCATTCAAATTAATAATAAAATATAGAATATATTTGATCTTTGGGGTCACATTTAAAACCTATTATCTTCTTCTACATCAAAATATTCTCTATATAAAGGATATTTCTATGAAATGGATGGAGACACATGATATTCAGGAAACTCTAAAGGATTGGGTCAAAGATGCAAAGTGTTAGGTGAACAAGGAAGACATAGACTCAAATAAAATTTAAAAAAATGGATGAGCTAAAGTAGGTATTTTATTGGTTAATAGACTATTTGGGTCTAGTGACATTATGAATGTTAATAAGTTTTGGGTTCCTCTCCTCAGTCTAATCATTAGTGAAAATAAAATCCTAGATTTGGTATGTATTATAACTTTTGAATTGCCCTACCAAGTAGTTAGGGCTAGGAAAGGAGGAAAATATTATATGATGTCTTATTTATTATATTCTTATTGTGACACCATTCCATTTAAACACCCTTATTTTACACAATAGACACCTTCTAATCCTTTGGTAGATTTATTTTACTCCAAGCTTTATATCCACCATTACAAGGATCACATTGAAGACATTTTTAGTTATTTATACTTACCAATATACTTCATCATCGATGAAAATAATATTCTTAGGTTTTCTAAGGAAATTTCAATATAACCAAACTTGAATTGAACCAAACTACTCCATTTAGGTTACCCTACTATGTGTTTGATAAGCTGGTGTAGTAGGAGACAATATACCGATATGTCAATGGTGTGGAGGGTTATTATGATAATAGGAGGTAGAGGCCCTACACCTATCTATCATTAATCATTGGTCACCATGATTATAATAATATTTCTATAGTGGTAGCCATTTCAACTCATATGCCATATTTTAGTGCCTTACCATTCCATTGTGATAGACTATGGGATACCTAAGGGAGAGTATAGAGGAAATTGTAAGCATTAAGGGAAAGGTTCAATATCTCTTACCACCATTATCTCATGATGGTGATAGGTTTTATTTTATCCTTGTGGATGATAATGGATTAATTTGGAAATTTAAATTTGTAAGACTATTAGAGAAACAATTAGTGAAATAAGTCTTGGATGAGAGAGTTGGTGAGCCTCTTCCCCTAGATGAGACACAAAATATGGATAAGAGGATCAAAGATGTTATATTTTAAGGGATTATTATAGATTGCCCTTCATTTTCATTAGTTTTTATTTCCTCAACCAAAGGAAGAACATAGGTAAATCATCCCATCCATGTGCATGAAGTGTGTATTGATAATGACTCTAAGTACTAGCATAGATCCCTCAAAGCTCAAACATATTTATAACCTAAACTAAGAACCCTTACATGTAACATTACTACTTCATAGGAACTTTTTTCATGAACTAATCCTACACATATTCATGTTTCCCTAGGTTTCCATGTTTATTTTATTCTCTCTATTGTTTCTAGTTCTCCTATGGTTTATAGTTTCCTTATTGTCTCAAGTCCTCTTTTAGTAACTTATATTTCTCATCCTCATTGAAATTTTCCAAACATAAGGTGTTACATGAGTGTATAATATAAATGGCCCATTGGAACTACTTCCTTAGATATCTCTACTTCTAAGTGATAATACATAGGCAACAAGCACACTTCTTATAACTACATTGAGTTTTCAACAAATTTACCCAAACCCATTGGACCTAGTCGATTTGCAGTTCCACATTCTATAAATAGTCCTTTTTTTCCACCCTTATAAATCAAAGAGATATAATTTATCCTATAACTCCTTAATAACTAATATTTTAACAAATAACAACTTCCTCTTGGGTCCCAATTTCCTTTATTCTAGGTTCCCCAAGGTTCAGTTTCACTAGGCTCATCTCCTCTTTGAGAATGATGACAAATATCTTGGGTGTCATCTAACCCATATTAAAAATGATAAAAGATAAATTTAGGGCCTACATGAACCCATATTAATCTCCCATTTCTATTCATATATTTAATCCCATCACTTCCATTAATTCTCCATCTTCTTTACTAGTTACATCTTCCACTACCACTAATTTAGGGACCATTGGGCCAGAGCATGGGGGAGACTGGATAGATGCCTTATAAGCTAAGAAATTATATAGGTTTGATATGGTTTACCTAGGATACTTAGATATAAAAATTGAATTTAATAATGGAATAGAGAGGATGAAAATAGTTAAAACCACAATGTTCACACAATAAGGAAATCCTATAATCTGGTACATAAAACAATAATTTTTTTCCTTAACCAGGAAAAGAAGAACAATAAAGAAGGAAATAAATATTAAGGAACTAATATTTATTATGAAGTCCACCCATGATATGACTGAGAAAATCATGGAGGAATCAAAAGAGAAACATACAAAATTGGAGTCCTACGTGAGAACCACCTTCTCAATTGACCTGGTGGACAAAGTAGAAGGAACAATTTATAAATTGTTTCATAATTTATAAGGGATGGTGAAAGATTTTCTAAAAACGACATGATATACTAGAAAACACATGAGTATTTGGAGTGTATTTTTAAAATGGACATCAATTTGAAAAAAATAAAAATAATGATCAACAAGGGGATGTTCCCTTAATTGAATACACTTCCATTGATGTACCTCAATTTATACTAGACCTATGTTATGAACATGAGAATATCCTTGTAGTAATGGATTGGGGACATGAAGGAAACTATGATTCCCTTTTATAATAACAAAGAGAATATGTTTTTCTAATTTAAGGAGGTTAGCATCATAATACTCTTCAATTATGATGTCATAATTATTTCTAAAGATGAATTTATGGTTCACCTTAAGATATTTAAAACCTATTTAGAATAAAAGTCATAAAATCCTAAAAATAAGGAGTACCAACTATTTTAGACTTATCCACTCAATCCATAAGAAAAAACAACAAGATGAAAGAGATAAATGATAACTTGGAAGTGCCACATAAAATCCATGTAAAACTACTAACACATGGAGAGGTGTTATTCTTAGAACCCCTTGTCAACCTCCCCAAGCCTAACTGAGAATATAAGTTTATTTTTTGAGATTTGGTAGAATATGGGGCCAAATAAAGTTATTTTGTGGTTGTATTTCTGGTTTTAACTTATTTATAATCATGATGTATCTAAATGGTCAAAGAAATTGGAATATTATATTGTATTTATCTCTTTTGGGCATATGTGATGTTGTAATAATCTAGAGCATGATGGCCATGAGTGGGGTTCCATTGTTTTTGATGGTGGATCTCATTTCATTTTCTATACATACCTCTTTATAATGTTGTGTGATGGTTAGAGTTTTAATGGAAAACTAAGAGAACTTATAAAATTTGGAAGAATGTTCATTGTTTATTTATATTATAAGTGAGGCCCATCTATGGATCTTGGTATGAATGTGGTGGATTTTTTCTAGTATAAAAATACATGATATTAATATTAGTTGATATAAGATCTATTTATGTAGGCCAATTTGATTGCTAACCTATTAATATTTGTAATTTATTGTGTTTATTTGGAATAACCATTAGTTGATGTGTTTGCTAACAATATTTAGGGTTATTATATTATGATACATTTTTTTAGGAATCATGATTATTGTTAATATCACAATACTCTCTTCCCTATTTATCTTAGTTTAAGCCCAATAAAAACTAACTATATGGAGGTAATACTCAATCAAGTCCATGAAGAGCCTATGAGAATAGTTTTAACTCCCATAAAATATGATAAATCCCATTAATACCTTACTATCTCTCTCTCATTTATATTTTATTAGATTCAAGCTTAGATTTAAGAACCATCTCTATCTTTATTCAAGGAAATCAAAAAGGATATTTATATATTATAGAGTTAAGTGTATGATTGAGTTCTCTACTGGTAACAATAGTTTACTATCAGAATTATCACAACAAGCTACATAAGAGAGCCCAAAAATGAAACTCGTGCCATGGATTACTTTTATAAATCCTAATATAAGAGGTTAAAAGTCCTTGGGACCTTTGGTGTGGGTAAAATCCACATCAATAGATTGATTTGTGTGTGTGTGTGGGTCTATATATATATATATATATATATATATATATATATATATATATATATATATATATATATATATATATATATATATATATATATATATATATATATATATATATGATATTTAACACTATGACTAATCATAAAACATTTCTAAGATGACTTAATGGAGATGTCAAAATTTTAAAAATATCCATTGAGTTTTCCTAGACACTACTAACATAATTAAACATATGAGGAAAAAATGACATCTATCAAACTATAATTTTTACTATCATGAGAGTGAAAATCAGTGATCTGAGATATGTAGCCAATTTTTTTAGGATTATGGAGTATAATTACATAGACTAGGGTGATATTAAATATGTGTATTTTTAAATTGGATTACCCAAGATAATCAATGGGTAGGTAGATAGGGAAAAGTGTGCACAAGTGTAAAATTTCAAAGTATGTAGAAGTGTACTAAAGGTGATGTTATTAAGTGTTTAATACCAAATTCAAATATCTAAAAATTCCCCCTATCTTAGTATAGTGTTAAAATGATATATTGAAATGATAAACAAAGAAAGTTTTTACTTGTGATTAATCTGACTTTGTGTTGACATTTATGCCCAAAATTTACCACTTTATCCATAAAAAAATTATAATTAAACATGTATATATCAAAATTATTTATGATAAAAATATTAAATAATCTAAATCATTAAATTATTTGAAGTTTAAAAGATAAGGAATGAATACACATGTGGGTATGTACACAAATCTACCATTTATTTATAGAATGATATGGAGTGATTATGACCCAATGATATGCAACCAATGAAACCACGTGTTGAGGAGTATTACTAACTAAACCATTATTGGATAAGTAGAAGTGATAGAATTTGAGCATTTTAGAAACCTCAACTACACTACTATAAATATTACCTTATATATTTTTTGAAACCTTAAACCAAGTTTATATGTAAAATGTGGAACACAAAAATAGGTTTTTATATCAATGTGGAACCTTGAAATAGGTTTATATTTAAATTTAAGCTTTGAATCAACCATTGTAGATATATTTTAGTTCCAAAGCACTCAAGTAGTATCAGAGTTATGTTCAGGATTAATGAATCATGTGAATGCACAATTTCATGATAGGTGAGAGAGAATAAATAAATCAACACATAACTACAAGGTAATGAAATCAAATATACAATAACACTATATAAAAAAAAATAGGAACCAAAATACAAATCTTTGATTAATTGAAAAATATCACCAAGTGAGATGTACATATAGGAGTGTGTTTAATAACTAATCCATAAAAGGTGGTCAAAAAACCCTCAGAATATAATAGTAACTCCTCTATAAAATATGGTCAAAAAAGCCAAGAATAGAGGAGTAACTCCATACCTAGAATAGTCAGTCATGGGAGTTAATTCCTAGTCATCTAGTAAAACTGTAAACTTAAGAATGTTTCCCCATGAAAGTAGGAAAAATAAAAGTGAGGGAGAAAACCCCATAATAAATAAATATGGGAAAAATAAATTACCCATATTCTAACACCCCCCCATAAGTACAACTTAGGTAGTTAGTGTAAAAAAATGGGTCCAAAAAACTAGTCTTGATGAGGTACCCATGTACAAAGTAATATTTCATAAATTATAGAAAATGAGAAAAATATAAGGAACCCCACCCATAAAAAAAAGACATAAAAGAAGAGGCTAAAATTCCTACCACCAAGAATATGATGCTATAGTATTTGAAACCTCAAGAAGAGCCCAAATGAATATACTTGATCTCTATGAAAGGTTTGGTGAAGATGTTTGATATCTACTCTATCACCTATAATTATCTTATGTCAATGATGTCCCCATGAATGAGCTATCTAATAAATTACACATGAATATCTATCAAAATGGTCCACTAATGTTGGATTGGATTCCTACAAATCTAAATAGTAATCTAGTTGTAGTAGTATAGGATAGTAGGCTATCTAAATTAGATACCAAAATCTATGAGAATCCCCCTAATCTATATGGCCTTAGTCATAGCATTGATATCCCCCATATACTTTACTTTAATAGATGATAAAGTAATAACATTTTGATTCTTGATTGACCAATAATTGGACTTGGACCAATGGAAAAACTATAACCTAAAGTGGACTTACAATTATGAATATCACTAACCTAGTCTGAGTCAGTATATCTAATCAAGTCAATGTTAGTGCTAGCTCTTTAGTGAATTCTCTATACATGACCTAAATGTAATGCAAGATCGTCTTAGTTTATTTCCAATGTAGCTCATGGGGTTCCTAGATGAATATGGAGACTAAGCCCATTGCATATGATATGTCATGTCTATGATGTGTTAAGTATATAAGGCTACCCAAAATTAATGTATGTAAGGTATAATTAACCAAAGGTGAAGTAAAATATACCTCAATATTGACTCTATATAAAAAGGGAGTTATATTTGGATTGAAATCAACCATGTCAACCTAAGCAATAAGATGGAGAACATACTTAGGCTATGTAAGAGTGATCCATGAGTCAAAATGATAAATCTCAACCCCAAGTAATTAATGTATAAATCCTAAATATATCATGGAAAATATGTCATAAAGATCAATTTTTGCTACTACAATGAATGAACAAGAGCTACCAATGATTAAGAGAATGTGAACATAAAGAACTAGAATCAAGAGTGAATAATCACATTAGAAGAATATACATTCATATCTAAATGGCATCTAATGAATCCTACTATAAGAAGGAAGGATTAAATTTTTGTGAACCAATATCAAGGGGATTTTTTGATTACATAGATGGATTTATAGAGTTTACATACAATGGAATAATCCTTAAAAAATATTAGAAGCTATTTCTTTTAAATATCCTCCTCAAGATTAATGTGAAGAAAGGCATTCTTCACTTCTATATAATGAAAATACCAATGATTAGATGCAATAATAGTAAGTGTGAGTCTGATAGAGTTTATTTTGGAAATTGGTGTAAAGGTCTCTATATAGTCAATGCCATGCATCTATGAGAAACCCTTTATAGCCAGCCACTACTTAAACTTGTCAATGGAACTATTTATTTCATATTTAGTCCAATACAACCATATGCATCAAAATATCTTATTATGTTATGAAGACATGTCAAATACCAAGTATGATTCTAGATTAAGGAGTTATAATCCTCATGCATGGTATAATCTCACTCATGAATATTTGATGCCTCTTGAAAAGTCTATGGATCTAAGGTAGAGGCATATAAATCTTGTGGACCACTCTTAAATTCTAAACATGTCCACCTATCATTTGAAGGATCCAAAACCCATGTACCTAAACTCTACAATGTCTACCTAGCCTTAATATGACTAGAAGTGGATGAGTCAAGTAGAGAAATATCATCATCCAAAGTGTGTCTAGATGTGCATGAATATAAGTCACCATCACTACTCTTGCTATCAAAATGGGAATAAGTGTCCATAACCTATGGAATGTGCTTAGGCTGATATGAATCATTTCAACTGAATCTAAATGAGTCTAATGAAGTGGGAGAAGTGTTAAGTGTTGTGTCTATGGGACTCTCCTAAAAGTGAAAGCTCATCTTAATAAATAACTCATATGTTGTCAGATGAATAAGCTGGTACCTCTTGACACCATATGGATAACCTATGAAAATGAAAATATTACCTTAAGGTTACATAGCCTTGTGTTTATTCTTCAATATGTATGCCATAGTTGGAGATATAAAATCCCAAAAGTGATAAATTGTGTGTTTCTTTTTGAGAAATATACAAAGGGAATTATACCTTTTAAATATTTGTGAGGAATCCTATTGTAAATGTATCAGGCATAACTAATGGCTTTGATCTAATAATGAGGTGCCAGTGACTTAGATTGAATCATATACTTCACCATCTCTTTCAAATACATTTTATTACATTATATAATTTTATTCTATCGAGGAATATAAGTACTTGTCCACTATAAATCAATCCCCTCTACTATGAAAAACTACTCAAAGAAGTTGTTGACATACTCACCCCCATTAAATGTTTGAATAACCTTGATGAATTTCTCTGAGTGTTTCTTTGTAATAAATTTTAAGTCTTGAAACTTGTAATAAACTTTTGATTTCTACCTAATGAAGTGAAACCATGTGTATCTCGATAAATCATCAATGAAGGTAAGGACATACTTATCCCTTGTGAAATATAGATTGAGAAAAGTTCCCAATACATCACTATGTACTAAATATAATGCTTATGAATCCATCTAAGCTTTAACTTTGTTAAATTTATCTTGAGCATGTTTCCCAAGGGTGAAACCCTCATAAATATCCTTAGAGAAATGGAAAAAAGGTAATCTTATGACCATATCATTATTGATGAGTTGTTCTAGGTACCGATAGTTGAGTTGGCCAAACCACTCATACCAAAGTTTTTTAAATACATATACATGAATCAATAATATAATCAGAGAAGAATTAGGTGCCAAATGTTATAAGGTATATAATCTAACTTGGTGATCTTCCCTACCCACTAACACTATAGAATCATTATGAAACTATATAATTAGGACTAAATCTAGTGAAAACTCTACCCTCATGCCCTTATTGTTGTGAGTGATTTGATACACTAATAGGATATTAGTTGAATGTGATGGAGTAATTAGAACATTATTGAATGTTCTTTGATTAATTTAAACCTACCCTCGCATTCTCCCTTGTATTGAAATGTCATCACCTCAAGTGATATATGCAATGTTACAAGGCTCTAAAGAATAAAACTCAACTATTGAAGAGTATATGTGGTAAGAAGCACATGATTCAATAACCCATGAATAGGTTGGACCTACAACTGCTATAAGAACCTTTCCCTTTTATTTCTCTTTACCTTTACCTTTTTCCTTAGAATAATCTTGATTTGATGAATTCTTCTTAATATACTTAGGAGCACCTATGTTATTTTTCTCTAGAAAATGAGTTAAGTGATCAATTTATTTCTTCATGCACTTATGTTCATCATGCCCGTTATTATTAAAATAGTATTACTTAACCTTCTATTTCTTAAGTTTATCATTGGAAGAAGAATTTTAAGTGGTTGTTTTGGTAGAGGTTAATCCTTTATTCTTATCTTTGTTTGAATTCTTTGATTTCTCATTCTTAATAACTAGGGTTTAAGGTTTTGAGGACTTAAATGTGCCCACCTATATCAACTTATGTTTCTCCCTAGTTAAGTAAAAATGAAAACATTTAAGGAGGGAGTTTTCCATGTAGTGCCTAAATAAATTTTAATGGCATGGAAAGTAGAGACAAATACTGAGTAATTAGGACCTAGTTTATAGAGTATATAAATAATAAGTTGGCCATATTTATTCTCTATTCTATATTATTTCAACTTTAATCTTAAAGACTTGAACTTAGTGAAAAAAATCCTAAAGGGTGTCAAAGTTGCAAGGACTTAGGTTTATAAGCTCATTTTCAAGCTCATTACCTCTCATCACATGTAGTTTCCCATAAAGCTTTTCCAAAATGGTACATATTTCATTAGTATATTTAATAAGTTGTAAGTGAAAGAGAATATTATGAGACACATAAAGACACAACAACCCATAGGATTCATCACAATGGTTGTACCACTCAACTTTTTTTGCTTTTATATTAGGTTCAATCTCATTTCCCATTGTAATATGATGTAAACCCTTAATCCTTAAAATAATTTGCATTTTAGTTTTCCATTAATAGTATTTAAAAGGCATTATAGGATTAATTGAACTTGTATCCATTGTGTAGAAATAAAGTGGAGTGGTTATAGTTAAAGTTGTTTGTTATAGAAATAAAAGTATAAAACAAAATGGAAAGTTACTTAAAAACATGGTACACCCCCATGAACTATGAAATGGTGAACCCCCCAAATGTTTCAAATAATGCATGATCAAAATACATTAGGAATAATAGAGAATGTGTTTATAACAACCAATGAAAATATAAAAAAAGACATGATTTTAAAGATAAAATAAGGACATCAAGCTTAGTTGAAAATGCATCCAAGATGAGTACACAAAATAGCACAAGAGAAATAAAGAAGTGTTTTTTTGAATGCAATGGGGTTTAATCACGTTTAAAATTGGACCTCACCCTTCAATCTTCAACAAGAAAAAATATGAAGAGTTTTCAAAATAATATTACTTCTCATTTTAAGTAAAGATCATAATATATTTTTTCTATAAAAAATAATAATAATAAATTTCCATGACAATATTAACCCCTCACAATATTTATTAATTTATATAGAAAAAATTACCTTATTATATCACAATAATCTCTCCCCTTATTTTTTTTAAATAAACACATAATTTTTCATGGAGATTTATGATGAAGGACGTGGGTAGAAGATCTTAAGTAAGCACAAATAGAGAAAGATATAGTTGTGAGTTTATGCCAAAAGGGAAAAGAAACCAGGCCATAAACTTAGGTACAATGAAAATAACTACACCATGAAGAAGGTATACTGAATAATCAAACCATGGGTAGAATGGATAGTCTGAGGGTTAAAAGAAATCTGGTTTAGAAGAAATCCATGGTTACAAGGAAAATAATAGATAAAGGATTCAACACTAACTTAATGTGTAGGTCATGGGTAAAACATGAGTCTAAATGTTTAATTCAAGTAGCTAAGGTAAAATATTGAATTGGTATGCCCATATTTGTACCACATTACAAGACAATAGGACCAAGACATAGTTTCACATGAAATTAAGTTGATTTGATTGAATAAATATTTTATCTCATAGTTTATAACTGAGTCAAAAAAATATGCCTACAAACACATGAGATACCAATCCAATAATAGATCCCACATAATAGCCTCAAATAGTCAAAGATAAAACCAATAAAAGTTTATATTTTATAAATCTTGAGGTTTTTGATATTTCAAAAAAATACCTAATTTTTTTGTAAACCCTCTAAAACTTGCCTCATGATACACTAAAAACCCTCAATATTTGAAAATAAATCTTATATCATAAAACTAGACAAATAATTATGAGGTGAAACTATGATACCATATCAAAGTTATTGTTAAGATCACTGGATCATGTCAATGCATAGGTTATTGATATGTGTGAGACAATCAAGCACTCAACACACAACTACAAGCTAATGAAATAAAATGTATAAGAATATTAAATTAAAAAAAAAAGCCAAAATACCAATATTTCATTAGTGAAAAAGTCACCATGTGAGATGTAAATATAGGAGAGTGTTGAGTAAATCCTCCACAAAAGTGGACAATAGACCCTTAGAATAGTATAGTAACTATGATCATAGGAATTTTACATAGAGAGGAGGTTAGTCTTGTGTTAGTCCATTAAATAATGAAATGAACACACTAACATTCTAACATTTCTAACCTAGATTATAGGGGGAGCTTAATGAAAAAAATACAATTGAAAACACAACTAAAATGCAAAAGACACATAATCTCTTACTTTCCTTAAATTCTCTAAATGATTCACTGTGTGTATTACTCAATTTGTGCATCAAAGAGTCTTTGGAAATGGAAGTTGTGTAGCTCTTTATCTCCTTGGAAAAATGGGTTTTGTTGGCTTGGATCAATATTTTTGTAATATAGCACTATTGATATGAATCTCATGCAACGAAACTTGCATTATAACTCTATAATTTCCAAATTTAAACTCAATGGGTAATGACTTGTATTTATAGGAAATGGATCTAACCCCAATCCAAGGTGAGTCAAGGTAGAGTTAAGGTTTATAATGGGTTCAAACCTAATCTAAGTGAGTCAACATAACCCCAGTAGAGTTAAAAGGTGTCAATTACTCATGATTTACAATGAATAGGCATGGGTCTCCATAAAGAGATATTTAAAGATATTTTCCAAAGCTTGAAAACTTACAAAAGGTAATCATGTAAATCTATGATGTTTCATATTTTTGAATTTGCTTTTTATTTATTCATTAATTTCACATAGATTATTCAACTAGACATTTAATTTGGTTTATCTTATTAATTAATTATAATTATCCATTTAACTCTTTCAAGATTTGATTTAAGTTCATATGCCCCACTTAATAGGTCCATTGTCTCAATTGACTATTATGAAGACATAGGATGTTTAGAGATGAATCCATGAGAGGTTATGATTGTATATGGTAGGATACACCAAATATAAATGCCTCAACATGATTATGAGATTTGACAAATGATGCACAAATAAATTTAGGACATTCAACAATTCCTAGGATTAATTTGTGATGGTTGATAGGAATCAGTCTAAAGTCTAGTCAAAGGCCACTGGTGGCTAGTTTTAAGTGTCTATAGTTTTCACCTATTTGGGAAGATGTTGAAAGTGATAGGTAAATTAATATCTTCTCAAATAATTAAAATATCTTGTATGCCTATGAATTCAATGGTAATGGATGAAATATAGGTTCCCCCTTAAGGGAGTGATCAACAAAAGGGTCAGTGATTAGTCCCTTGAAAGAAGGAAATGATGTGACTAAAAATATGAAATGATGAGGTAGAAAATAATGATTTTCCCATAGGAAATTATAATCAATGGCATATGGAGCTACCCTAGTTGGGCAAACAAATAGGATGATTTTACCATAGGTGGTTATAATCATTAGCAAAGGTGGGATAAAAAGGTAATGATTTGCCCAAAGTTAGTTATAATTATTTTAAAAAGGCTTAGGGTAACAAGATAATGATTTTCCCAGAGGTGGTTATAATCATTGAAAGGGAAAATAATGATTTTCCCATAGGCAGTTAGAATAATTAGTAGGATAAACATGCCCCAGTTGGGTAGATTAAGATAATGGGTTTCCTAAAGGCTATTATAAGCATTATCATAATTAAAACATGCCCTAGTTAGGTAGAAGAAAGTTAAATATTTTCCCAAAGGTGGTTATAATCATCAACTCTCAAATGGATGGAAACATAATGATTTACCTAAAGGCATAATCACTGGCAATGCAAGTGGAGTTGTATACAATTATTTTCCTAAAGGTAGTTACAATAATTATACCCTAGTTATGGCAAACATGATATGAAATATGATGGTAAATTGGGATAGAGGATACAAATCAATTTAGCCAACCTATAAGTAGGGATATGTGCATCCAAACTAGCAAGGAAGACAATTCTTTCATTATTTAATTACTTTGTCTAGGATATGATTTGGATTAGATCGGGAATGATTTTTGGTTCTAAGAAGATATATCATTACTTCATTATTATGTAGACTCCCATATTTTTTTTCTATATCATGGAACAATAGGCATCATGATAGAACACCATGATAACTTGGCCAAAATATGCATAAGGACTGACATGTGATACAATATTAAATAAAAAATAATACACCAATGATAAAAATCATGATGACAATGTAGACATATGAATATGGATGGATTCAAGAGTAGTGAATAAAGAATCACCTAATGAATGTATATAGACTAAATCAATAAATAATAAGAAATCAAACAAATAAAAAAATAGAAAGATAAAATAATAAATAAACAACACAAATAACCAAAAGAACACAAAACGTAAACAATGGTTAAGCACAATGTTAGTATAAACAATACCCCACAAAGGGACATTGCCCCTAGATGATAAGAGAAAAAAAAAACAAGGTGGGGGAATAGAAGAAAAGTAAGAGGGTGGATAAGCTATCTCCAGATGTACTATATAAGTGGACATTGCCTACATAGTTCCATGGACATAATATCTACGAAAAAATTCAAGTCAAATGCAGTTCTTCTAGGAAATAGGATAGAATAAAAATGATCAGAAGAAAAACATGATGGTGTGATATAATAATATGGAGATGATCTTACAAAAATGCAAGTGCATGGGATACCAAGCCAGAAAGGATGAGGAAACTAAATGACAAGTGGTTTCTTGTGAGATAGCTAGGGATCCCATAATCCTTAAGGCAAAGAAGTGGTCAATGTTTTGTTTTTTATAAAATAGTTTTATTTTTATTTTTATTTTTGGAGCATCTAAAATTGATGGAGAATGATGAGATATTAAATGGTCTAGGCTCATAAAATGGTGAGAGTATTCAACCTAAAATTTCTCAAAAAGAGGCAAGAGCATGACTTAGGTTACTTTCAAAACTAAGAGAGCATTTAAATTTAGAAGTGCTCACAAAATGGTGAGAGTGTGGCTAAGGGGTGATTGATATGGCCTCAACTTAAATTGAGAACTACCTACTAGTCCTAGGATGGGACCTTAGGTCACTGTAGTTCTACATTAAAGCAGAGGAATCTGAATAAGTAGCAGCATAATCTCAAATAAAATAAGCAAAGTTGGTAAATGACATAATATGGCATATGTATAACAAGGTTATATTTCAAGGCATGATAAATAATTATTACCCCTAATTTTCTAATATGTGATTATAATTAAGAAATAATGGCATAGTTAAATGATACTAGTTTTCCCATAGACAATTATAATTAGTAGCATGATGGTGAAACACTAGTTTTCCCAAAGGTAGTTATAATCAGGCCCATGTGGTAGATAATAGAACAAGAAATGAAGGATGAAACTACCAAACCATTATCATACTACTGAAAAATATAGCCTTTGTCTATAATACTAAAAAAACTATTGAAACTTGATCTAAGTTTTTATGCTAAAAGTGGCCATGGAACGAATAGAATGGAACCAAATTCAAAGGGTTAGGAAGGGAGGGTGAAAATAACTCAGATGATAGGAAATGCATGGGAGAATGGTATGTTACAAAGAATAAAATTGATACCATGGTACAATGGAAATGTGCCTCATAGACAATACACTAGGTATTTCAAGTAAAGTAACACTTGAGGTGTATAATGTTCATTAGCTCATCAAGTTTGTCCCCATCTGGTGCAATGAGCCTATATTCTCTGGTACCATAGTTTGAAATAATTATGAAAGGAACTATCTAGTTATGTTTTAACTTACCTTTGTGTTTGTTCTTGGTCATGGTATTCTACTAGTTTTCATTAAGAACTAGATCACCAAGCTCAAATTCGCATTGATTATAGTGGCCACTAAGTTGGTTATGATATGCTTGTAAATTATTAATTGTGGCTATGTATTTATCATTAAATAACTCCATCTCTTACAGGTGAGATATGTGATAGTCTTCATCATCTAGGACATGCTTCAAAGACATGCACAAATAAGGTAACTCAAACTCAATGGGAAGAATGACCTCAATGCCATAAATAAGTGAATATGGAGTGGCTCTTATTGGAGTATGGTGGTTGGTACAATATGCCTAGAGGCCATAGAATATTTGGATGTGTCAATCATGGCCATCATCATTGATGATATTTTAAAGGATGATAAAAATGCTTTTGTTAGATGCTTCTACCTAGCCATTACTTTGAGGGTAATATGCCATGAAAAAATGTTGAGTAATCTTATACTTGTCACATAGTGATTTGACATCCTCATTTTTGAATGATATATAATTATTGGATATAATGTTTGAGAGGATACCATAGTGCCAAATGAGATGGTTAAAGATGAATTTGGAGATTTGATTTTTAGTCAAGTAAGTGAGGGGTATAGCTTTAACCTACTTAGTGAAGTATTCGGTGGTGGTAAGGATATGTTTATGGTCATCAGATGAGGTGAGGTTTATATTATCAATGAGATTGAGTCCCCATGTAGCAAATGGACATGGTGTAAGCATTAGATTTAGAGTATTGGCTGGGGCATGAATTAGATTAGCATGTCATCAACATTTGTTGCACTTTTTCACATATGAAGCTACATTTGCATCCATCATTGGCCAATAGTACCTAGTATGTAAGAGATTTTTGGATATAAATACCCCACTCATATGGGATCCACATATTCATTATTTAACTTCTTATAACACTAATTTAGATCCTATCAAACTTAAACAATGAAGCAGAGTTCCATAAAAACTATAGTGGTATAGGGTTGATCAAAGTAAGGTATAACATGTGGCATGGTGGATAAAGGATTTGGAATAATTTTAAGATAAGTATATTGAAATTATTTGGTCATGAAGATATGTTTAAATATCTAAATACCATATAGATTTGGTACCAACAATATCATAGATCATGGAGATGGTTGAAGGTTCATGAGTTGGTGCTAGTAGATTTTCAATGAGAAACAGGTATTCCTTGGTCATATATCTATTAAAAATTAAATATCCAATACTATCCATGGAATTTATTATTCTATTACTATCCCTTGGTATATGTAAAAATTGGACATCGACAATCTATTGTTTAATAGTGTCAACCATGGCTTGATATGATACCATTTTGTCGTTTTTGGTTTGAAAATGGTCTATAACCTAATTGATGATTAACATAGAATCACCTCAAATCTTTAGATGTTTTATGTTCCTATGTACTACCTATCTAATTCCTACAACAAGTGATTCATATTCAACCATGTTGTTGGTATAAGGAAAGCTAATCTAGAATGATTTAGGGATAAGATCCCCTTATCATGTAATAAACAAAAGGCATGATCCTAATCCATGTGTTTTGAATGATCTATCAAAATAAAGCTTCTAATATAGTTCCTCAATAGGTTTTTCAATGATTATCATAATGAACTCATATAGGAATTTGAATGTTAGTAGTTTTGTATTTGCAATGGGTGAATCAACAAGCTGATTTACAAGAACTTGCCCTCTGGTGCCTTTCTAATTAATGTATTCTCTTTCAATCTCACTTGGGAGCATGATCCATTTGGCCATGCAACCCTATAAATGTATTTTAGATAATAGATACTTGAGAATATTTACTTTTGAAATAACCATGGTCTTATTGTTTAACATGTAATGTCATAATTTCTTCACTCCAAAGACCATAACTAAATAAACTTTTTCAATGGGTGTATAATTATGATCATACACAACCAATGTATGGCTTAGATAGTACACAACATACTCTTTTACATTATCATCATGTTGAGCTAGAAGTGCCCCTAGGGCTTTTTTTATAAGTGACAATTATAGTAAGAATGGCTTTCTTAGAATTTGTGGTAATGAAATACATGGATTTACTAGATATTCCTTTAGTTATTGGAAAGATTTTTAGCATTCATCATTCTAATGAAATGTAACACCCTTATTTATGAGGTGTGTGAAAGGATGGCACTTGTTGGCAAACTAAGATAAGAAGCATTTGATAGACTGGATCTCACCTTGCAAACTATGAAGTTGTTTCAAGTTGGTTGATGGTGAAATATGAGTTATGGCTTGTACTTTGGTTGGATAAACTTTAATGACTCAATGAGACATAATGAAGCCAATAAATTTACCTAAATTAAATCCAAAAACACACTTCTTAGGATTGATTTTGAACCTTATATTAATGTATTCTTTCAAATATCTATCATAATGATGTTAGATGATTGGACCTGGTCCTTGATTCATTAAGGATGTCATCGACATAGACTTCAACAATATCATGCATCATATCATGAAATATGATAGTCATGACACTTTGGTATGTGGATCTATAATTTTTTAGACTTAATGGCATAACTTGATAATAGAATGTTCCCAATAATGTGGTGAATGATATTTTATGTTGGTCTTATGGTGCAATCTAGATCTGATTATATCTTAAAAATTTATCAATCAACAAAATAATTTCATAACCTGCAATAGAGTTGATAATAATTTTAATGTTTGGTAGAGGAAATTCATCCTTTAGGTAGGCCATATTTATGTCTATAAAATTAGTGCATATCCTAATTGTATCTATATTTTATCTAACTAGCACAACATTCAAGATCTACTTTGAATAGTCAATCAGTTGAATACATCCTACTTCCAAGAGTTTTTCCAACTCTTTGTTTACTAATACAACAATGTGAGGATGAATCTTGTACAATTTTTATTTTATAGGTTTCGCATTATAATGTACCATAAGGTGGTAAAAATCCAAGGTAGGGTCTAAACATGTCATGTTAGAGTAGGCCCAAGCAAATATATCAATAAATTTCCTCAAAAGGGCTATAAATATTTCACATTCCTACTTAGTGAGGGATGTGCCTAATTTGTTCCATTTTGGGTTGTCTAGAGTCCCAATGTTAAATTCTATAGTATCCTCCATAATAAGTTTTGAACCATCTTCTAAAATGGTCAATAAAGATTTAAATTGGGACTCTGTTAAAACTAGATCTTCAAGTTCTCCTAGGCATGATGAATTAAAATCCCCAATGGTAGGGATGGCCATGTGACAAATACTATTGATAACTCTTGGATGATTTGATCAAAATCCTATTGTTCTTAAAAACTAAACTTAGACCCATAAGCAAGTTCATCATTGGTGGTATCTTGAGTTATGTTTAAGGAAGGTTAAACACCCCCATCTAATGACACCTGAAATAGGTTTTCACCACTAGACTATCCTTTCTCTTTACTATTTCCCTAATCCAAAAGTGCCTCAAAGATATTTTCACTTTGGGACCTTGATGTTTTATTTAATTATTTATGGTGAAGGTTGTTCACCCATTCTTCAAAATAGGCCATAAGATCCAACTTGATTGAGAACCCTTGTTTGTGGTCTCCCAATGGAACATTGTCTCTTAAGCCTAGAAAATTGTAGAAGGACTCATCATTATAAAACTCATTGACTGACACTATTGAGTCTTGTTAGTCCTAGTCCATAAGTTGAGGATAATTTAAAAGAAGTGGATTGTGGTGATTAATTGGTCTAAGGGTACAAATGGCATTGGTATCAAACAAATTAGTATTGTCTAGGACATCAAAAGGGCTATGATCAGACTCTACTTTTCTATCCACATTGTCATCGCTATTCATTAGCATTAAAACATGAATAAGGTACATGGTGTCACCCCCAGTTAATTTAAATCTAAGATCGTATGTTCCTTTGTACTGAGTGGTAGAAATTGGCTCAAAAAAACCCTATTGATTTAGCCCTACGCTTCCTCCTTCATAGGCATGTCTTTCCATGATTTTGTTTCAAATAAGATACTTGCCATTGAGGTAATAGTTAGCTAGGTTATCATTATAAAACCATGATTCATCATCTGCAAGTGGGTCCTATTCTTGGCTAGTGTCTAGTTTGAAAATGATAGGTGCTAAACTATTTAATTTTCCTTTGCCTTTTTTTTCCATTCTATGCAAGATGGTTTGGCATTTTATCTTCTAAATGACTTGGGTTTTTTTTGGAAGTTTGGCAATGTGGAATGTATCATGGGTCAATTATTCTCTTGCGCCATTAGATAAGATGGTATAATGATTAGATATATCAAGAGGTGGCATGTGGGATAATAAATCAAGGGCATCTATGTCAATACAATTGGCCTTAGGGGAATCAACAAGTATCTATTTTCTTATATCCTTCTTAATAACCAGATTCAAGCCAAAATGGTACTTATAGCTTTGGTACTCAGCCTTCAAATTCTTGTAATGTTTGTATGGTTGTAAATATTTGTGAATGATAACCTCCATACATGAATGGGAGAAATTGATACACTAGTGAAATGTTGAATGGATTGCATGAATACCATGTATCCAAGGTCTACCCAAAAGCATATTATATGAAAAATTGAGGTCTAACACATAACATAGTATATTATGGTTTAAGGGCCCAATGATAAATGGTAAGTTGATGGTGCCCTGTGAATCCTACTCTTGATTGTCAAAGGCCTTGATTGTGATCATTTTTAGTTGGAGATCAGCTATGGTATACCCAATAATATTTTTGAGCTTTAGAGACATAATACTTAGACCCAATCCATTTTCTATGAGGACAATTTTAGCTTTGTGTTACATTATGACAGATTCTATGTATAATGGATTATTGTGTAGAGGGCCAAGGAATGACATATCACTTTGGTTGAAGGTTAATTGTTGGCCTGGGACTAAGTGCCCAACCAAAGCTTGAAATATGTCTAGATAATGTCATTAGGAACATAGGATTAGCCAAGGAACTATGTCAATGTATCTTTTGGATTGTAAATGTATGAAATATATCCAAAATGGATATTTGTGTGGGCATCTTTTGTAATTCTCCCACAATATCATATGTCTTTTATTGTATAGTGGTAAATGGCTTGTTCCTCAATAGAATGGTGGGTTGGATGGGTGAGGTGGCATATGTATGTGGACTTGGGATGGTAATATTTGACTATCAAGTTGTGATTACATAATCAAAATTAGATACAGGACCATTATTACTAACAAATGATAGTGGTATGGGGACATATAGGATAAGTCTCAGTTGATGGTGTACTTGTGCATGGTCATAGGTCAATGATGAGTTTGCAATATGTGGTCTAAAATTAATAATACCTATTTATTAATATAGTTATCTATGGTCCTAGGTCAAGGAAAGATCACCAACATGGGTTGGTTGACTAGAATTCATTATAAGTAGTCTTGTTTGGTTAATACTTGGTCTTGGATTGATGGAAATGATAGAAATGTGACCTCCTATAATATAGCCTAAAACCTTTTTATAGTTATGTGAAACTATGTGGTAGGTATTTTGATCATTGGTATAATTTTGGCCTTAGTTCCATCTATTTAGATGGGATTATTAATTTTATTGTTGATTTTTTTGGTCCTATCTCAGTTATTGATACTATTTTTGTTATGGTGTTGGTCATTGTTACTATTGTTATTTATTGTTATGTTATTGAAAGGGGTTTTTATATATTATTGGACATGGAAGCTCTATTATCCAATGTTATCTCTCCATTTTCCAACATATTATCAATCAAATGTTTATTTTCCACACAATAATGCAAATTATGTCCATTAACTTGATGCTACTCACATAATTAATTTTATCGACGCCAATCTGGATAAGGGATGCTCTTAAGATAGTGTTTTAGAATAGGGTAACTAACTAGATTAGTAGTAGAGAGATTGTGAAACATGGATTTAATGGGTTTTCTAAGGTCACTAAAGATGTAATGAGTAAGCATAGTTTTCTTTGAAGGAGGGGTTACAAAGGCAAAGGTTGTTGTATTTGTTGTGCTAGTCTAGGTTGTTGTGATTTCTATATTTGATGAAGATGTTATTGGTTAGGAGTAATTTTCATATGTGGTGTAGGCTGAGTAGATGGTGTTGGATCATTTGGACATGGCATGATTTGGTTACTCCATTCCTAAAAATGTTTTTGTTGTTATTGAATGACTTAGATTACTCATAATTATTAGCTATGTCTTTTGTGATGCTTGCACTTAGACTTGGTTCTTATTTTGGTTTCGACCATTTGCTATTTTTTTATTCTAGTTTTGATTTTATGAGGTAATCTTGATGATACCTTTGTTGATAAGGGCTCTTTTAATTAACCAAATTTTGTTAAAGATTTCCTTGAAAGTGTGTGCACACTATAGCTCTAGATGGTAAGATATCTCACTTTATAAATTATTCATAAGCACAATGGCTAATTATTTTTATAGTAGATTATTGATGGTTTTACTAGCGAGTGCTCTCGAGCACTGTAGATAGCTTATAAAGATTTTATCGGCCTTCTATTTGTCTTACATCAAATATAACAATGAATTCTCATGCTCAATATTATAAATGTGTTGCACAAACTTGTTTGAAAGATCATTAAAATCAAAAATTGAATTCTTAGGTAATTTCATAAACCACTCCAAAGCTTGTCATGCTAAGCTCCTTTAGAAGAATAGTAGGAGGTATATGTCACTATAGGCCATCATTTGACAAAAAATAAATAATTTGGATAAGTGGGCCTTAGGGTCTCCTTCACCCTTGTATTTTTCAAATTTTTATGGTTTGTACCCTAGAGGAAATGGTATTTGAAAATACTCCATGTTGAAAGGATAGGAACACACATCATCCAACTTAAACTTTTTTTGTCTATTTCCTAGCTTAGATGGTAGTAATTGCATCCTTCATTTATTGTAGTTATTGGGATATGAAACTAGAGGGAATATTGGTTTGAGGTGGAGGATGAGTGGTCAAAAGTGGATTACTTTGACTTGGGTATAGTGGAGGCATGGTTTGCTATGGAATGTTGGTTTGGGTAGGGAATTGAATAGGAATATGTATACATAGATTAGGATGCAATTTTTTAAATTCCATACATTGTGGTGTGATATTCTAGTTAGGATTTGGTATATGGTCTAGTTTTGGGAAAATTAGGGTTGAGATGGAAGGATATGTCTACGGGTGAAATACTATGCCTATTTAGGTTGATTAGGGACTTTCTGCTGACTAGTCAAACTTTGTTGATTAAGGGGAACTTGTGAACCAAGGCCTTCTTGTTGAGTTTGTGGCATGTTAGGAATAAAAGGAAATTATTGCCTAACCAGTAATTTTGGAACGTTAAAGCCTCTTGGTTACATGAATCCTTATTGGGAAGTAAATGCATGTTGAATTTTCAACATTTGTCACTGACCAACACTCATACACTATTAATTAGACATTATTTGGGATTATAATGGAATGTTGGTTTGTGACTAAATAGGTATGTTTGTCACTACTTGGTGAGGTGGAATATTGGTTTTCCCTTGTTGAAGTGGTATGATGTTTTGCCTCTATGATGTAGTTATGTTGGATTTTGCATATTGTTTTGGAATATTTGTCATTACCTATTATGGTGGAGTAATATTCATCATATTTTGTTGAGGCACGACACTATTTATTAGTTGACTACTCAACCCTTATGATTGTGTGCTTAAATAAGTAGTTGGTTGAGGGTTAGAGTTAGTTTGTTAATGTTAGGAGGTAGAAGATCCTACCTCCTACATTTGAAAATTATGTTTGGTTTTAATTAAAGTCACATTTTGTTATAGACTAGTTGTTTTTGCATTTACACCATTTTGGTCTAGATTGGGTGATACTTGCATATTAACCACTATGTTTGGCTAACTATTATGCATACATCTTTGATAGTTAAGGAATTAAACATGTTTCCCCCTAAATTAATTTACATGAATGGGTCTATACCCTAATTTTTTTAGCTTACCAATTTGATTAAGGCTCCTATTGAAGGAGATAACTCAATAAGAGGAGCATTTGACATGGTTATGTTGTTGAAATTATGTGCTAGATTCAAATATGTATCGTATTTTATCTACATCTATATTAAATGATCCTCCATGAGGCCCTTTCTTATAATAATCATATGAGGGTCCTGATATGACATCGACATTATAGCTTGAGGATTGATAGAAGAGGCTTGTTCAGTGTTTTGATTATAAGGCATGTTGTAAGGCCCTCTTACTAAACTTAATAAATTTTCATGGGGAAATTATGATGGAAGAATAGCCCCTACCTCCATATCTCTTATTAATACTTCATTATTATTTACAAGCAAGTGACAATCAAATAAATAATGGTCATAAGATGATGTAATTAAAATGTAGTATGATTGGTGTTGGACTTGTTATTCAACCAAAGGTATTCTAGCTAGGTGTTGTGCTATTTTCTATTGGTCTTGATCTAAGTATGTAGGAGTGTTGACCAAATAATGGGCTAAAGGATCTTGGCTTTGTTCACCTGATTGAGTTTTTTAAGGTGGATAAGGATTCATCTCATAAATGAGATCATCTCCATAGGGGTCTTAAGCAAAGTTCTCTTGTGTAACCAAATTACTATACCCTAGATCATACATGACACCACTAAAATTATAGTAAGACTTGTTTAAATCAATGGTGAATTCTTCATGAAAAAAGGGAGTTAAATTTCTAAAAACTCTAAAAAATAATGTCTATAAAGAAAAATAGTTCAAACTTGATCTAACTTAGTCAAAAGGATGGAGTTGTATCTCAAAAAAAATTATATGCTAAAATTTGGTGTAAAATAACCTAAAATCAAATGTCTAATGTTAAATTTATCACATAAAAAGGTCAAGTGGATGAAATAAAATTAGAATGCCAAAATCTAGGTTTAAATTATTTCAAACAAGTATAATCTAAGAAAATAAAGGTTATTAGGTCTTTTGGCCAAATGCAACATAAAAATATAGGCACAAAAAAATCCATGTGTTAAGACATTTGGAAAAAAAAATCACAAAATCTAGGATTTAAACAAAAGGATGATTTGATCTAACAAAGCAAAAACACTTTGGCATAGACTAAGCACTCAACTTTAGACATGAACTTGGTAAATTTAGTATAAGGCATGAAATAAAAGGCACTTGAAGATATACTATTTTCTCCCAAATAAAGGGATAAATAATAGTTTTCAAATTTGGGTACATAATCAACCTAATCTACACAACCCAAAAGAGAAAGATCAGTGTCTAGGCCCAAATTAGACAAGGCATAAATAAAAATCAATCAATGTTTGGATTTGAACTTGTAAAGGTTAATTAAAAACTTAGCTTAGGAAGACTAGGATTTTTTAAATCAAATAACCTAGATAAAGGTGAACAACATAATGACACTAGACAAATACCCTAAACACACATGTGGATTGGCTTTAGAAATTGGAAATTTGGACATAATGAAAACCAAGTCTATAAAATGAATCAAGTAATGAAATGATGTTATCAATATCTAAGGGTACGATCAATTTTTTGTTTCAATACTCGAAGGCACAAGATGTGAAATTATTTGGGTAGCATAACATTATCCATTTCACTCAAGTGACACATAACATTTTTGACACAAAGGTCTTAAAGTAGAAATATGGTATCAAAAATATGGCATAACACCTCCTTAAACAATGGAGTGATGTGGATACAAAACTCATTTTCACATGGAATAAACAAACAAATGGTTTTAGACTCAAAGACTAAGCAAGTAAATGAAAAATACCAAATACAACTATATTTTAACATTTAAATCCCTAAAACTGACAAGGTTACATTGCATCATTGAATTTCATCTATATATGTGTTCTTGGGAGAATTTTAAGTGTTAATCTAGAAATAAAAGTGCATGAAGTAGTAGGGTTTTTACACCCCCTTTCTCCTAAGAGATTGTATGACAACATGTAACTTCAGGCTACTCACCCTGCATCAATAATATGTACATGGAAAGTGGGGTTATTTTAGATGGTCTAAACATAAATTTTTGACCATCTAGATGGTCTAAAGTGTGATTCACACTAGTGATTTCTCACATCAATTGAGTTTAGACTGATTAACTTACTATGCAAGGTTATATTATTTTTCATAGTGATTTTATGTGCTTATTAGTGGAATCCCCTAATTAACTAGACCTGACTTGGGTTTTCATTATTATTAGAGAGGTTAGCCTCTCTAGCCCCTAGTAATTATAGTAAACATGCCATAGTTTATATACCTTACCATGGAGCAAGGTTGAAATCATGTTGGGAGATGATACCCTAGGTCAAATCTTCCCTAAATAACTCATGAGGAGGCTATGAAAGCCTGATTACAAGCCAAGTTGCATAAAATAAATGACCAAGTGAAAAGGCTTTAAAGGTTGTGTCTAGATCACCTAAACCATACAGGTTTTGGGGAGAGCCATAGAAAATTATTTTCATGCCTTGGAAAAAGGCACAAACTTTAAGGAAAAAGTTGTTTTGGTCATCCAATCTCTCTAAAGAGGATGAGGGAGAGCATACATGCATCCTTCATTTACAAAAAACAAAAAAGTATAAAACGATCTAGCATAAAACAAACAATTACAAAGAATTTTTAATTTAAGTGAATGTTTGTTTTATGCATGCACCAAATTGAGATGTTTGTAAAGTTTTTGTCCGCTTGGGCTTAGTTAAAAACTTTCACAAAACAAATTAAAATAAACACTTAGATTCATTTTAATCACTAAAAGGAAGTTTTCAAGAATTAAATATGTTCAAATTTGGCACTTTTACATGCATGACCTAATTTTTATAGGGTTTTCTTATGCGTTGAAGCACATTTTCAAGTTATAAAATAATAATTGAAATGGAAGGTCTCAGGTTTATTTGTTTTTATTACATAGATATTGACATTGATTTACATAGTGATCAGTGTTGATCTATATAAATTGGCATCAATTGACAAGAATCAATGTCAATTCTTTCTTGCTTATAGAAACAAAGGAAAACATAATAAATTTTCTCCCAAAAGGATGGTTAACAAGATGAGCATAAATCATAGAAATAATGCCAGATATTGCAATAGAATGGTTGGTAAAATGATATCTAGGACCTTAGAAACAAAACAAAATATAGAAATATCAATAAAATTTGGAAAAACACATTTCTTCCATGCCTTATTTTGCACACAGGGATTGATGACAATTATCTATGAAAAATTGAGTTTCACTAAAAATAACGTACAAAAACCAAAGTAAAAACTCAAATTTTTAAGATGATAAAGAATTCATTTAAAAAACTAAGAACAACACTTTGGTCTCCTTGGTATGTGAGATGTTTTAGGTCTCACTGAGTGTGTCATTTAAGATCATAATAATTTAACATAGAGAGGAAATTAGTCTTGTATTAGTCCATAAATAAATGAAATGAACACACTAACATGTTAACATCTCTATCATAGGTCATAGGGGGATCTTGATGAACAAAATACAATTGAAAACATAACTAAAATATAAAAGACACATAATATCTTACTTTCCTTGAATGTTCCAAATGATTCATTGTGTGGCTTACTCTATTTATGCATGAAAGAGTCTTTATCAATAGAGGTTGTGTATCTCCTTAGCACCATGGCTTGTGTTGGCTTGGCTTAATATTTTGGTGTTATAACACTATTGATATGAATATCATGTGAAAAAACATCCATTATAACTCTACAATTTCAAAGCTTTTTAATTCAACAGACAATGGATTATATTTATAGAAAATGGATCTAACCCCAACCCAAGGTGATTCAAGGTGGAGTTAAGGCTTGGAAAGGGTTCAAACCTACCCTAAGTGAGTTAACATAACCCTAGTAGAGTTAAAAGGTTTCAATTACTCATGATTTTTATTGATAGGAATGGGTCTCCAAAAAGAGATATTTTGAGATATTTTCCAAAGGCTTGACAACTTACAAAAGGTAATCATGAAAAACTAGTATATTTTATATTTTTGAATTTCATTATTTATTTATTCATTAATTGCACATGGATAATTTAACCAAGTATTTAATTTGGTTTAGATTATTATTTAATCTTGATTAGTCATTTAGCTCTTTCAATACTTGATTCAAGTTCATATGCCCCACTTAATAGGTCCATGGGCCCAATTTGATGCCACAGGTTGTTTAGATATGAATCCATGAGAGGTTATGATTACATACGGTAGGATACCCCAATTAGGGATGCCTCAATGTGATTCTAAGCTTTAATGAATGATGCACAAGTAAATTTGGGACATTTAATGATCCTAGGATTAATTTATGATGGTTGATAAGAATCAGTCTAAATTCTAGTTGAAGGACATTAGTCACCATTTTAAGGTATCTACATTAAATCATCTAAAAAATGTGGTCAATATATCCAATAATAGAGGATTAACTCCAATACCTAGAATATTTGATCAAGGGAACTACTTCCTAGTCATTAGATCAAGCTATACACCTAAGTAAGATCCTCCATGAAAGTATTAAACCTCCAAGTGAGGGAAAAGAGTTCATAAGAAATAAATATGGTAAAATTAAGTAATCCTCCTCTAACATGTAATACCACATTCCACATTGATACACAACATAGGAATAGAAAATTAATTGCATGAACAACATTCATGCCCTAAATCTGATCCATTTTTACCTCAAAGTTATATAATATGTTATCATGTATTACCAATAATATCATAGTATGTATCTGAACTTTATATATTTAATAAATATGATAAATCTACCTAATATAATCCATATAAACTATCTCAAAATGTCATTGAGTGTTATAAATGTTCCTCAAAATCATGTAGAATTTCCACATATGCCTCATATATGCCTTATTTTTTCCAAATTATCCCATCTAAATCACATAATCTTACCCAAAGTATGAATATTTTTTTAATTACCTGAATATCTAAGACAATCCCACTAAATGACCCCTTTTTATATGATGGATGAGACATGTGAATCATTCATCTCAAAATAAAGATTTATGTGCATCATGTGCTATATAAGAAAAATGTAATAATGTAAAATATGTATACAAACATGGTAATATATGTCATCATATAAATATTTGATCATTATAGTATACATGAAACATGTAATAAGGTAATGGGCATACAAGTGCCATGTATATAAGATATACCTATCAAGAATGATGTAATAATAATCACAATAGATACATGGTATAAATCATGGCATTAAACACAATATAATTATACAAGATATAAATAATGGAATCATGATCAATTGTAGTAATTTATATATTTAATCATACACACATCACATCATGATTATGAATCACATAAGTACTTAAGACAGACATGACTCTGACCCAACATAGACATAATACGGTCATGACTTCAACTAGAGGATCCTATACCATGACTAAAAAATGAAGTGATAAAACACTATCAACATACTCATAAAACACAAAATATGGTAAAGATTAATGATAACATAATGTATTAATAATCAAAATGAAACATGTACAAAAAAATAATGTTATTCTACATAATCAATCAAAGTCATCATCTAGTATAACACATTACAATATCAATTGGAAATAACACTCTATGAAGTATGAGAAAGATAAATTCATGTAAAATAACATAATATGATAAATGGGTTAGTATACAAATATATAATATGATAAGAGTGTATTTATTCCCCAATGTAGGCATGCCCTAATGTATAAAGGTTTCCCCTAGGTGTAAATAATATCACATATCTATATGTCCATGTGTAACCTATATTTCTTGCATCCTATTCATGTTTATAATGAAAAAAAAAAATAGATATTAGATATGTAATTCACCATGTGTATGATAAATAACATCAATAAATCATGTATACAAACAAAACATTCATGCATATATCTTGATTTTTTATTTTTTAAATGCATATATTTTTTTAAATTTTCAAAATTTTAATTTAAAAAAAAATGTCTGTACTAGTCCATGATCAAATCAATGTTAATGCTCACATAGACATACAAGATTGATTTATGTGAATTTCACATGTTTTGGGTGGGGAGTAGTGTATGTATCTATTGAGTTCAACATACCCCCATTTCTAATAAATGGGGATCCTTGTGTCAAATTGTAAAAATTAGTGCATTCAAATTTAAAATTTAGTTATTCAGAATGTCACTAACATGTTTGCACATTATTTGTATTTTAAGATCATCCACGCCATGGTGTGGTTGGTTTATTTTGTTCATGGATATAGTTTAATATTTCCTAATGTTGATAGATCTTGTTTCATCTTATAGGTATAATGGGGTCCATTTGAAATAGATAATTTTTGGGATTCATAATTTTAATGGTTTTAACTCAATTTGGACTTTTACTAGCCTTTGGTTTGATAAAATCCAAATCAAAATTATGTCTAAGCATCATGAAACCCATGGTTAAGAAACCTTAGCTTAATCCCTTTGAATCAAATTCAAAATTGGCAAAAACAAATTACGAGGGAACACTTTAAAAATGATATGGACTTAGTATAATTTTTATACTAAGGCTTGGTCATGTTTTTAAAGACAACCTAACCTTAGTCTAAAAATTATATATTTGGTCCCTTTATTTCCTAATCCCCTTATTCCTTTTTATCTTAAGCATGGTCTAACTTTATTATTTTTAGGATCCTTTTATTATGTTCCTATCTTGGTTTAAAGTAACACATGGCCCCTTTTGATATAATCTTAGGCTAGAATATTAGTCCTAAAGTATTATTCATGTTTATTAAAATTAAAATGACCTTAGTCTTAATACTTTACCCTAAATTCCATATGTCTCTGAATCCTAACTTAAACACTATGTTCCTTTGTAGGATCAATGACCCTTGTTTACTCATGTGAAGTTAATCGAACAATGTGAGATGAGCTTGATAAGTTAAAGACTTTAATCCATGAAACCAATCTTGCCTGACCTCATAGATCTTGATCAATGATCTGCATTCACACAGATCACCAATATCCAATGGTGCAAGATTAAAATGGGTCCTCACCTTTTTATGACATAGACTTAACCTGAGTTTTTACCCTAAGGTTTTAATTATATTTATTAATACAATAAAACCTTAGGATAAAATATTATGTTATGAATTTATTATTTGAAAGGTCCATTTTATCATGTTTCAATCTTAGGATTTATTATTACCTAATATAAGGTCATTTTTATCATATTTTTAACTTAGCTTAAATACTTTAGACTAACATTTATTCATATTTATTCATACAAATAAAAAAATTAGTCTAAGATTTTGGTCTAAATTTTATATTCTTGGGCTTACTCAATCTCCTTTTTATATAGGAATAAATCATGTTTAACTTCTTGGATCATGATCAATTACTCATGTTTGATCAAAAAAAGTTAATCCAATGAAGTGAGATTAAAGTTGAGAACTCAAGCCATGGACTTTAATTTAAACATTGAGCATATTTCTAAAGATATAGGATATGCATTCAAATGTACAAGTATAGATCAATAGATTTTATCAAGTCAAGACTATTCAATGGATGTTTGAGTTAATATGAGACTACTAAGTGACACAACCTCAGAGCCTAGTACACATTAAAGACCATGCACCTTTTAAAGATTAATGGTCCATGTTGATTCTTGCCTGCATGATCTAATAGTATGAGATCAATTTAGACTTTTCAAAGGGCATAAAAGCATTGAGTATTTGCTAAGTGGCACATAGTCCTAAAGATATGTTTAAAATTCATGGTCATGTACCCATCAATGACATCCACATAGATGTAAAATGATGGTCATGAGGACATCAATTTTAAGATAGCAAAGAGCCTCGATGATAAATTTAAAATTGATAGTCATGTTCCCATGAAAGACATTCATGTGGATTTTAAATGATAATCACGAGGATGCCAATTTTAAGATAGCTTCTTGGATCCAAATTCAAAGGCAATGGTCATTATTTGAACATTAATAAGCAAGTCTACCATGAAAATGCCACATAGATTCCATGATGATGCAACATAGATAGAAAATAATAAAACTAAATATTTTTTAGGGTTAGAAAGGAAAAAGTATAAATAGAAATATTTGAATCAAATTTAAGGCACAAGATCACATGAGTGAAAATGTCCATCACCATTAAAGCTCTAAAAGGACCTATAGAAGAACCTTAACATATAAAAAATCCCTAACTTGATCTATAATCCATCATAATTGAGTCTGGGATACCAAATCATTATCTGAGAAAGTGAAATTGACTCCAAGATTGAACTGTAGGCTACCAATGAGAAATTTGAACAAACTGACAGCCATGGTAGCCAAAAAAAAGCCAAAAAAGGTGCAAAGTGTTGGTTGAATATTTTGTCAATCAATGTACTGATAAACAAAATAGGTCTAATCAGCCAAAGTAGGAAGATTGGTCATCCAAATGTGTAGGTTCACCACATCAAAAGGGGACTAATCCCTTCTCTCATCAAGGGGAGGTTCCCTATATATATATATATATATATAGAAAATAATACTCAAGGGTAGGGTAAACCATCCATCTCTCTTTCTTTAGAGATGATGCGTGCAAATCAAATAAAAAATCTCATTAGAAATGACAGAAATCACTCCTCTTCTTTCAGAAGTACTATTCAGTAGACCACAAGAATACCCCTGGTAGTAATTGTAAAATGTAACCAAGGACATAGTAACCAGCAAATTGAGATGTAGCAAAAAGTCTCCACTTAAATTGCCCAAGAGTGAGATATGAAGGACAATGAGGGTGCAAAGTCATCCCAAGGTCCTTTACATAGAAACAAAAACAAAACACACTAAAAGCAATTATGGGGGAACAAAGTCTCTCCACAGTTGACTTCTGGACACCTTCTTGACTATTTTCACTAATCTTGCTTGTTGAATTAAAGGAACAAAAAATATATTAAGGAAAAAGACATAAGAATAGTTTCCCAAAAAATAAAGATATCATAGCACAAAGTCTAAAAAGTCACTTTCTTCTTATTCTAATAACAAATTATGATCAACAATCTAAGCTCAGAGTCTCAGTAATGCCTTTTAATTTGGGCTGAGTTTCATTTCTGATTATTAGAGAGAAAGATCCCCACAATAACAAGAGAGTCCCTTATACAACCTCTTCAAGAAGGACTTGGGAATAATAACACATCATGTTGCATTGAATTTTTTTAAGAAGACATGCTATAATTTAGGGGCATTTACCCATTTGCTTTTCTCAATGCAAAGAAATGGGTCATGCTATTGAAAGTTTGCATCTTTCAATATCCACCTGGTGGTCTGCTTCTAGAAACATATCTGATGCGCAAATGTTTTTGATCCTTCCTCATCATTCCTCCTTTTTTGGTTATTGAATTAGGTCCTTAATTCAATTTGATGCTCTGTTCCTTAGTCACTTCCTACTGGTCTTGGCCTTAGAGCCTTTGAATGCATTGGGGTATGTGCTTTGGGTCAAGAAGAGCCCCCTGTAAGGGTATTTGCCCTTTAGGTAGTCTTCAGTTAGCCTTCAAGATTTTTTTGGTAGGTCATTAAGTTCTTTGGCTCTTCTTTAAGGCTTTTCAAAATCAATGGCTATTTTATGAACCTTGAAATTGACATTTATGCACCTGTCACTATGTTTGAATTTCCAATGACTAGTTCACTGTTCTTGACTTTGACGTCTTCAGGCACATCACCCCTTGGACTTTCTTTGGCTTTTTTTGCTACTTGCTTCCTTCAAATTTCTTGTTTTGCATCCTCCCAAAGGGAAGGTGACCCTTCAGCTTTAAGGAAGTGTCTTTTAATTTGGCAACTGAGAGTCCCCTGCAAGGGCACCTACCCTTCGGGGTCCTTCGGCAACCTTTTGTCTTTAGAGTCCTTCGAAGCCTTCCCATAGACATTTTCCCATGGACAAAAAGTCTACAAGAATTATTTCAGCTACTTTGTCTTTGGCCTTCAGAAATTATTTTGGGCTTTTCTTTCTTTCTAAGGAAAAAGTTTGAAGGAATTCTTTCAGACAATTTCCCCAAAGGAATTATCTCTTTGCCTTGTTCATTTTCTCGAAAGAATTCTTTTGTCTATTTTTCTAGAGGAATTTTTTTGAAGGAAATCTATTTGCTCTTTAGCCTTTAAATTGGTCCATTTGCCTCCTTCCTACCCTCTACAAGGGCTATTTGATCCTTGGGCTTTGGGGCAGCCCCTTGAACCTTTTGATTGAACCAACTGATTGAACCAACTTTGGTTCAATGGTTCAATGGTTCATTCCCTTTGACCGCTTGAACCAAGATTCTTTGAAACAAGCCTCATTGAACCTGATGAACCTTGAACCTTGAACCCATTAAACCTTTAAACCAAATTGGTTCAATGGTTCATCGGTTTAATTGGTTCATTATTTTCATTTGGCTAAGTCCTTTTGATTTTGGTTGAACCAAACACATTGAACCATTTGGTCATTGAACCTATTGAACCGTTAAACCAAAGTGGTTTAATGGTTCATCAGTTCAATGATTCAAGCATCGAAAACTTATTCTTTTGATTGAACTTGCCTGTAGAAGCCTTTGAACCTGTTGAACCTTGAACCTTGAAGCGGTTGAACTCTTGTTGCTGATGTTGAACTTTTGAACCTGTTGAACCCGTTAAACCAAAATGGTTCAAGGTTTAATAGTTCAATGGTTCAATCCTTGCTTAGAAACTTACCGATGAACTCTTTTGGTTGAGCCTTGTCATTGAACTAACTTTGAAATTGCCTAAGTGTTGAGAGGTTGTTTCTTTCCTACAAAGTCCATAAAAATCAACTTGTGAAGTCCATTGAACTTGGCCTACAGAGTCCATAGATTTTCTTCTTGTAGAGTCCATAGATTTTCTTCCTATAGAATTTTTAGATTCAAGCCTATAGAGTCTGTAGATTTAAGCCTATAGAGTCCGTAGATTCCTAAGAATCTTGAAAATTGAGGAATTTGAATGTTCAAGACAAATTTTGAAAAGGGAAGAGACAATTTTGGTTTATAAGACCAAAATAGTTCAAATGTTGTCCCAAAAATGAGTGATGTTTTTGGGGGACAACAACTGGCTCCAGTTGGGGAACTTCTTTCAGTTGAAAACTTGAAACAGTTGAGGGGAGTAGAAACCAGAATCTCTAGTGTCTTCATGTGTACCATTGGGCTATGGAGTCATGTTACCTAGAAATGGAAGGAATAAAAAATGGAAACAAATAAAACAAAATAGAATTAAAAACTTTACAATTATACATATGTATAGATGTAATGATCTGATACTTTAGGAGTTGAAGTGTTTCAGATGCTACCCATTATGAGGTAGAGAAAAGAGTGTGCCATCTTGATATTTCAATAGAAAGCTATTTTCACCATTGTGTTGATGAATTATAAATGGGCCTCTTCAAAGGGAGTCAAATTTTCCATGCATCCCTTTTGGTTCTCTCCTTTTGTCCCACAACAGGACTTGATCCCCAATCTAGAAATTATGATTTTTAGCCTTTTGGTCAAAGAGTTTCTTTACTAGACTTTGATGAGTAGCAATTTGGTCCACCACCATGGTTCTCTATTCATCCAGCTTAGTCAGGCACATGATTCTCTTATCAAGAGATCTTTCATATGTCTGATCTTCAATTGCCTTTAATAGTTTCAAGGCTGGCAATTCTAAGGTGATTGGTATCTCAACATTGACACCATAAAGAAGTTGAGAAGGAGACATACCAATTTCCCTCTTTGGTGTGATTATCTCTGCCCATAGAGCATCAACCAATGCTTTATGCCATGTCCTTTGATTATCATCTGCTAGCTTCTTGATGATAGTTACCAGGTTCTTACTACTTGATTTAGCTTGTCCATTCCCTTGTGGAAAATAATCAAAAGAATGGGAGAGTGTAATTCCATAATGGAAATAGAAATGTGTAATCTCCTAGGAGATGAAACAAGCTTCATTGTCAGTAACAATTTTAGTTGGAAGTTCAAACCTAGAAATGATATTCTCCTTGAAGAAATTGCATAGAACTTCTAAATTAGCATGCTTAGTTGGGATTGCTTCTACCCACTTGGTGAAATAGTTAGTTGTTGTAATGTCATAATCATGTCCAATGCTTGAAGATGGGTTTATAGTTCCAATAAAATCAATCCCCCATTTCTAGAAAGGCTCCTCTATGATCACTGGCTTGAGAGGCAGGGTAGCTAATTTGGGTCTTCCAAAAAATTGTTGGAAAAGTTCACATTTTCTCACCCACTTATATGCATCTTGGAAAAGAGTTGGCCAGTGATACCTGGCTCACAAAATCTTGTGAGTAGTTACAGGAGTAGAAAAATGTCCTCCACAGGCTAGATTGTGGAAGGATTTCAAAAGTTGGCTTTGTTTCTCTTTGTCTACATAGCCAAGGAATACTCCATCTATGCTTCTCTTGTACAAGCCATTGTCCCAAAGGACAAAATTGGTAGCTTTCAACTTGATATTCCTCCTTTATTTATAAGACAAATGAGCAGAAGATTCACCATAAGTAAGGAAATAAGCAATACCTGAATACCACTCATTGGTAGTGGAGACAAAAAAGACTGTTGGTGTGTCTTCCACTTCAACTTCTACATGATGTGTATCTTTTGGCTTGTTGTCAACAATTAACTGGCATATGCCTTTTCCCTTGACCAGCTTTGTTAGCTTGATGTCTAGATCGAAGTCTTAGATATTTTCAATCCAATTGCCTCTTTTTGTGCCAAACTCCTACTAAGTTAATATGGACTTGACTCTGGTGTCAGTAACTAAGGCAGTAGTGTGTGAATTCAGGATATAGAAGCCAAAATGTTTGACTACTTTCACCACTACATAAGCATGATTCTCTATGTTTGAATACTTTATCTCATGGATTTTGAGAGGGAAACTCATGAAAGAAATAGGAGATTCCATACCTTCATTGTCTTGTTGAACAAGAATCATTGAAAGTGTGTGTTCAGAAGCAAAAGATGTATATGATGAAATTTTTGTTGTAATCTAGACAAACCAAGGTAGGGGCATGGGCAATGGCAGTCTTGATATCCTAAAATGTTGACTTGCCTTCTTTAGTCTAGCTGAAGGTGGTCTTCCCTTTCATCATGTTCACAATGTGTCTAGTCTTCTCAGAAACTTTGGGGATGAACCTCCATAAGAAATTCACCTTTCTAAAGAAAGACTGAACATCATTTTTACTTGTAGGCAAATTAAGCTCTTGAATAGACTTGACTCTATCTAAGTCAATCTTTATGCCTTATTTAGACATAATGTGTCTAAGGAGTTTCCCCTCTGTTACTCCAAAAATAGACTTCTTAGGGTTCAAGGAAATACCATTTTGGTGGTAGCGCTCTAGCACTTGTTGTAAGTGGCGTACATGATCAGAACGGTGCTTTGAAAAGATGGTTAAATCATCAAGGTATACCACTATGAATTTACCTATCTCATCTTTGAAATCTAGGTCCATTACTCTCTAAAAGGTGGCACCAACATTTATCAAGCCAAAAGGCTTTCTTCTATATGTAAATATACCCCAAGGTGTGGTGAATGCAGTCTTGTGTTGGTCTGCTTCACCAACTTCAAATTTATTGTATCCTAAGAAGCCATCTATCATTGATAACATCTCTGAACCTATCACCATTTGAAGCACTTGATCCATTATTGGCAAAGGGTAATTATCTTTCAAAGATGACTGATTTAGATTCCTGAAATCTACATAAATGTGAATTTTGCCACTCTTCTTCGTTATAGGCACTATGTTTACAATCCATGTGGAATGATGGATTGGGAAGATGATTTTAGCATTTAACATTTTTGTATCTCAAATAGAATAGTACCTAATATTTTTAGACTATACTATCTAGATTTTTACTTATAGGGCATTGAGTCAGCCTTGAGAGGAATGTCATGGCAGATTTCATCAGGTCTAAGAGACTTCAGGTCATCATAAGAATATGCTAAGACATCCATGTATTGACAGAGTAAAGTGGTGAACTTGAATCTTGTTTTAGGGGTGCAACACTTACCAATGTTAACCATCTTGGGATTTTCTTTAGTAGTCAAATTTACTTGATCAAATCCCTGAGAGCAACTTGAATCTATTTGTTGTTATTTGATGAATCTATCATGCCTGTCAAATAGTTTCTCAAGAGAAACCAAGCCTTTGAGAATTTTATTTCCTTTTAGCTATAAGAATTCTTCATTTATATTTGAACTAGATTCAGAGGCTGATTCATACTTCTGAGGTTCATTGCCTTCAAAATGTAGTTGTTTGAAATTGTCTTTTCATTCTAGGAAGGTAATGATTTGATGATCATCATTGAATACTTGCCAATGATCAGCATTATTAGGAACACTTGGTCTATAGACTAGCTCAATAGTATACCTGTCTTCTTTGAAATATGAGTGAAGAACTAAAAGAGTTCCTAAAATAGCAAGTGCATCAGCTCTATCATTAGATTCCTTGGGTATGGCAGAAATGTTGAAAGCATCAAAGCTTTTAATTTGGTCCCAAACCAGGTTGTGATAGTGGTGTAATCTTTCATTCTTGGTTTGGTATAAATTTCTCATTTGAGAAACCACTAATTTAGCATCCCCTTTGGCATGAATAAACTTGATGCCTTTGTCTTGAGCAGCCTTCAATCCAAGCAACAG
This sequence comes from Torreya grandis, assembly GCA_037957365.1. Taxonomy (NCBI): domain Eukaryota; kingdom Viridiplantae; phylum Streptophyta; class Pinopsida; order Cupressales; family Taxaceae; genus Torreya; species Torreya grandis. The sequence continues at coordinate 638,917 of JARHVA010004565.1, read as the reverse complement.
AGATTCATATTCAATTGTATTATTAGTGTTGCTAAATTGTAATTTGTAAGATGAAGAAAACATATCTCCTTGAAGAGATATCAACACAAACCTAGCTCCCAAACTAGTAGAGGAATAACTTCCATCAAATTCTAGAGTCCATACATCATCAGATACTAATTTTTCTTTAAACTTTCCTTCATTAGAGAGGGAGGGTCCTTTTTCATTTGTATTACAACCTACTAGTTCTTCTGCTATTCTAGTTGAGCTGATTTTTAGGTTGACACTTTCAAGAATTTTATCATGTGTTTAATGCACTTCATTTATAGATAGAAAGTAGTTACCCATGCCTAAGGATTCAAAAAGAATTTGAGCTTTAGGGACTGATGTTTGGGTGACCACATATTTTGCCTCCTTTTTAGGAAGCAACCTCTTCATTACACCTTTGACAAGTATTCTTGCCTCATATAGGTCCATGCTTAGTTCTCCTCCCACATCCTTACAAAAATTTTGTCCAAGCACAATGCCATAGGATGTTGGGATGTTAGCCACCAAGATAGTCATCTTGATTCTCTTGTCTGGAAACATTGCAAATGCAAATTAGGCATCTTTGATTTGCCTTAGCAATGGTACTTGCTTATTTTTCATGGAGAAACTTCTCCCAAATGTCTTGGTTAGTATGAGGCCAAGAGATTCAACTAGTTTAGTAGGCATGACATTGTCAGATGCACCTGAGTCTATAATACAATTACTTAGCTTATGGCCATTTGTTAACAGGGAAACATAGAAATGTTGTATTTTCCCAGGGGCAGCTGGAGGAGTAATGACAAGATTATTCAAAATGGGCATGTTCTTTGGTGAATTAGGAGTTACCTTTTTAGCTTCTTGTCTTATAGGGATGGTTTGGTTTTTGACACATTAGACCAACTTATCCAATTGATCATGATTAGACTACAAATATTTAAATTCAAACATTTGTATTTTTGTCTTTTTGACATGATCGATTATGTCAAATGGCTGAATTGGATTAGGAATAGAGGAAGGTCTTTCAACCTTTTGAGTTTTAGGAGGGATGGGAGGAGGGCTGGTTCACAAAATTAAAGTAGAAGGTGAAGGTGAAATTGATGTACTTATCTTTTGGGTGATCACCAGATCTTTTGATTGGTAAGGCAGAGTGGTTTCATGCTTAGTAATTGTAATTACTGGTTGAGGTTGCTCCTCTATCTTCCCTTTATCAGCTTGCTAGATTGATTGGTTCTTAGACTTGGTAAACACTATATATGATCCATCAATAGCTTCTCCTTTGCTTCTGGGTTCATCCTGGTAATTCAAGAAACTAATGTGGGAGTCACCAACTGATTCTTCTTGATTTTCTACAAGGAGATCATCATCATTTTATTTATTCAATTCAGACTATAAAGAGAACTCTAATTCTACTTCAAGATAACCCATTATTGAATTGGTTAGAGGAGCTTCTAGGGCAAGTTTCCCCTATGGGATAGGAAGATGATTTTGCTTCCCTTGATTCTTGGTAGCATTGCCCTGATATGACTAATTTGGAAATGTCCTCCTTGGCATATCTTTGTATGAAGGAGTCGAAGACATTCCTTGTACCATTTGCTTTTTGAGGGCAAGCAACTCATTTACCAACTTCTACACCATTGGATTTGTGGTTCTTGTAGATGAATATTTAGAAGATGATGAAGGCCTATTTGTATTTGGATCTCTTTTTATCTTCCCTGATAAGATGAGATCATCTTCTACCTCAGTGGCCAAAAGTGGAGTTGTAGCAAGATCTTTTGACCAACATGTCTCATAAGAAAACTTACTTCAGATAACTGAGAATTAATGATGAAGCATTTGAGATTCTTAGCTGTAGGTCAAGTAATTATAGGAATTATGTTCCTTAATTTGTCAAACTTGGCTATGAAGTCCCTCATTGGTTCATGAGGTTCTTTCTTCATCTATATAAGTTGAGCCAGAAGTGCATGTGCATCTTCTACAGGTTTGAATCTGGCTTCAAACTTAGCTTTGAGGGTATTCTAATCAATTATTGACTGAGCCTGTAAATGATAAAACCAATCTGCAGCAACACTTTGTAATGTTTCTACAAATAGCCTAACTACTACATCTTCAAATTCTACTCCAATTATGCCACAGGGTATGTTGAAGGCTGCAATGTGTTCATTAGGATGAACTTTCCCATCACCATAGAATTTGGGGAAATTCTTCTTTGAACTATGTGGAAGCTCATGTAGAGGTGGAGTAAGATTGAGAGGACCAAAAAAATTACCCCAGGTACCTTGAAATACCATTATATGACTATGAAAAGGAGGAATAACAAATCTCAGAGGGGTAATTATTGGCAAATCTTTATCAACATTAGAAGTGGATACTTTGTTTGGCAATGGAGATCTGACTTTAGTAGGAGGAAAGCTCTTAGTTCATTGGAGGTGAGATGGTGAAGGAAACAGATCAATATTACTTTCCTATACCAACTCGAATATAGGGTCAACAATACCTTTATCCCTTTGGCTTCGTGTATACCTTGGATCTGCCAGATTGTGAAACAAAAATGGAAAATAATTGACCTTGCTTTAGTTTGAAGCTTGAGGCTTTAAACTACGTGTTCTTTCCTAGTTAGTGTGGAGGTGAATGGTAAGGTCATAATAATAATGGGTAAAACATAGAAATGGAATGGAGTCTATAATGGATAATGGTAGAGACTAATTCCATCTGAAACTTACGGTTTTAGAATGCACATAACTATATCCCTAGTGAAGTCACCAAAAACTATTGGTTGAATATTTTGTTGATCAGCGTACTGATAAATAAAATAGGTTTGATCAGCCAACGTAGGAAGATTGATCATCCAAATGTGTAGGTTCACCACATCAAAAGGGGACTAATCCCTCCTCTCATCAAGGGGAGGTTCCCTATATATCTATATATATATATATATATATATATATATATATATATATATATATATATATATATATATATATATATATATATATATATAAAATAATACTCAAGTGTAGGATAAACCATCCATCTCTCTTTCTTCAAGGATGATGCATGTAAATCAAAGGAAAAATCTCAAGGGAAATGATAGAATGCACTCCTCTTCTTTCAAAATTACTATTTAGCAGACCACAGGAATACTCCTAGTAGTAATTTCAAAATGTAACCAAGGATGTAGTAACTAGAAAATTGAGATGTAGCACAAAGTCTCCACTTGAATTTCCCAAGAGTGAGATATGAAGGACAATTAGGGCACAAAGTCATCCCAAGGTCCTTTACACAAAAACAAAAAGAAAACACACTAAAGGCAATTATGGGAGCACAAAGTCTTTCCTGGTTAGTGTAGAGGTGAATGGTAAGGTCATAATAATAATGGGTAAAACACAAAAATGGAATGGAGTATATAATGGATAATGGTAGAGATTGATTCCATCTAAAACTTGAGGTTTCAGAATGCACATAACTATATCCCCAGCGAAGTCACCAAAAATTGTTGGTTGAATATTTTGTCTATCAGCATACTGATAAATAAAATAGGTCTAATCAACCAAAGTAGGAAGATTGATCATCCAAATGTGTAGGTTCACCACATCAAAAGGGGACTAATCCCTCCTCTCATCAAGGGGAGGTTCCCTATATATATATATATATATATATATATATATATATATAATAATACTCAAGGGTAGGATAAACCATCCATCTCTCTTTCTTCAGAGATGATGCATGTAAATCAAAGGAAAAATCTCAAGGGAAATGATAGAAAGCACTCCTCTTCTTTCAAAATTACTATTTAGCAGACCACAAGAATACTCTTAGTAGTAATTGCAAAATGTAACCAAGGATGTAGTAACTAGCAAATTGAGATGTAGCACAAAGTCTCCACCTAAATTTCCCAAGAGTGAGATATGAAAGACAATGAGGGCACAAAGTCATCCCAAGGTCCTTTACATAAAAATAAAAAGAAAACACACTAAAGGAAATTATGGGGGCATAAAATCTCTCCACAGTTGACTTCAGGACACCTTCCTGAATATTATCACTAATCATGCTTGTTGAATTAAAGGAACATAAAATATAATAAGGAAAAAGACATAAGAATAGTTTCCCCAACAACAAAAATATCACAGCACAAAGTCTAAAAATTCACTTGCTTTCTTATTCCAATAAGAAATATGATCAATAATCTGAGCTCAAAGTCTCAGTAATGCTTTTCAATTTGGGCAGAGTTTCATTTCTGATTATTAGAGAGAGAGATCCCACAATAACAAGAGAGTCCCTTATATAGCCTCTTCAAGAAGGCCTTAGGAATAGTAACACATCATGTTGCATTAAATTTTGTTAAGAATACATGCTATAATTTAGGGGCATTTACCCATTTACTTTTCTCAATTCAAATAAATGGGCTATGCTATTGAAAGTTTGCATCTTTCAACATCCACTTGGTGGTTTACTTCTACAAACATATTTGATGCACAAATGTCTCTGATCCCTCCTCATCATTCATCCTTTTTTGGATAATTGAATCATGTCCTTGATTCAATTTGATGCTCTATTCCTTAATCGCTTCTTGTTGGTCTTGGCCTTAAAGCCTTTAAATGCATTCAGGTCCATGCTTTGGGTCGGGAAGAGCCCCTCGCAAGGGTATCTGCCCTTCAAGTGGTCTTCGAATGGCCTTTGAGCTTCTTTTGGTAGGTCACTAAGTTTTTTGGCTCTTCTTTAAGGATTTTCAAAATCAATAGCTATTTTATGAACCTTGAAATTGATGTTTATGCACCCATCACTACGTTTGAATTTCCAACAGCTAGTTCATCATTCTTGACTTTGACATCTTCAGGTGCGTCGCCCCTTGGACTTTCTTTAGCTTTTTCTACTACATGCTTCCTTAAAATTTCTTGTTTTACATCCTCTTGAAGGGAAGGTGACCCTTCATCTTTAGTGAAGTGTCCTTTAATTTGGTAGCCAAGAGTCCCCTGCAAGGGCACCTGCCCTTCAAGGTCCTTTGGTGGCATTTTGTCTTCAGAGTCCTTTAGAGCTTTCCTAAAGATTTTTTCCATGGACATTTTCCCATGAACAAAAAGTCCACAAGAATTGTTTTGGCTACTTTTTCTTTGGCCTTCAGAAATTATTTTGGTTTTTTCTTTCTTTCGGAGGAAAAAGTCTGAAGGAATTCTTTCGGACAATTTTCATGAAGGAATTGTCTCTTTGCCTTGTTCATTTTCCCAAAGGAATTCTTTTGTCTGTTTTACCAAAGGAATTTTCCTTAAGGAAATCCCTTTGTTCTTTTGGCCTTTTAATTAGTCCATTTGCCTCTTTCCTACCCTCTATAAGGGTTATTTGATCCTTTGGCAGGAAACCCCTTAAACCTTTCGATTGAACCAACCGATTGAACCAACTTTGGTTCAACGGTTCAATGGTTCATTCCCTTTGACTGCTTGAACTAAGATTTTTTAAAACAAGCCTCATTGAACCCATTGAACCTTAAACCTTAAACCCATTAAACCTTTGAACCAAAGTGGTTCAATGGTTCATTGGTTCATTCTTTTTATTTGGCTAAGTCCTTTTGATTGTTTTTGAACCAAACACATTGAACCATTTGGTCATTGAACCTATTGAACCTTTGAACCAAAGTGATTCAATGGTTCATCGATTTAATGATTCAAGTGTACAAAACTTGTTATTTTTATTGAACTTACTTGTAGAAGTCTTTGAACCTATTGAACCTTGAACCTTGAACCTTGAAGCAGTTGAACTCTTGTTGCTGATGTTGAACCTTTAAACCTGTTGAACCCATTGAATCAAAATGGTTCAAGGTTCAATGGTTCAATGGTTCAATCCTTGTTTAGAAGCTTACCAATGAACTCTTTTGGTTGAGCCTTGTCATTAAACCAACTTTGAAATCACCTAAGTGTTGAGAGGTTGCTTCTTTCTTATATAGTCCATAGAAATCAACCTATGAAGTTCGTTGAATTTGGCTTGTAGAGTCCATAGATTTTCTTCCTACAGAGTTCATAGATTTTCTTCCTATAGAGTCCATAGATTCAAGCCTATAGAGTTTATATATTTAAGCCTATAGATTCTATAGATTCTTGAGAAGCTTGAAAAATGAGGAATTTGAATGCTCAGGATAAATTTCAAAAAGGGAAGAGATAATTTTGGTCTGTAGGACCAAAATAGTTCAAATGTTGTCCCAAAAATGAGTGATATTTTTGGGGGACAACATAAAGCATAGAGGGAGAATCTTTAAGGACACAAAATTTTATGTAGTAGATTTAAACATGGAAGATAAGAATTAGTCCAAGCTTTTTTGAATGATTAGGGAGCTACCTACCATCACCAAGGAATATGAGAAGAATGCATTAGTTAAGAGGAGATACTACAACCTAGGTTATTTTCAAATGACAAGCCTTCATCATGCTATGTAAAAACTAGAGGTAATTCACTACATAGATGTTCTCTCCCCTATTTTTAAAGATTTTAAGATTGAAAAGGGCACACTAGTGAATAAACATACTAGAAAAAGTATATATTATATTTCTCCCATTAATTTTGAGAACTACTATAAGTTTAACAAGCCCTAAGTAGATATAACCATAATCAATGAATCAGTCAATAATAATGACCTAAAAATTATCCTCACTCTATTGCTATACTTTATAAATCAATTATTCTCTGAGCTCAATAACAACATCCCTATGAAGCAATTTTGACCTAGGATCAGAATAATTATGACTTAAATGAACATGATGTATGGGAATCCAACCTCCACTTATGTTGATAAAATATGGGTTTCTTTGGTATATTTTATGGTTAAGAAGGAACACACCCCTCCCATTGGTGAAGTTATTAGCACATATATGTGTAGGCAGAGTTTTATAGTCAAGAAAATGACTAGGAACCAATTCTACATGATGTCCTACCTATTAGATGCCCTCCTTACCACTACCAAGATCCCTAAATTTAGAGGATGGTCACCTAAGTGGACACAAATAGTATCCTAATAATGCTCAAAGTTTCACATATTCAAGTATAGGGATCATATTTATTTCATCTATGATTGTGTCTATCCAGCCTTGACTGAGTCCATAACTAGAAACCCAATGGTAAGAGTTAGTCCTTTGGTCAAAAAGTCAATTAAATCCATTGATGATGGTTTTACCTAAATTTCATAATCATCAGGATTAATGGGACATAATGCACCCCTCTTAGGCTACCAATCCATGTGCCAAACAAGTTAGCTAAGTGTGATATATGAACATTTTCCTAGTGTCTATGACTTAATGTACATAAAGGCATCATCCTTCACTAAAGTCTTATCAAGATTGAAAAAGCAAAACATCAACCCAAAGGCTAGATTGATGAGAGATAATAAAAGGAATGATGATATACGGTAACTTGGTCTAAGGAAGTACCATTTTTGGGGAGGGGGGGTAAATATTATAGACCTCATCCCACATAACCAATATCACAAATAGAGATCCAAAATTATGGGGCATAAATTGAATAAATACCTAAATGAAGGAGACATGGTGAGGTGGCATCATCTTAAGCCTATCCTAAAGAACTAAGGTCACCAATTAAATTCATTGATGTAGTTGCATTGGATCCTATTGAAATAGTCGAAGATACACTACAAATTTTATCTAGTGCTTATCAATTACATAAGGAAGATGTCCAAGTAAAGGAAGCTCAAATTGAGGAATCAAAAGAAGATAAGAGGAAAGAAGTGACAATGTATTTGGTCCCTATTACCACACCTACCTGAAAGAGGAAAGCTAAGTTAGAATTGGTCCCATTAGGTGGCAAGATACTATGTTGACCTTCACTCATCCTTTGAGTGAGGTCATCCTTTTTAGTGAGGATAATCCAATTCATGTCCCAGCCATTACTAAATAGTTTATATTTGGAAAATTGTAGAAGATCCCTACCATGCACCATCCTTGGGCCATAAAAAAGTGTATTAATATAAATGTGCATTATGAGATTAATCCATGGATTTTGACCTTTCAAAAGGAAGAAGAATAAAAGATGGCTACCTAGGGGATTCAAATGGGAAATAAATGGAAACCCTAACTCCAAAGATCACTCAATCATTAGTAGGGGTTAAATTCAATCTAGAGACTACCAATTTAAAAAGGGTGATTGAAAATAAATTTATGGTTGTTGGGGAATAATTTACCCTCCAAAAGATAGATCCATTCACAATTCTAACCCCTATTGAAGGTCAAAATCAAGGAGAAGACAAGACATTCAAACAAAAGATCCTTGATGTAGGCTAGACCCAATCTCAACAATTGAAAACCTTGATCAAGGGCCTCTTGTAACAAAACAAGAATTTAAAGGAAGTTATTCTCTTATAAATACATGAATACATATTCACAAAGTTTGATGACACCATGACTGACCTTTTCAAATCTTTAAAGGTAGTCATAACTAGTTAGGGAATAATTGAGAAGCAAATCACTAAGGATATAGTCCAAGTTTGCCAATGGTAGGATTCAAGATATAAAGTGAAATACTTGATTAAATCCTTGACCAAGAACCTATTGCTTGAATTTAAGACTATCAACTTAGCACACTTGAATATGGCCATGGCCATATTGGTAGACAATATCAAAGCCTTGAACAATTGGTCCAAGTAGATCGAAGACCTAGCCAAAGACTTCAAATAGTAATAAGATGTAATTTTTCACATCCTAGATAGTTTGATCAAAGAAACCACTTCAATCAACTCATTATTTCTTATAGTTTATGAAAACTTAAAGAATAAAACGTTTCAGCTTATTTAGGATGTAAGAAACCAAGGGCAAGGCCAAACAATAGATGACAAAAATAAAATCATGGGCCTACTTTTGACATTTAAATAAAAATTGGAAATGCCAAGGGAATCAATCAAGCAATAGATAAGCTTGAGAGGAACCTCAAAGACCTAGAGGATCATGGAAAAGAGCTCTTCATAAATTATGTTGTTGACCTCTAGTTCATCAATGAGCAACACTATAGGATGAAGATTCTTCAACAAAAATAGGGAACTATATTGATTTAGGGACCTCAAATTAGTTAGGAATATTATTATTATAGAGCTTTGTAACATTTTTAAAGTATAACATTCTTTTGTAAAGGCATGTGCATCTTTTAATCACATTCCCTATAGGTTAGTCCACTTGGAAAATTTTAGTGTATTCTAGAACTTTTGTAGAAAGGACAACTATCTTTACATCTTTACACTTGTAATTAGATATGACTAATCAACGTATTTCATTTAATTATATAAAAGGAGTATTTTTAAATTATAAAGGGAGGGATTTTTTGAGCTAAAACCTTGTGTAAAATTTTGAGAAATTAATGCAAGCCAAGAAATCTACAAAGATTATCCACATTCATTTGTGTCATTTGTTATTGTGGTTTTTATCTCACTTGCTTGTTCCTATTTATAAATTTGAAGTGTTATTATGAATTATTAGTTTTCATATTTTAAATAAATATTTGTCAAATTGTGGAAATGCTAGGTTGATTGAAAGTTTTTATGTTTAATTATTTTCTTTTACTCTTCTTGCATTTGGGCTAATGTTATTTACTTTCAAGGGAAATATTTAATATGATCTTAGTTATTATAGCCAATTTTGTCATTCCTTAGATGTTTTCCTAATGTGTAGTAAGATTTGACCTCATGTTATTTCATATTATACATTGGTAAAATGTATTCTTGGAAGACATTTGAATTTTGTCATGATGTTTGGGATAAAGATCAACATCTCTTTTTTGCCTTACCCTTTTCTTTCCTCCCTTTTCAATTAGATCACTCTAGCTTAATTACCATTGAAAATATTAATTTTATATTAGTATTTAGATTATAATTTGATCATAATTAACTAATATTATCTAATATTTCTTAATTATTTTCAAACATACTAGCCAAAGTGGCTTCCAACCACCAAACTTTATAAATATTGTGAAATAGTCCACTTGTTTTGCCTCTATTCCACCATTGGATGATAGGATTATCACAACCTATAACTGATGCACTAAATTCCCTAAATTATAAAATTAGAAGTTTTTTTTAAACACTCTAAGCACCTATGATACATATTAAGGCATCATCAGGTGGAGCTTTGCTAGTGCTAGAAGGAAGGCTTATTTAGATCTTTGTGAATTTATAGAATCTTTCCTAATTTTGGTGTGTTTTGACCAAAGGTTGATGTATTGTGGAAAATTTGTGAATATTTTAACATATTTATGTATATATCATTGATTTTGATGGTTTTAGACCAATATTTATGCTTCTTTTAGATAAAGATTGATATTCTTTGGAGATCCATGGACATTCATGCAAAGGTAGTTCATGCTTTGTGTATTCCTCACATGTAAGGTTAATAATAGCAATTTTATACAAATATTTATTGGTCTCAACCAAATTTACCAAGTTAGGATGCTCATGTGTTTAAGGTATGGCTTGGCTAGGTGGTTCTTCTATCAATGTGCCTAGTTAGGTACATGACTTACCAAGAAACCCTAAAAGGTATTTACCTTCTTTCAATCCCAATAATGTTATCACTATTGAAGAGAATATTAAATCATTCAAGGTTGATTTGATACTAATAAATATAGTTCATGAATATGTAGCATGTTGATTATTCCCATTCACTTTCATAGATGCTACATATGATTGGTTTCTCAACCTACTTGAGAATTGCATTAGTAGTTGGAATGATTTTTATTATATTTTCCTTGATCAATTTGGAAAAATTATTATTCCAACACCCTTTACCAATATTTCATTACAATTAAGAGGGATTTTAATGAGACCATAAGATATTTTGATGATAGGTTTCAGAAGATGTTTATCAAGACCATGGCCCCATATAAACATGATGTGTTTCTAGCTTTGGAGATTTATAGGGATGCCTTAGACCCATTGACCTCTATGTTATTGAAAAGATTTTTAAATGATATCAACTAATTAGCATTGGATTATGCTAAAGCTATGATCATTAATGACCAGATGTAACCCTAAGGTCAAGTGTCATACTCCACCCCCAATGCCAATCATAATATACTTACTCCAAACCAACCTCTAGTTTGGAACTAATTACTATTGATTCATCCATATACTACCCAAAATATAGGGTTTATGAATAAAAATGCTAGTGGTCTTAATCCACAAAATCATAGAATTCTAGTTCCCATAACTAGTAGTAATGCTCCAGTTTATGAGCCTAAGACAACAAAAAACTCAAATGACTTGATATTAAGAATGGTCTGAAAACTAAGCACTAACTTTCTTTAGTTACAAAAATAAGTAGGGAATATAGGGGAGGGATCCAATAGAAACTATGCTTCTCAAAAGTTCAATAGGCCTCCAAACATGTCTCATGATAATAATAATAATAGATCATATAAAAACATACAAATGATTTTATGTGATATAGATTTGGTTGATCATTACAATGTTTTTAAAGCATCTCAAGGTGAAAGGGATACAAATAAAATTGTGACTAACCAGGACAATATTATAGGGACATCTAGATTTGTAAGTACAAATCAATATTTCATGATAGAGGCATTTTATTTTCCATTTAAAGAAGAAAGTAAACTTGAAGATAATTTGGTAGAAGGAAAAACTTTTCAATATGAATAGCCTCATGAACAAGATCAGATACAAGGTAACTTTTCTTCAAAGGATAGCTATGAGGTCACTTCATATGAAATCACTAATGAAATAGAGGATAATGTTGAAGAAGATGACCGTGGTAAACAATTACGCCAATATTTATACAAATAAATTGAGGTGTCCCAAGAAGGTAATGATGTCCTAGAAATCCCAAAACTAGATGAGTTATAACTCAATTGGGTATAAGAGTTGCCTTTCTTCATCGAGGATGAAGATGAAGTAGGTGAAATAGATCAAGAATTTGTATATGACTTCATCAAAAGGTCATGAATATGGGACCATCATGTTTCTAATGATGAGATTGTAGATGAATTCCATTCAGTTGATCAAGATGAAGAATGTTTTTGGGATGACTTGGAAGATTTTTATGCAAGGATTGATAGTTCATTTCCACTTTAAGAAGAACCCAATGAAAACATCAGCCTAAGGATGTTATTCAAGCCACCATTATTGAGTGAAGATGATATAATCCACTATTTTTTTATGGATGAAGTAGAACTATCACTCATTAAAAAGTAGAAGAATTTAGGAGGAAGATGATTGGGTCTTAGATTCATATCTTTGATCCATGCAACTAATAATGATGATAAGAGATCAAGCTACATCACTTAGAAGACACAAGCATGCAAATTCTCTCATTCACAAGAAAAGACACTGAATGAAAGTAATCATGTTTTAAGGATATATGGTAGGCTATATAACTTTCCATTTCACCTTGGAGGTAAGTACTTTATGTATTTAGTGTAGGGCTTAGTTTAGTTTCTTTCATGTTCTTTGTTTCTTGCTTTTTTCTTTCCTATACCTTGTTTGTATATAGTACCTCTTTATATTTGTTTATTTTCTCTTGCTTTGTTCTTTGATTTTAAATAAGTCCTTTTGGATAATTCTTAGCTCAAGATTCACCTGATTACTTATAAACTCCACAAGTTCAGGAATATAGGTATGAACTTTAACCAAGTGTTGACCATGGATTTTAAATTCAAGCTGCATGTTATAGTTTGGAGAAATTCATAAGTACTAGGGGATAGGTTAATTTTTCCATAATATTTTTAATATTTTTTTAATCTAAACTTGTTTTTAATAAGGATTACACATGTGGGATGAAAGATTGAATCATTAGGACGTGGTCATGTTTACACTTAACAAACATCCTTGTCTAGGACAAAGGTTATAACCATAGGTGATTGTCTAAAGATCAAAAACTTGACCAAATCCATAAACATGGTTAACATAGTTTCCAAACTTTAATAAAAAGCCAAAAATGATCTAAAAATATAGAAATAAGAGATTATTATAAAATCAGAAGCTTTCCAAGCAAAGGTGATTCTATTAATCTCCACCGGGGCTATGGATGCCTAGTTATAAGTAGAGCAAGGTCATGAGTGGAGCCAAATGCCTCTATATTGGGGCTATGGATACCTAGCTAGTAGTAGAGTAATTATGAAGCTTTTATTGAGCCAAGTCATGGTTCTAAATGGATATCCAAATATGTTATAAGTCAATGTTGAAGGTTAAAGGCATGAAATCTGGAAGTTGGTTCCTAAATCTCATGGAAAATAGTAAGTGGAATCAAAGAACACATATCATGGTTAGGTATTGATGTTTAATCCTAATTTTGTTTGTGAAAGGCTCATTTCAACCATGAACTTATCTAAATAATGGTACTTGATCAAGTGGGAAAAGTAGCTTAATTATTTGTCTAAACTAGAGTCTCTAAATTTTAACATATTATTATGTTTCCCCTATAAGTCATCATTTATTGAGGTCAACATACACCCATTTTTGAAAAATGGGGACTCTTGTGTCAAATTATGCAAATTTGTGCCTTAAAATTTTAAAATTCACTTGATCAAAATGTCACTAGGATGTTTTCACATTATTTGTATTTGAAGATCAACCACACCATGGTGTGGTTGGTTTATTTTATTCGTGGATCTATTTTAATCTTTCCTAATGTTGATAACAATGGATCTTCTTGTTTCAACTGATAGGTCTAATGGGGTCCATTGGAATAGACAATTTTTGGGCTTAATAATTTTAATGGTTTTATATTATTTTGGCCTTTTACTAGCCTTTGGTATGATAAAATTCAAATTTAATTCATTTTTGAGCATCATGAAACCCTTGGTTAAAAAACCCTATCTTAAGACCTTTGAATCAAATTCAAAATTGGTGGGAATAAATTATGTGGGAACACTTTAAAAATTCTATGGAAGTAATATAATTTTTATATTAAGGCTTCATCATGTTTTTAAACACACCCTAACCTTAGTATAATTTTTTTATGTTTGGTTCATTTATGTCATGATCCCCTTATCCATTCTATCTTAAGCATGGTCTAACTTTATTATTTGTAGGATCCTTTTATTATGTTATTTGCTTGGTCTAAAGTAACACATGGCCCCTTCTTCTATAAACTTAGGCTAAAATATTAGTCCTAAAGACTTATTCATATTTATTAACATAAACTAGACCTTAGTCCTAAGAATTTATCCAAAGTTCCATATGACTCTGAGTTCAAACATAAACATTATGTTACTTTGAAAGATCAATGACTTTTATTTACTCAAGCAAAGTTAATTGAATGGTTAGAGATGAGTTTGATAAGTTGAAAACTTTAATCCATGAAACCAATCTCATTCTAGCCCATAGATTGAGATTGATGATCTGTGTTCACTTAGATAACCAAGATCCAATGATACCAAATCAAAATGGGTCCCCACCTTTTCTATGACATAGAATTAACCTATGTTTTTACCCTAAGGTTTTAATTGTATTTATTAATACAATACAACCTTAGGCTAAAATCTTATGTTATGACTTTATTATTTGAAAGGTCCCTTTTGTCATGTTTCAAGCTTAGGATTTATTCGTACCTAACATAGGGTCCTTTTTATCATATTTATAACTTATCTTAATAAACTTAGACTAAAATTTATTCATATTTATTCATATGAGTAAAACAAATAGTCTAAGACTTTGGTCTAAATTCTATATTCTTGGGATTACTCAATCTCCTTTTTATATAGGAACAAATTGTGTTTGACTACTTAGATCATGATCAATGACTCCCATTTGATCAGATGAAGTTAATCCAATGGAGTGAGATCAAAATTGAGAATTTAATTCATGGAATATAGTTTAAACATTGATCATATTTCCAAAGATATATGATACATGTTCAAGCATACAAGTCTAGATAATGGATTATATCAAGTCAAAAAAATTTAATGGATCTCCGATTTAACATGAGACTGCCAAGTGGCACAACTTTAACCCCTAGTACACATTAAATCTCTATCACCTTTTAAATTAAATGGTTCATTTTGATTTATACCTACATTATCTAATGGTGAAAAATCAACACAGAATTTTCAAAGAGCACAAAAGCACCAAATAGTCACTAAGTAACACACATAGAAAAGAGAATGAATCAAAAAGCAATAAATGACAAGCTTGGCAAATAGTCATAAATATATGTTTAAAATTGATATTCATGCACCCATAAATGAATTCCACATAAACATTAAATGAAGTTCACAAGGACATCAATTTTAAGACAGTAAAGAGGCTTGATGACTTGTTTAAAATTGATGGTCATGCACCCATAAAAGATGTTCGTGTGGAAATCAAATGATGGTTGTAAGGATGTCAATTTTAATATAGTTACTTGGATCTAAATTTAAAATCAATGGTAATTATTTGAGAATTAATGAGAAAGTCTACAATGAAAATTCCATATATATTCCATGATGATGTCACATAGATAAAAAATGACAAAACTAAAGATTTTATCAGCTCAAAAAGGTAAAAGTATAAATACAAAGATCCAAATGAAATATAAGGCACAATATTACTTAAGTACAAATAGAAACCATCATTAAAGCTTTAAAAGGACCTATAAAAGAACCTTAACATCTAAAAAATCCCTAATTCAATCTAGAATTCATCACAATTGAGTCTAGGAGATCAAACCATCATCTAATTAAGTGAAATTGAGTCTAGTATCAAACTATAGACCACCGTTAATAAATTGAAAAAACTCACAACCATGAAATCCAAAAAATAAGATAGAGAAGGTAAAGATCTCTATTTTACCATAGACACAAAAGGGAAAATCTTCAAGAACATAAAATTCAACACAATAACTTAAACATGGGTGATAATAATTGGTCTAATATTTTTTGGATGATTAAGGAGCTACCTGCCATTGCCAAGGAAGATGAAAAGAATGCATCAGTCAAGAGGAGATACTATGACTTGGTTTCCATTTAAATGACAATCCTTCATCATGCTACAACAAAACCATAGGTGCTTCACTACATATATGTTATCTCCCCCATTTTAAAAAATTGTAAGATTGAAAAGGGTATGTTGGTCAATTAACATACTAATAAAATTATATCTTATATTTCTCCCATTTATTTTGAGAACTATTATAAGTTTCCTAAGGCCCAAGTAGATGTATCCACAATCAACAAATGGACCAAAAAGAATGACCTAAAAATTATCCTCACTCTATGGCTATACTTTCAAAATCAAGTCTTCTCTAACATCAATAAAAACATCCCTATTAGCTAATTTTAACTTGGGATCAGAATAATTATGACTTTAGTGAATAGGCTATGTGGGAATCCCACCACCACTTATATTGATAGAATCTAGGTGCCCTTGGTATATATTATGGTTAAGAAGGAACTCACACCTCCCATTAGTGAGATTATTAACACATGTTTATGTAGGTATATTTATGCAGTTAGTAAAAGGAATAGGAACCAATTATACATGATGGCCTACTTGTTAGATGCCCTCCTTGTCACTACCAAGATCCAAAACTTTAGAAGATAATCACTTGATGGGATTTAAATGGTATCCTAATTATAATCAAAGTTACACATATTAATGTACAAGGACCACATTCATTTCATCTATGACTCTATCTATCCAGCCTTGGCTGAAGCCATAATTGGAAACCCAATGGAAAGAGTTAGTCCTCTAGTCAAAAAGTTAATAGAATCCATTAATGACATATGGTTTTACCTAGATTACATAATAATTAAGATTGAGGGGACCCAATTCATCCCACTTAGGCTACCAATCCATGTGCCAAACAAGATAGCTGAGTAATAGGTAGCATACCATATATGCAATGGTAAAGATGGTGTGTGTAAAAGCAAGAGGAAGGGACTATTGCATACCCCACCCATGACCATTGGTAGGACTGTATTTCAACAATGGGACATATGAACATTTGCTTGGTGTCTATAACTCAATTTACACAAAGGTGTCCTCCTTTGTCAAAGTCTTGACAATATTAGAAAAGCACAACATCAACCTAAAGGCCATATTGATGAGATATCATAAAGGAAATGATGATATATGGTAACTCAGTCTAAGGTAGTACCATTTGCTCCAGGTTTAATCCTCTAGATGTCCTACCACACAACCACAATAAAAAATAGAGATCTAAAATTTTAGGGCACAAATTTAATAGACTTTAAGAAAGGATACTTGGTGAGGTGGCATCATCTACATCCTATCTTGAATAACTAGGGTTACCAATTGAATTCATTAATGTAGTGGCATTAGATCCTAGTGAAATAGTAAAAGATGCACTAAAAATGTTATCCAGTGCTTATCAAGTAGATCTAGAAGATTTCCAAGTAGAGGAATCCTAGGCTGAGGAAGTAAAAGAATAAAAAAGGAAAGAAGTGAGAATGGATTTGGTCCCTATTACCACACATACATTAAAGAGGAAAGTTGAGTTAGCATTGGTCTCATTAGGTGTAAAGAATCCCAAGTTAACCTTCACTCATCCTTTGAGTGGGATCAACCCTTTTAATGAGGATATTCCAATTCATGGCCCAACCATTCTTGAATGGTTTATATATGGAAAATTGAAAAATATCCCTACCATACACCACCCTTGGGACATAATAAAGTCTATTAATATCACTATGGATGATGAGCTTAAGCCATGGATTTTGACCTTGTAAAAGTAATAAGAACAAAGGATGGTTGCCTTAGGGGAGTCAAGTAGGACACAAATGGAAACCTCAACTCCAAATATAACTCAATCATTAGTAGGGGTTCAATTAAATCTAGAGACTACCAATTTGTAAAGGGTGATTGAAAAAAAATCCATGGTCAGTGGGGAAGAATTCACCCTCCAAAAGATAGAACCATTCATAGGTCTAACCCCTATTGAAGGCCAAAATCTACAAGAAGATAGTATATTCAAAGAAAATATCCTTGATGTCACCCAAGACCAATCTCAGTAGTTTTAAACCATGATCAAGAGTCTCTTACAATAAAACAAGAATTAAAAAGAATTTGTTGTCTTATCAATCCATGAATACAAATTCATGAAATTTGAGGAAACCATGATTGACATTTTCAACTCTTTGAAGGCAGTCAAAACTACGTAGGGAATAATGGAAAAGTAAATCACTAAGGCTACAAGCCATGTTGTCCAATGGCAGGCTTCAAGCTATCAAGTGAAAGATTTGATCAAGGCCTTGACCAAAAACCTAATCCCTAACTTTAGGAATATCATCTAAGCACACTTGAATATGGTCATGGCCATATTGGTGGATAAGATCTAAGCCCTAAATAACTAGTCCAAGTAGATAGAAGACATGGCTAAAGACTTCAAACAATAGGAATATGGAATGTTTCATATCCTAGATAGTTTGAACAAATAACCCACTTCAATCAGCTCATTAGGTCTTGTAATTGATGAATATTTCAAGCATAAAACCTTTCATCTTATGCAGGAAGTGAGAAACCAAGTGCAAGGTCAAACAATAGATAACAACAAGAAGATCATGGGACTACTTTTATCATCTAAAGAAAAAATGAGAAATTCCAAGGGAAGAAAATAAGCAATAGATAATCTTGAGAGGAACCTCAAGGACCTAGAGGATCATGGAAAATATCTCTTCCTAAATCCTTTTAGTAACATGTAGTTCATTAACAATTAACACTATAAGTTGAAGATTCTCAACAAAAATAGGGAGCTGCATCGACTCATGGACTTCAAGTTAGGAATATTATATTTGTATATATTTATAAAATTTTAAAATTAAAATATTATTTTGTAAATTCATGTGCATCTTATAAGGACATTGTCTATAGGTTAGTCCACTTGGAAAAGTTTAGTGTATTCTAGAAATTTTGTAGAAAGGATAACTATCCTTACAACTATACACTTCTAATTGGATATGACAGATCGACATACTTCCTTGCATTCTATAAAAGGAGTATTTATCAATTGTAAAGGGAGGGATTTTTTGAGCCAAAAACTTGTGTAAACTTTTGAGAAATTAATTCAATCCAAGAATTCTACAAAAATTATCCACATTCATTTGTGTCATTTGTTATTATGATTTCTCTCTCACTTGTTTGTTCCTATTTCCATATTTGAAGGGTTCTTATGAATTCTTAGTGTGCATATTTTAATTGTATATTTTTAAACTTATACCAATGGTGGGTTGATTGAAATTTCTTAGGTTCATTTCATTTTTTTTACTCTTATTACATTTGGGCTAATGTTGTTTTCTTGTAGTGTAAATATTCAATGTGAACTTAGTTCTTATTGGAAATTTTCACTTTCCTTAGATGTTTACCTAATGTGTATTAATATTTGATCTCATGTTATTTCATATTATACATTGGTTAAGTGTATGCTTTGAATACATTTAAACTTTTTCATGTTGTTTGGGATAAAGATCAACATCTCTTTTCTACCTCACTCTTCTTTTGGCTTCCTCTTTAACTAGATCACTCTAGCATAATTACCATTTTAAATACTAATTTTAGATTAGTATATACATTATAATTTGATCATAATTCAATAATATTAGTTGATATTGATTCATTATTTACAAAGATATATGCCAAGGTGGATCCCAACCACCAAACTTTATAAATATTGTGAAATAGTCCACTTGTTTTTCCTCTATCCCACCACTGGATAATAGAATAATCACAACCTACAAATCATGCACTAAATTACCTAAATTATAAAATGAGAATTTTTCTTTAAACACTCTAAAAACCTATGATACATATTAAGGCATTGAAAATATCATTGTCCTAATAATATAAGTGATCATGTGTTGTAAAATATTCTCCTTAGAAATCATAGTCAACATGATCATGTATATGCTATGTAAATATAGTAGCCATAGTAACCTATGTAGGTCATTGTATGCCAAAATATTATTTCAATTTTTTATCATCACAATTTTTTATACCCTATTAAAAATATATAAACAATTCAAACAATTATTGTATCACATCTAGATCATTAGATCTATCGGGGGATAACTTATTTTATAACACTTGATTATCATTATATTTATTTGATTATGTGTTGATTGTTGTAATTTATTATTTTTCACATAATTAATATCAAATTTCAAATCATTTTGGATCAAAAATTAAACATAAAAATTATTTTGATTTCATTAAGTATGATGATATTTAGTTCATAATCTCTTCATTTTTGAATAATTTTGTATCAAAAATAGTGAAATGGATCATATTTATGAAAATCATGTTTGGTCAGATACCTAATAAATTTTAGACTATAAATAAAAATTTTATAAATAATTTTTTTGAGTCATTATGATGTTAATTATGACACTTTTTGGTGTTGCATTAAATTCTAATACATAGATCAAGCATTTATTGTATGGGTTCATTCAAATTTTTAATGCTTTCAATATTCCATGAAACCATAAGTTGTTAAATTCCTAAACCCTATTGATAATTTAAGACCCTAATTTTATCTAATATTATGATCTAAGTGGTTATTGGTTATTAATATAACCATATTGACTATTTATTAACTATAGTAATAGTTAATATTTTATTGGTGATTATAGTCACATTGGTTATGTCTATTGTGCCACACAATTTTGAACTAGACATTATTAGAGAGTTGTCAATGATGTCATGGTGATGTCATGGAGGTGTCTTAGTGAGTGGATGAAGTGCCTTGATAGCATAAGTGAAAATTATAAAGTGTGCAATGTGTTTATCCTAATATGCTTGAAGGAGGCTTGGTTTATCTTTAGTTTTGACATGGCTAGAGATGATTAGGGATGAGTATGGATTATTGAGCATGTGAAATGGGTCATATAAGAGGTTTTTATGATTTGAGTGCTTGTGTGCATGAGTATATTTCATATTATTTATCATTATTTTCATCTAGAACTTTTGGGTTTAATGGTAGAAAATTTGAGTAAGCAGTTTGTTGACATCACCATTACCACGTGTGGATGAGTCAGGGGGAGTTGGTCATATGGTTATGATCAAATTTGTTCCTAGTCTCTATGAACTAAATTTTATTTAAATTAATTAAGCACAAAATAATAAATGTATGTGAAAATTTGAGCTCCAAAGTATTTTGACAGTCTTTTCCCATACTTAGCCAAATTTACAATATGGTAAGAAGATCCGAGTAAGCATTTTGATGGTGGTGTATCTCACACATGTGCATATTTTAGGAGAATTTGATCATATGGGTTTATTTATTTTTATACTGAGTTGATTTTTTATAACTTTCATGTCAAGTGATGAAATTCATCAAAAGCTATGCATGTGTAAATTTGACCTTCCCATATAATTTTAGGCATAGTTGGCTCTGTGATAGATAAATTTGAAGAGGCATTTTAATGGAGTTATATCTTGCACATAAAAAGGTTGTAGAATAATTTTAATACATGGTTGGATTAATATTTGAAAGGATATTTTTTTTTTAAATTTTAGAACATATGATTGAGCGACATAAAAGATCTAACTATGCAAAGTTGGACTTCTAGGTAGATAACAATGGTCTCTATACTTAGTCTATTTTTCATGATGTTAAATACTAGGAAAAAATGGATATTTAATGTTTATCATTAATCATATAGTGAATATATATGGTGCATAGTAATTAAAAGAGGTCAAAGTGGTCATTGGTTAGTAGATTTAAATATCATGACCAAATGAAAATCCAACAATGCATATTGAGAGAGATGGTAAGAAGTTCATGATGTTTAAATAGTAAAAGTTCTAAAGAGGCATGTGATGGTGCCAATTGTCATGCTCAAAAGTGTCTTTATAAAGATAAAATGGTGAGTAATATAAGATAAAGACCTAGCTAATCCATATAGATCAATGGTGTATATTGAGTCAATATTAAAAGATTGCATGAGATGAGGTCAAATGTTTGAGGTTTAACATTTGGAAATGGATAATTATGAGTTAAATTTTGAGATTCATAAAATAATATAAATGTTTCATTTTTGATCTAAATTAGTGAGGACATAAGATGTGAACATAGTGTTCGATGTTTAACTATGACCATTTGAATTTAAATATTTGAATTTAACAAAGGAAAGACCAGTGTCTAGGTTTCCAGCCATAACTTTTGATCTATGTAGAATTTAACCATGGTGTAAAAAGTGAATTTATAGAGGACTTAAAGGGACATGTAAATATAAATTTTAAGGTATGAAAGTTTGTACAATCAAATTTATGAAGGTCCAAATTTAACTATGTTTAACTACATTCTGTAAGTTACCCAAGAAGGATATTCAAGCATACGTTGATGTTGTTTTGATGGTTTAAGATGAAATATTGATCAAATAATGTTTTATAATCAATAAGGATTAATTTTTTGAATTATTAAGGTTTGAAAAATCATATTTGGTATGAAAAAAGGTTTAGAAGGTGATTGTGTGTTTGTTCATAGTGACTATATGCACAAAATGTTGTTTGAGCAAAATGTTCTTAAGTATAAGGGTACTATGATGGTTTTTGGTACTTAAGGAAGACCTATAGATAATTTTGAATGGTTCCATGCATTTTTAAAGTTTTATTGTGTTTTATTTTTCTTTAATAAGTTTTAAAGAGCTAAATGGCTCTCCATAGGACGTAAATATGACTTAGGCCTATTTTGAAAGAGAGTTATGCTTAACTGTGACCCATGTAATATGCCTTAAGGGTGAAGGCATGTATTTTGGCTGACAAGGAAATAATATGGACTTGATAATTCATCAACACTCTATATATAGTGAAACCAAATATGATGGTTTCTAGACTTTTGAGAAGAGTGGGGTAAAGTGTGCATGTGAGAGTTGTGGAGCAACAGAGAGGTAGAGTGCCTAGTTGATGAGTAGAGGAGATTGTTACACTATGTGTATGACCTATAGGTCATATTTATTATTTCATAATAATTCTCTTTCAGTTTAAGGATATGAAAATATGTTTGAGTGTGAATATGAGGATAATTTAAGTGAAGAAGGAGAGAGATTGTGGTACGCCTATGTGAGAGGCATGTATGAGATCGAGAGGAAATTTATGCATGGGTTAGATAAATAGAGATATATTATGAGGTGTTGAATAAATAAATTCTAAGGTTTATGTGTTCAATTTAAAGGAGGGTTTATAGGACTTGATCTTCATTAGGGGTAGTTTTTCCTTGTGAAATAGGTGTTTCACTAAAGACCTTTGGATAGTAGGATTTGTTCAAGGTTTTCTAGTATTAAGGAGTTGACCAGACTCTTTTTTATAATTTTTTATAAGATAACTAGTCCATGTATTATAGGTTTGATAGTATGTTTTATTCTCCATGAGTGATTCCCATAAAAACTACATGTTATGTGTTTGATTTTGTGTATACATTAAATGAATGAGCTTTCTTTTTAATGTTGCTTGATCAAGTTGATATATGTTGATTTTCTAATAATTTGAAAGGATCAGAATTTAAATTGAAATATATAGTCTCATTGGTTGACCATCCTATTGGTGATTGTACCTCTAATAATTGGTATCAAAGTATGTTCTTTGGAAAAGGATTGATAGTTTGAAGGTGATCTAAGGTACAATATGGGTAATCATCAAGGAGGTTTATCTACTAAATAAGAACCAATGTTCAAGTGATCCAATTATGATTTTTGGAGTAAAAATATGAGTACATACATCATGTCCCTAGGGTTTGAAATTTGGAAATCTATTATGGATGGTTATTCTGCACTTACTATTCCTCC
Source organism: Torreya grandis (assembly GCA_037957365.1). NCBI lineage: Eukaryota > Viridiplantae > Streptophyta > Pinopsida > Cupressales > Taxaceae > Torreya > Torreya grandis. Next base: position 615,196 of record JARHVA010004565.1, on the reverse strand, counting down.
ATCCAGTGTTGTAGATAAGAAGTTATTTGAGAACAATTCTAAAGTAATGAATGTTATCATTTATGGTCTTTCATAGACTAAATACACCAAGGAAACCCATTATAAGTGTTATAAATATATGCGGGAAAAAATTAAAATAATTTATGAAGGAGATTCAAAGGTTAATCTTGCTAAGTTAGAAACTCACAGAAGTCAGTTTGAAAGTCTCAAAATAAAAGAAGAATATTCTATGGCATCCTTTCCACAAAGAGTTGATGAGATTGTGAAAATCATCAGAGGTCTTAGAGAGAACCTTGAATAAGCTAATGTAGTTCAAAAGTTATTAATATCACTATCCATTTTATCCTAAAGTATCTACTATAGAAGAAAGTCATGATCTTACTCAGCTAAAGTTGGATGAATTGCATGGCATCCTTACTACCTATGAGATGAGGAAGAATGATGATATACCACCAAATAAAGAAGCTATTTTCAATATTTAAATGAATAAAAATAAGAAGTTATAAGGTAAGAAATTTAAGGAGGATGACATTTCCAATTTAGATGAGGATAAACTAATTGCTTTGATTTCAAGAAAATTGAAAACAAGTTTAGACAAGTATAAGGGTAAACTACTCTTGAAATGATTCACTTATGGAAACGTGGGAAATTTTGATAATAAGTTCTCTCATATGTATAAGAAGGATTTTTATGAAGAGCATGATCAAGGTCATGATGATTTCAAGAGAAAATTTAGATCTGATAAAATCAAAAAGGGATTTAGAAGGTTTGATAACAGGTAGAAGTACTTCAAAGACAAGAAGAGTCTCTACACCAAATAAGATTTTAGCTTATTAGATGAGAGTGAAGTAAGTGAATTAGAGTATGATAATGAAGATGATGGTCCTATTTAAGATGAATCCATGTTCATGGCTTAGGAAGGTAGTTTCTCACATCAAAAGGAGTCTACTTGGAGTGATTTAGATGATGATGAAGATGAGGTGGAATATGAAACTATTTTGACAAATGATCTTGAAGAATTGAAGGTTGAGAAGAAAATTAATAAGAAGATGAAATAATAATTCAAGGAATATGAGGAAAAATTTAGTGTGTTTAAGGCAAGATTGGTTGAGGACTCTAGAGAGCATGAAGGTGTTTTCATGTTTCTTAATTCTAAGTTAAAATCTATGTTTGCAAGCCTAAGATCTAAAGAAGAAGAATGTTCAAGGTATGCTTCTGAGATTGTGTCTTTGAAAGATGAGTTATATAAGTTTTCAAGTAAGTTTAAATCATTTGTCATGTTTGATAAAATTTATAATGATCTAGATGATCTCTTAAAGATTTAAAATTCAACTAGTGATAGATTTGGATTGGGTTTTAATGAAAATCGCAAAGTTTCTTCTCAAGTTGACATGAATGCCAATGAGAGAAAGATGGGTAAAAATTTGAAGACAAATCATTAGACAAGGAATTAAGGTGTTATCAAAATGAAGATAAATTAGATCAAACACATAAATGCCATGAGGTATGCAAATTTCAATGGTTACTACTATAGTTGTAATCAGTTTGGGAATAGAGCTAGAGAATTAGAAGACCTATTAAAAATGAGTTTATATGGGAATATGATGGGGGTCATCATTCAAAATGTTTTAGAAATGTTGAGTGTTTCAAATATCTTGATAATGAACACTTTCTTAAGCATTTGACAAATAAGGAAAGGTAAAATAAGTCTTATTCAAAAGGAGCCATATGTTTTAGTTGTGATAAATTTGGACACATTGATAGTTTTTCTCCAAACAAGGTAAGACAATCTCAATTTCCATCAATAAGTATTATTTTATACAACTATAATAAGTTTGGTCACATTAATACATTTTGCAAGCAAAGGCCATTAAGTCAAACTAAGTTCAACCAGACTCCTAGAGTGCAAGGAAGAAGGCAAGTTAGCTTATAGAAGCCAAAGGTGGTAAGTGTGAGTCGTGATGAGTATGTAGGTCCAAGTAATCTATTTACTATGGTGGAGAATGCTACATAATTTAAAGTGTTCCAAGGGATTTCATTGTCTACATATGTTGATAATGAAGAGACCAAACTCAAGGAAAAGACCAAGGTGTGGTTGAGGCAAGTTCTAAGATGTGTATGGATCTAAAGGAACATCCTGCTATTATTGAGAAAGTATTACTCAAAGTACATCAATTGTTTATTCCTAGAGATGAGGTTCCAAGTTTCAAGGTTGATTCTTCAAGTGAAAAATTATGTCAAGATTCCATAGTTTCTCCATGTGTTGTCAATTATATCTTAGAAGAGAAGGAGAGTGATATAGAAAAAGGAACCAATTGTCATTATTCAGACTAAGAAGAAGAAGAAAAGTGCAAGAATTATTATAGCTATAAGAGGATTCTAGTGGTTACAGAGGATATATGGGCCACTCCTAGCTTCATTTTATTTTAGAACATTATGTTGCAAAGCATGTCTCTATCTATGCTTCTTAAGAGACTCCTTCTAGCAGAGAAGAAACTACTATTGTGGTGTTCTTCAAAAGGTCCTATAAGGCTATAGATAAGTGTTTGTAATTGGAGTAGGTATATCCAAGTGGAATATATGTTGTGGTGATGTTAGAGTGATGCCATAGCTATATATGGTCAGTCTGTAGGGATAGATTAAAGTTTTTCAAGTGGAAAAAGAGATTTTTTGATTTGTCATTATTATTATTTTTACATAGAAAGGTTTTTTGAACTTATTATAACATTCTTTAGGTAGTTTTGTGGTCTGAAGGTATATTGAAGTCAAATTGGAGATTTTTGTTTGCTCTTGAATTTCCTAGTTTGTGTTTAAGAGTATGTAAGTCCTAAAATGGGTTATAGGATGTATCGGTTACCAAGGAATTAGAATCTTAAATCTCGGTCTAAAAGTGTTTAATGGTTATCTCCAACTATACAAGAAGTTTTAGAGGTGAATGTTGACCAGAAGGAGGTTTGTTAATTGTATTTATTTTTGAGATTATAAGGTTTTGGGCTATGCTATAAAAGTGTTTTGACTTGTGATTTAAGGTTTTAGGGTTCTTAATACATTAAATGGGATAAATACTTTATTAAATCATACTTCACAAAGATTAAAATAATGAGTATTTCAAGGTGAATTCACATTTTCCTATTCTCTATATACAACCATCTAATAATATTTCTAGATTATTTGAATCCTAACACCAATCCCTAATCATCTCAAGCACACCCAATTTAGAATTTATTTACATTATCATATCACAATTACACCTAGCACTTTCAAAGGGAGAACTACATATGTATTGATCCCTCTTTGGAGTATTGGTATGTAGGTAACATGCCCACACAAGGGGTGTGGATCCACGTCTAGTGAATCTTACACACACTAACCTCCCCCTCTTGTTTGAAATTTTTCAAAGTATAATAGAAGATAAGGTTTTAAGATAAAATATACTCTACATGGATCTCTATAGACTTCTAACTGCCAAAACTTTAGAGATAGGGTCACATAGACATACTGAATAAAACCCAAAAATCTCAAATCCTTAAGACAAAAGTGTCAGACAAGGACTACAACATCAGTACCACTCCTATCCACTTTTGATGCTCCTATCCAATCAAAAAATGAAATTTAGAATCCTATTTTTGATAGTGTCCTAGGCTTACATAATAAATATCAACATCTATCTCAATCAGATTAGTAAAATTTAAGCTAAGTTTTATTTTCTCCCTCTTATTACTATTTTTAGAAAACCTCTAATTACCAATAAATTTAACAAATTATTAGCTTATTTACCACATATTATTTACTAATTTATCAATTTAGACCCTTTAACTAAATTATGAATAAAACCCCAATTATTCCCAAAATTGTTAAATTATTTGATGAACCCAACTTACTTCATTTGTGGACAAAAACCCTAGAAACCCTAGGGTAAAATTCCTACTAATTTTTCCTTTAAATTTATGAATTTTTAATTGAATATTTAAATAAAAAATTCATTTCAAATTTTAAAATCTAGTAGTAAATTTTAAAATAAATTTCTTTTAAACCCTACTTGCACATACTAGGTCTTAATATTTTTTCAATAATTTTCCAACAATATTTTTAAATTTTTTTAGCATATTAAAATTAGAAAATCCCTTAAAAATTCAAAATTAAATAGTTATTTCAAAAAAAAATTATCAACCCCCTAGTTACACATACTAGGTCCTATTTAATCAATCATTTTTCAATAATTTTCTAAAATTTTAGTTGCATATTTAAATCAAAAATCCAATTTCATTTTCAAAATTGCATAGTATTTTGAAAAAATATCATTATAAAAACACTAGTTGCATGTACAAACTCCTATTCACTTCTTGAGGTATCACCTTACATGTTTCTAAGCTTTGTATCCTTTTTTCACAATTTTCAACCCCTTATTTTTAGGACTCTGCATTTTTTATATTCATTACTTGCCTTTTCTAGCACTTTACCTATTACAATTTTTTACAAAAACTTGAATTGAATTTCAATTTTTTTTCCTACCTTAAAAATATCCCAATACATTGGTTTTGATGAAACTGATAAAAGGGAACTTTTATAACTCCTAACCAAACACCCTAACATGCAAGATGACATGCTCAAAATACTCCATGAAGAGAAACAAAGAGTGAACAATTGTAAATATTCTCAAACAATAGAGTATCCAATTGCAAATGACACTATGGGGCCAACTATATCTCAACAACCCCCTATGGCATCCCAACCTTCTTTTATGCCACCAACTATAGTTATTACATCTTTATCTCCTGATGTGGTAACCTTTATGCAAGAGATAATATCTCTTAAATCTAAGGTGATACATCTTGAGCAAGGTGCCTCTAGACCTACATAGGATTTGAACTCTTTTGCTCCACTCCATACACCATTGGTACATCACATTGCTTCCACACCCTTGCCATAAGGTTTTATGCAACCCAAGCTTACTCTTTATGATGGAAGGGGTGATATAGAGAAACATTTGAGATCTTTTCATGCAACATGCTTGGACTATGTACCAAATGACTAGCTACTTACCAAGATCTTTCCACAGAGCCTAAAGGATTATGATTTACAATTATGATATAGTTTACCAAATCATTCAGTTAGTGTATTCAATCCTTTAGCTGACATATTCCTAGCTCATTTCAGCATTAAAATTGGTGATAAGGTTTCATACACCCAAGTTGTATAATAAAAACAAAAGTCAAATGAGCATCTCAAAGGTTATGTTCTTTGATATAAGACTATCTTGGATAGAATGTTAGCCCTCTGGTTGATCAAGAGTTAGAAGATCTCTTCAAATAGATTCTCTTACCAAATTTGCATTAATCAATTATGTTTAAAATATTCTCTTCCTTCACTTAATTGTGTCGCACACTAGAGGAAAGAGAAGCTAAGTTAATTTCAATGGGCAAACTCAAGTACATAAGTATCTTAGAAACAACCAACAAGAGTAACAACATAGTCCCATACAAGGTCAAATTTAATGATAACAACACTCAGATTCAACCAATAGTTAATGCATCTTTAGAGCCCCCTTAGTGTGTGGTTTTATCAACACATCCTTGGCATACATTTACCAATCTACTAGTTTCTCCAGTTAGAGTTTTACAGGAGTTATTGGAATGTAACATCATATCTCTCCCTCCTATTCAGGAAGGTGACCCAACAAATCCTCTTCCATGGGGATATTATCAAAATACATTTTGTAATTTTTATAGGGCACAAGCCATACAAAAATAGATGCATCAGTTTGAGACACAAGATACATGATTTAATAGATGGCAATCACATTGATCTTGGCACTTCAATTGAGCTTCCTCAAGAAAATAAAACATAGGATAAAGCTTTGAAAATATTCTCAAATCCTTTTCTAAAACATTATAAATAAGAGATAAGGGACACATCAGGGGTTCAACATGCATATCATGCCCATCCACCACCAGATACATATAGGGCACCTCCAGTTGAATCACATCCTTTAAGAAACATGATTGGTGTATATAATTCTAGAGTTTTAGCTAGACCTTCCATCTCCTTATTAGAGTAGGAGATCATCAAGAATGATTTATATTATCATTCACTCTTTATCAGATCTTACATTCATAATCATCTTATTCATAGTGTTCTTATCGAAAATAGATCCAATGTAAACATGTGCATAATGACATTAATGCAAAATTTAATATATTTAGAGAAAGATATTACCCTAATGGACAGAGTTATCAGTAGATTTAGTGGGCACATATAGAGTTCATTGGGCTAGATTATACTTCCTCTATAGGTTGGTCCAACACACATGGAAACAACATTCACTATTTTTCCTAGTGTAAGAGTTTTTGATATGTTACTTGGTCAGCCGTGGATTCAAAAACTTCATGTAGTACCTTATACAATTCATAGATGCATGAAATTCATTCATGTTAATAGGTTATTATAGTTGGTGGAGTTCCATATGAGTTACCACTCCCCAATTTAGATCCATCTACTATTCCATAGTCACCATTTATAGCTTTGCCATCGGTTACAGTTTTTCCACTAGTTCTAGTTTTTCCTCTGGTATAGATTTAGACATAATTGAGGCATCTATTTATAAAAAGAGGGTTCATACACCTACATAGCTGTAGGATTATAGATAGCTTATAGCTACAATGTTCACACCTAGGAAAATCTCATTGAGATCTCTTGTATATACATGTAGAGCACATGTTTAGAGAGCTTCACCTACTACTAGATGGGTTCCTAAGAGCCCTACAATTGCATCAAATTCTCAAAATTATAGGGGGACCCCATAGTTAGTCCTTTTTTAGAGATATCAAAACATTTACATCATATACAACTTTCAGAGCCATAGTCTTAGCATCTCTATCATGCTTCCCAATCATGCACGATTCCTCTCCTTGATATAGGACACCATGATATGGAGTCTCCCATGAGACTCATCAGTTAGTATCACATCTTATTATCCTAATTGTATATAGTTTCTTATGCTTGATTGTACATAATTTACCTATGATTTATTGTGCATAAATCAAATATTCTCAAAATACAAAAACAATATAACATTTTAAAAATACCAAAAATAGTAAAAAATTTCAAAATCCAAAAACATTCAAATATGTCACAAACACAAAAAAATCTTGATTATATGCATCCTCCATGATTTACATTTCTACTACTTTGCTAGAATTACATTTGATGTTATATGCTATTGTTTATCAATTTATGTACATTACCATGCTTTACTTGATCTTCTTTGAGTATGTACAGTGACTGACAAACCCTTGATTACTTCACTCTACCCATTGAGGGGGCATCCTAATCCTACATGTGAGATGCACATTGATATATCTTCTCCATAGGTACATATTCTATATGACTACACCATCCAAGATATGTCATTTCTACACCACACACTCTAGTTATCATGTTGATGTACATTATTTACTAGCTTACATAGATTACTCTATCGACGCTAAGTAGTATTTTGTACTTGTGTATTTCTTTGCATATTCCTAGTCTTTTACTAACATGTATTACATAATTTCAGTCTTACTTTGATTAGTTAGATTTGATAGTATATTCCAATAATTACATGTTTTATCTTCTCGCTTATCATACATTGATGTTTTTGCATTTCTAGTTCCTTCTTGTTTCTTATATGTGCCTTAAAACATTTGCCAATGTCTTTTACATATATTTATGTATGTGCCTTAGGACATTTTCCAATGTCCTTTTCCCATATTTTTCGATGTAATTGTGGCTTCCATGCTAATTTTGCTTATTTCAATTATACGTGTATGCGGTATTTAAACATGCCTTGTATGTTTGATTTCTAGTTTGAGTGACATGTGTCCATGTCCCTTATTTACTTGGACCTTTGGCCACTCTTGTATGCTTATTGATTTTTGCCTTATGTTCTTTTGTCTCGATTAATTTTGATTGTTTGCAATGCCATGATTCAAATCATGAATTGTCTTACTATTGGAAACCATGATGGGCATCATGCTTCATCCCTCTATGACAACTAATAATTAATAACTAACACTTATAGTTCTAGTTCAGTACATTACACATGTTTTTACATTGTTATATCTATCTGGGCATACCCATGTTGATATAAAAATATCTCAATACCAACCATGTTATATCTTGAGATATGTTGTCAATTATCATTACTATATCATATGTTTTACATCATAATGCACTTTCAGGGTTCTTTCTTCTGAGGGTAGTCATTATAGGGTCTCCATTCCTACCCTCAAAAGAGGGGGAAACAAATAGGGGGTTTTTCATAGAGATCAAATCTCCTACCAACTAAAAAATCCATTTTCAAAACACTAAGAATAGTAGCCAGACATCAAACCAGTCAAAATAGACTAGATAGATAGTGAAAAATCTAGAACAATCATCAAATTTAGCCTAGGACAATAACAACAAGAATGAACTACACCACCAGTGGCACTACTATCCATTTCTATCAATCTTATATAAATAGTATAAAAACTAAAATTTCTATTAGGAAAAAAATTAAGTTTAGTTACAAATTTGTACGGCCAAACTAGTTCAAAATTAGAAGTTTCAATACACATTCTACTTAGAAAATCTAGATATAGGGGGCCTCATGTGGAGAATAATGGCTCTCACTTCTAGTTTTAGATATGATATTTAGTATAAATTCTAGATTAGAATCCATATTCTAGACACTAGTGATTGGGGGAAATGTGTGTGGCATATTTGTTTCTTTTCTTTCCTAGTTTAGCATTGTCCAAACATGTGTGGCATATTTGTTTCTTTTCTTTCCTAGTTTAACACTGTCCAAACATTCTTAGAAATTGCATGCCTTATTCCATCTGTAGGTGGTTGGAATAATTTTGGAGTGGATTTCATACAAGCTTACCCTTCACATTCATAATTTCCCAAGTGACTTCCACATAAGCTAGATTCTTAGTTTCAGAGCGGCTTTCATATAAGACTAATCTCCATATTTTGGAGTGGCTAAGAGTGGCCTAGTTTCTAGCATGTATTTGGCTATCCATGTTAACATTGTTAGATCATATTACATTCATGGGATTCAAGATCCATGTCATACAACATAAATTTCATATCAATATCATTTCATAGCTTCATTTCATGGGGCAATGATGGAGCCAAAGGTCTAACTATCCTTAGTATTCTTGAGCCACATATTCAAAAGGATTAGACACAATGTCCAAACATTGATCAACATACAAATGACCACCTAGCTTCACTTAGTGGGTGATTATGGATCCAAAGGGCCAACCTTTGTATTCTTGAGCCACTTTCTAGGGAATTGAGTACTTAGCTCCATTCACAATACTACTCTTGGTACAACATCATCTAATATTACTCAACATTATTTAGCATCACAATAGGTTTTATATTGGTCTACGTACCTAGTGATGTGTATTCATTCCTTTCTCTTTATTTCTCTTATCCAACTTTGTATGTTCTTATTTTAATTATAAAATATCTATTAATAATTGATTTACTCTTGTTTTTTCTTGTAGGATCACACTTCACAACATGTTCTCTCTATACACAACCCAACATCACAACAACATCATTAGTTTCACCCTTACATGTAAGTTCTAGTATGCTTTCTCTTTTTTTATTTATCCTAGTATTTTACTTTGATGCATCACTAGAATAAAAGGAGGGGGAAATGTAGTCATATAAAAATGAAAAATTGGTAAATTCAGTGTGGCTTATGACTCTTAATCTATAGATCCCTCTTGTTTTCTCTCATGACCCTAATAGGCTTATTTTAATTGATTCTTAATCATTTTTAACCTTTTGGACTTGATCCCAACTGAGCCAAGACCCTATTTTTATGACCAATCCATCCCCCTAGGTCATGTCTGTGCTAGATAATAGTACCACACTAGGACATTAGCATTAGTGCCACTCTTATCTACTTTTTGTGCTATTGTTCAAGCTCATTTCTAGCCCCAATGGTCAATTTATTCTGGTTCCCCATCCTTCTTCTTATCATCATAATGTGAGAATATTCAACCCATGACCAATATATCCCTATAAAATCCCATTCAAATATCATTTAGAAAAGGTTGGAAAATATCACAAAGCAAGAAAGAATACAAGAAATATTATTCAAGCACCTTATTCTCTACATACAACCATCCAATACTATTTATATCTTATTCAAATCCTTACACCAGTACCTAGTCATCTTAAGCATACCCAATTTAGCATTTCTTTGCATTCTCATATCATAATTTCACCAAGAACTTTTAAAGGGAGAACTACATATGGCTTGATCCATCTTTGGAGTATTGGTATGTAGGTAGCATACCCATGTAAGGGGTGTAGATCCACATTTAGTGAATCTTACACACACTACCCCCCCCCCCCCCCCCCCCCCCCCCCCCCCGCATTTTATTTGAAGTTGGTCAAAGTACAATGAAAGATAGGGTTTGAATAAAAATCTTCTCTATAGGAAGATTTACTAACTTTTGATTGACAAAACTTTAGAGATAGGATCACACAAACCTACCAAATAAAACCCAAAAAGCTCAGATCCTTAGGACAATAGTGTCAAATAAGGACTATAGCTCTAGTGCCACTCTTCTCCACTTTTGGTGCTCCTATATAATTAGAAAATGAAAGTTAGAATCCTATTTTTGATAGTGTCCTAGGCCTACAGAGTCAATATCAGCCTCTATCTTAATCAAATTAGCATAGTTTAAACTAAGTCTTATTTTCTACCTCTTATTACTATTTTTAGAAAAGATATAATTACCAATAAATTTCAAAAATTAGTAAATTATTTACCATATATTATTTTCTAATTTATCAATCCAAACCATTTAACTAAATCAAGAATAAATCCCTAATTATTCCCAAAATTGTTAAATTAGTTTTAGAGCATGTTTCCTATTTGGTAACTATTAGTGGTCATTGAGGTGGTTTGAGATATAAGGCTAGTAAGTATGTATAGTGGTTCTTCATGGTATATGGAAATATGAAGATGATAAAGAGATTAAATGGTTCATAAATCTTTAGGGGAGTCTCTCTTAGATGTTTCTTGATTAGTTTTATTAGATTTTAGTGGTTTTGTGTGTCTTTTCTTCATGGGTTGTTGTGCTTGGTTGAAGAGAGTGTTTGCATAAAGCAAGAGGAAGTTGACATGGAAAATAAAATGTAGGCTCAAGGTAAGGGGGATTTTTTATAATTTTTATAAAATTTTCATTTCCTATTGATAGTATTTTTAGTTCCTAAAGATTAGTTAGTGCCCACTTTATCATTATGTTAAAGGGGGAGAAAGTTCCTATTATGGGAGTGCTTGAAGAGATGGAAGGTGAGTTGTATGATGTGTGTTGACATAAATGAAAAAGGTCAAGATTGTTATATAGTTATCAATGATGTCATGGTGATGTTATGGAGGTGTCTTGGTGAGTGGATGAAGTTCCTTGATAGTCTAAGTGATAATGACAAAGTGTGCAATGTGCTTATCCTAGTATGATTGAAGGAGGATTGGATGATATTTAGTTTTGACATGGATAGAGATGTTTAGGGATGAGTATGAAGTATTGATAATGTGAAATTGGTACTATAATAGGTTTTATATGATTTTAGTGCTTATGTCTATGAGTGGATTTTTTCTGATTGATCATTATTTCCATTAGACCTTTTGGGTCTAGTGGAAAAAACATTGAGTGGGTAGTTTGTTGACATGATGATTACCACATATAGAGGAGTTAGGGGGATTTGTTCATATGGTTTTTATCAAATTTATGCCTAGTTTATAAACACTAAATTTTATATCAAGGTGTGAAGCACAACATGAGATATGCAAGTACAAAGTTGGGATCCTAGGTAGTTTGGCAGTGTTTTCCCATACTTTTCCAAATTTGTAATGTGGCAAGAAGAGCCAAGTAAGCATTTTTATAATGGCATATCTTGAACATGTAAATGTTTTATTAGAATTTAATCATATGGTTTTGTTCAATTTTATGCCTAGTTTATTTGCATTAAATTTATGTAGATGCTAGTTTTATACACCCTTGTGTATTAACATGGTGAGTCATCATGTTTATATTTCATCTCTAACATAATGGCCCCATTCATAATTATTTGAAATAATTACATTAAACTCACCCATTTACTTTTACCACATGATTTAATAGAGTTAATTACTATATTCAAATGGGAGTTAACCCTATTTTACTACCCCTAACTATAAAATCATAGAAACAAATAAAAAACAAAAACCCTCCCAACCTCGTAACAAACCCATCCTATGGTTTAAATAACTTAACAGCTTAAAATTCAGTTAAACCCATCTTTACCCCATAAACAATCCTTTTTTTAATGGCCTAAATATCACCTCCACCCATTTTGGAAAAATCAACATTGATTCTCCATGATCGACATTGATCAGCCCAAAATGGTATCGATCTATAACTATACAATGATCCTCCTCAGCTTGAGAGACACACACAACACATTTTGACTTCTAACCTCTACTAGATGTTTCTTGGAACCTATATATGAACATTGTAAAAACTTTTTCACCTTGTGTAACCTCTATTCACATTAATATTAAGGGATTTCAAAGGTTTTTATGCATACTTTTATAGTCTTCTTTATTTTCATGTTTTCAAGCCATTCAAGGTTAGTATTTTACATTAATTCATTCATATTTAAAGATTGTTGTTTTTTGTACCTCTACATCAACATTTCCATTCAATTTTAATCATTTTATCAATTTTACAAGTAATTATTATTGGCTATTTTCATAGTATAGCATTTTACTCAAAATTGACATCGATCCATATAGATTGATGTTGATCCTATAGGATCATCATTGGTACTTGATAAACTATTGAAATAGCCTTGAATTATATTTTCATAACATTCGCAATCCTAAAGCCTTGTTAAACTATGCATGTTGTTTTCTAAAAATATGTCTTTCATATGTAGATGACTCTACCTAGATTAGCACATGATATTGTTAGCATATTTGATCTCCCCATTATCCCACAACCTTTATTCACTGATTAACACAATTATGCATTTAAATTAGGTCTTTTTACTATGGTTTTCACACCTAATTAGGAAAGCATTAATGAATAATTAGTTATAATTCAAAAGGATGTTGATATAGCTACTAAATTTTGGGATGATTACTTTGATTGTATTAATCCTATTGTAGATTAGACATCTTTGTTGTTATCTATTTGCATCCTATACTTATATATCTTTGTAATTTATTTTTTATTTATAAACTTGAGTGTTAAATGTGGGATGGCATCCACCTAAGAAAGTAGATCACCTCTTGGGACTGGTTTCTTACCAGGCAACCCATTTATCTTTTTATTAATCAATTTTTTATAAGTTAGTGTGATTTATAAGTCATTCCTCCCCAACCAAAGAGGAATTCCCACAAGCTTAATTAATGGTTCAAAATCAATCTACATCTCTAGGTAATCTTTAAAACCCTGCATTTATTTTTCATTTAGTACCTAATTAGATCACATTGAAAAAGAAAAAATAATAATAAAACATTATGGCATGGCTAATGGAACTTAGGTCTCATCTTTTCTTTTAAAATTCCAAATTCTTGAATTTTCTCTCTTTCACTTTCTTTGTGTGAATTCATCCAAAGAGCATTAAGGTTTAATTTTATTTCCTTTTTAAGGTTAAAATAAATTGCACTCATATTTTTCCTGCTTAAGTAATTCACATAGAATAATCTAAATGGTAAATTCATCATAGTCATCACTCTTTCAAACACAAGCCAAATAATAGTCACAAAAAACTCATATAAACACTTGACATAATGAAACCAACAAGGATTTCATCACCTTGCAACAACCTTCTTCCCAATGATCCCACTTGGATTTCACCACCATGAGGAAGACCAACTCGGTTCTCTAGCTGAATAAAATATCTAGACTATCGATATATCTTGGCTAAGCACCCACACTAGCTGTGGGATTGTGACATGAGGGGAACAAGCCCTAAATATCAAGCCATGTACTAGTACCAAAATAGATTTCATTTGAGTACCAAAATAAAATACCTAAAACCATCCTTAGATTACCATTTTTTAAGACCCTCATTATCCTTTTTTATTTCTTTTCATATCTTAAAGTTAAAAAAAGAGATAAAAACTTTTTGCAATGACTTTAGTTTATGCATCTTTCATCCATAATTAAGAGAAAGATAATTTAAAAAGAAATTTATGTTTTTCTTTTGCTTTTCTTTTCTGTCTCATGGTTTTAACTAGGTATCAATCAAGGAAAGAATCTAAAGTAGGTGTCACATCCTCTCCTATGGAACATACACTTGGTCCTTCGTCTACCCTTGAGTCCTTTGAGAATCCTATGTTATTTCACTTTTCTTCTCAAGGATATCCTTCCTTTTCATAAATATTGGACAATAACCCTATTGCTCTCAATTACTACCTTAGTAATTAAGAAATACACATTCCTCCTTCTCCCCATACCCAAGATTATTGATATTTATATGGGATGCCTTTTGAGGGAATTGAAAAAATTGAAAGATTTACCATGGCCATGGTATATTTTTATATCAAATATCTTCCATGTAAATCTAATACTCAGATGAATCAACCTTTAGAAAGACAAGCACCTATAGTATCTACCAATTCTCTAATCCCCATTACTTAGGTTCAAAATGCTAATACCACTCAGCCTATATCCAATATTCCTCCCTAAAAGTTAGTAGTATCAATCCTCATAAGTCTCCCACCTATCCAAATTAGTCTAGCATACAATTCTAAAAAATTTAAACATACACAATAGATCCCTCATATAGAGCAAATCCCTTCAATTCAATCTCCCCAATAGTATGTCTCCTTGGCTACACAATACATGGCTAGTCAATCCTATTAGGTATATATTCCACTATGTGGAAGATTAGAGGTAAGTGTCACCAGTGGCTCCCTTTGATTATACTAATAGATGATATATGTCCTAAACCTACTTGGTCTAAAGAGAATGAATTTTTTTCTTATCATAGGGTAATAGGACATGACATAAATTGATGCAAATCCTTTAAACGATTGGTATAAAACATCAGTGATAAAGTGGACCCTCATTTGGACAATATAAATTATCCTCCCAACCAATATTTAGATATTTTTAGATATCCATTTCCAAACCATCCATCCACATTAAACACAATCCAAGCTAACCTTAGAGAAACACAAAATTAGGCTACACATATGATTGATATAATCTATGACCAATTATTGCCTAAATAAACTCTATATCAATTGTTGGTCTTATATCTCTTCATGGGAGAATATTTTGATGTAAGTCAACCTAAAATTATTGAGATAACTCCCAAAACCTCCATAGAGCTCCCTAATATTATTATATGGGATCATTCATATGAGCCATCCCCTTCATCTTCCTAAACTAAATATCTTAAAAAGGAAAATGAAACCACTCCTTGGGATGTCATAGATAAACATCTTGATACTTCTAGAGTTAAACATTCCACCCCTTTGGTCTTTGGCAAACATATTCATAGTATGCACTTAGATAATAATATATTAGGATCCTATCAATTCACTCGATACCAAGACCCTTCAAAATCATCCTCTATCACAACACCTCCTTGCCCCAAAACTACTAAAGGAAAGGGTAAACCTCCTATCATTGATAGCGAGGATAATTGGCTTGGTATTCCCCCAAAGAAATCCTTAGACTATCCTCAAGTCAAGGTTAATCTTTTTCAAACTTCAAAATACAAAAACCTTAGTTTGAATGCCCCCTCTGTTCTCAACACTCAAAAGAAAAAAAAGGGTCAACCCCTTTTATATCATCTCCATCATATATTTTAGGTCCTCATCTATCTTTTAAAGTGACTATTCTTATCATAGGTTCTTCCATTCAAATTCATGGGAAAATACAAGTCTCTCTTCATTATTAACCACTCCTCCATCCTGATATCCACCATCTTCTACTAAAGCCTCATTAGATAAAATTAAATAAAAGGCACGTAAGGTCATCCCTACTATTAAAGCTAAACATCAAAACCAAATGATCAATACTCTACCAAAAGAGATGGTACAACCTATTATAAGATCATAAAATGACCCTTTAAAAGGATGTAATCTTAAAACAATTATTGGATACATCCCTCATCATCTTACCACCTATATGACCCATTAACCCTCAGCTCCAAAGACCTACTTGGTATATGAGTTGGGAGATATGCACATATCATATATTGGTTAGACATGACACAAAAAATTGTAATGCCCTTTGCCATAATCCAATAGCTAATCTAAGATGATGATTTATTAAGTGATGATTTAAATGATAAAAATCCTAAGCAAAAAGTCATCATCCCAAATATTCCACCCACCCATAATCTTGTTAGTCCTATAAGTGATAAAGAGTCATTGGCTTCTTTAGACCCTCCATTATTACACATTGATGTTGTTCATGTAGCCACCAACTCTCAAAATCAAAACCCTAATAAACCTAAAGTTTCAATTATAGGTTCTTCTACCCATAATACACCTAAACCATATAGATAAAATATTAAAGTCTCTATTATAAGAACTACCTCGACCAAATCCAAGGATTTGGTACAAATCTCCATATTAAAACAACTCCACCAAATGCCTATAAAAATGTCATTGTATGAACTTATCAAAAACTCTCCACACTGTCGACAAGTAATGATAGAATCTCTCTAGGCTATTGAGGTCTAACTAGATGAGCCTTAACCATTATTAGCATTTATGGGGGCCCTCCATATGGTATTAATTATTAGTTTTACTAGTTCCAAAGTCATTCACTTATCACGTGAAGACCAAGATCCCCCACTTTTCATCATAGATCAAATAAATAAAGCTTATATTAAAAGTGTTATGATTGATAATGAGGCTAGTATCAACATTATTTATTCACATGATTTCTAATATTTATAACTACCAAAAACCATTGTTTCTTAATTCTAACAATTATCTACATATTTAATTACATAGTATCACCCTAATAGGGATGGTTTTCCTTCTCATTTGCATAATTTCTTATACCCTCCACAAACTCTTCTATGTCATAGAATGTAAATTCCAATATAACATTTTATTAGGACATCCAAGGATTCATGTGATGTGATGCATCCCCTCCACCATCCATTGGTGCATTAAGTTTGAACATGAATGCTAGGTCCACATCATCCTCACTCATCCTCATCCCTTCAAATCATTTAAATGTACTTTTTTATCAAGTGATGTCATAATACCCTCACCTAACACAATCTCATCTTCACCCTTTAATCAAGCCTCAACTAGCACAACTATTCCTACTTCAAAATTACTAGCTCATGAGTCCATTTATTCCATGATGAAACATATTTCAATGGGATAATACAAAATATTGACCCTTAACATGCTACCTATTCCTAGGTAATACATTTGTTTAAATAAACAACCCATGTATCTACCCAACCTAGGTGAGCTCATCCCATTTGGGTTATCATTCTTACACACCCACTTGATATATGGTGGAATCAATCAAATAACCCTAGGGCCTACAAATATCACCCATGCTAAACCCTTTACATTTAATTTCTCATTTATTAATAAACCCTAATTCACACAAAGCTACCTTTATCATTGTGCCTAGAAGGGCTTGGACATGGGTAGATATGAGTAGGGTTCTCACGACATCACATTAGGATATTTTATAAAACCACATGAAATTGATGGATTAGGTTTTGGGAAAGATCTTAAATCCTCTCTCAAACTCAATCTTCTACCATTTTTAGAAGAATAAAAGCAATCTTCATCATCTGATACCTCTTCCTCGACTAGTGACATTATATCCATCCCTTTTGACTTTTTTTAGTCAATTCAATCTCCATAGAACCCCTCATGTTTCACCATGTTGGTAAGACCTGAATTATCCATTTATTATATCCTAAGTCAATATGACATGATACACTAACCATCTCTATTATTCAATATTAGGATGATGAGTCAATCTTGACTCATTTAGGTGGTGAAAACTCTTATCTATGCAATTATCTTCCATATAAAACATGTATTTTATTAAATTAATCAACTAATTATATTAATATTGGGTCTTAGGAAACCCCAAGGATTGTTAAAGTTTTCAAATCCTTATATCCTTACGAAAACTAGGATTTTACCACTTTTTTTATCAAACTATAGGCATTTGCCTAGTCTTATAGCAATATGCTTGTTATTAACCCTCCAATTTTTATCCATAATATCATCACCTTTTATAATGATAAATTAATAAAATTAAATATATATAAAATGCATCCCCACATCACACTCCTAGTACAAGAGGAGTTACAACACCTCTTATCTACTGACTTTGTTCAACCCATCGATTATCCTTAATGGATGTCCAACATCATTCCAGTCACTAAGCCTATAGGGGACTTCACAATTGTACTAAATTTCATGATTTAAATTTTTATTTCCCAAAATATGATTTCCCTCTCCTTAACATCAACCAATTAGTGGACTTGATAGTTGGCCATGAAATGTTATCCCTTATGGATGATTTTTTGGTTACAATTAGATACTTATTACACTATAAGATCAACATAAAAATACATTTATTACTCCTTGGGGGTCCTTCTACTATCATGTTATTCAATTTGTCCTAAAGAAGATGAGAACCAACTATCAACAGGCCATTCCTTATATATTTCATGACATAATCCACAAAATTATTGAAGACTATGTAGATGACCTCTTTGGGAAGTCAAAATTCCATGAGGATCACTTATTCATACTTAAGGTTATCTTCGATCATCTTCTCTAGTATCATATGCATCTAAATCTAAAAAAGTGAATTTTTGGTGTCTTGATGGGTAAACTTCTAGGCTTCATTGTTTCTATTTTAGGAATAGACGTGGATCCCACTAAAATCAAGGCCATTATAGAAATTCCTCCTCTATCCAACCTTAAGCAACTTTTTAGTTTACAATTCAAGCTCTAGACTATCCATCATTTTATATCCCATCTCTCTGATTAGTGTCAACATTTCCACCATTTATTAAAGAAGGATAGTCACTTTGTATGGGATTTTAATTGTCAAGAAGCCTTTAACTCGCTTAAAGACTATCTTTTATTACCTCCAATCCTCACTCCACCTAAGTAGGGGAAAACTTTCTTCCTTTATGTATTAGCTATATACCATGCTCTAGGTGTTATGCTTACCCATCAAGATGAAAATCACAAGGAATAGGTTGTTTATTATATAATTCATACCCTTGTAGAATATGAAACATGTTATCAGTATACCAAAAACTATGCCTAGCATTGGTCCTTGTATCCTATAACCTTCATCACAACCTAATTAACCACAAGATGTACATCATTATGACTATCAACCCCCTTAATTTTATTCAATATAAGCCTTATCAAAATAAATGAATGGCTAGATAGATCATGTTTCTAGCTAAGTTTGATCTAGAATTTATCCATTAAAATTATGTTAAAGGATAGATTATTATTGATTAGTTGGCCGAAGCACCTCTTAGTGATATTAAACCAATAAATTATGAATTTATTGATGAATCTATCACATACACTTCCGAATTAGACCCAAATTATCAAATGACTCTATTATTTGATGGATCCAAATGTAAATGAAGAGGTGGCATAGGAATTATACTAATCCATTCTCAAGGTATTACCATGAATTTATATTTTAAATTAGAATTTGATTGCACCAATACCATGTATGAATATGAATCATTGATTATAGGACTCCAAACTACCCTTGCACTAGGAGTTATATCCCTTAATATCTATGGTGATTCTTAGCTAGTGGTCAATCAAATTACTAGTTTGTATCAATGCAATAATGTTTTCCTCCAAAGATATAAGACCTTAGCTGATCAACTTCTATCTACTTTTGAATGTTACACTATCTAAACTATTCCTAGATAAAGTAATAAGTTTTCTTATATTATGACATCTCTTGCCTTTTTTATCCCATCCTCATCTCAGGAGTCCAAGCTATTCATCCATATCCATCAAGTTAACTATCCATCCTACATGAGAACCGATCTTTTGTTGATCAATAATATCAAGTAAAACCTAAAAGAGCCATAGTACACACAAATAGTTAATTATTTCTCTATAATACTATCTCTTCCCCATCTATCTAAGGTGCCAAGCATGTCTTTCAACATAAATATGTCTGATATATTATACTAGGGGGTGTTATCTATAAGCATGGATTTTATGGCATTCTTCTTCATTGTTTCCAAAATAATGAAGCTACCTTAGCTATTTAGGAAGTACATAATGGGTCATGTTGTGGAAACCTTAGTGGCCACATAATCACTAAAAAAATCTTAAGTCTAGGCTATTATTGGCCCACTCTGAATGAATATTATTGCACATATGTTAAGAGGTGTGTAAAATGTCAGAAAGATGCAAACTTATCCCATGTTCCTAGTAAATCCTTACAAGTAACAAAAGACTTATGGCCATTCTCCTAATGGGGGCTCGATCTTATAGTGCAAATCAACCCTAAGACCTCTCAGCATCACAACTTCATCATTATCACTATAGAATACTTCACAAAATGGTGGAAGTTGTGCCACTTATCTCAATCAAGGTAGAAAATATTGTGGAGTTTATCCACCATCACATTATTTGTCATTTTGGAATTATATATAAAATACTAATAGATAATGGAAAATATTTCAAGAATAATAAAGTTTAGGCACTATGTGACTTATTTAAAATAAAATTAAGTTTTTCCTCACCTTACTATCCTTAGGCCAATGGTCAAGCAAAAGCATCTAATAAAACCCTAGTCAAAATCCTAACCAAAGTCATCAATAAAGTTAGGAAGGATTGGCATATTTGTATCCCTTTCACTTTATGGGCATATCAAACTGGTCTTTAAACCCCCACAGGTTCTATTACTTTTTCCCTAGTCTATGGTATAGAAGTTGTACTCCCTTTAGAAGTCCAAATTCCCTTTCTTCATATCTCCCTTAAAGACATAATTTTTTATGAGGATTTTCATTAGGAGCATTTATCCCAACTTGAATTCTTAGATGAGCATTGTATGACATCCCTCGATCACCTTCGTATATATCAAGAATGAATAAAATGAGCATATAATCAACATGTAAGAGAATGAGAATTTAACATTAGAGACCTTGTATTTAAATAAAATCAACATGTCACTAATATGAAATGAATTAAAAGGGGTAAATTTGCTCCTAATTGGCTTGGAACATACATCATAACCCATAAATATGGATTTGGGGCATATCATTTGGCCTCTCTTGATGGCAAACCATAATGAGAACCTCTTAATGCCTTATATTTACATCTTTTCTATAGTTAATAGATCTTGGCTCATCATGGTTAGCTTATATTAAATATTATCATATCCTCCTATCCCAAAATACTAAATAATGATATGAGAGTTATGTGGTTATCTGGTAGTCACTATAAATTCAACCTTGAATATGAATACCCCAGCTCTATTCATAACATTCTCTCATGGATATGTTTCACTTGTAATGGGAGAAAATCTAGATCATTATTTCCCTTATTTTTTAATGAAATTAATTTTTCAAGATAACACAATCATCTCATGTAATGAACTCATTGAAACTATCTTAAGGTATTTTTGAATACCAAATTACATTTCTATCTTTGGGATCCAAAATCAAGTAAGTAATGAAAATCAAAAGTATCAAATTGGGCTAAATAAATAGACTGGTCCCTTGAAGGATAGTTGTAATCAAGTATAAAGGCAAATAACATATTGATCCCTTGAAAGATAATTGTGTAAACACATTAGAATGTAGACCACTCCCTTGAAGGATGGCTACCAAGCAAAAAAATTACTGCATTGATCAATTTTCAAATTATGCCACTTAAAAGCCTTAAAAAGAAACAAAGTAATAAAATAAATTATCAAAATCAATATCCCAAGAAATCTTCCCATATTGATCAAATTTATAATTATAGGTTTCCCATAGTGATCAGTCTACCCATTAGGACAAAAATGATCCCTGAAAGATAAATCCT
Source organism: Torreya grandis (assembly GCA_037957365.1). Classification (NCBI taxonomy): domain Eukaryota; kingdom Viridiplantae; phylum Streptophyta; class Pinopsida; order Cupressales; family Taxaceae; genus Torreya; species Torreya grandis. Next base: position 593,115 of record JARHVA010004565.1, on the reverse strand, counting down.
AATTTTGAAATATGGTGTGAAGAAGGTTATCTCTAAAATAATACATCCCCCATCCCATAAAAAACATATAATCCTAATAAATGACCAAGGTTGAATCTCTAGATAACTAAGGTTGTGTCAATATCTCTAAGGATGCATAGGCCATGTGTATGAGATGTTCTCTTTTGGTTATGGTCTAAATCAATACTGATCAAATCCATAAATAATCACTAAAGTCCATAAATCTATAGCAATAAATCATCAAAAGCTACCTATAACCCATAATCATCATTAAGCATACATCCATAATCCAAAATTTCTTTACATTCAATCATCTAAGAAACCATAAGCATCCACAAGATTAATAATGGTCTATATCAAAAAGCAACATAATCCATAATCATAATCCATTAGTAAAAACCCATCTCATGATATAACACTGAAATCAAAATAAGATGTAAAGTTTATAATCTATAATCCATCGCATCACATTATCAATAAAAACATAACATATCCATAGACTACACACACACACACATCAAACGTCTATAAAAATGTCATAACACAAATAAAATGGGGCTCTCGGCCCATACAATGTGATCTACTCCATGAACTCAATCCCATTAAGGTGAATACTATCACCTCCCTCATCATCTCCTCCTTGACTCATTGCACTCCCTCTACTGGTAGTACCCCCAAGATTCCTCCATGATATTGTATGGTTAGCCATGTATGAAGCAAACTAAATTACATCTGGTAGCTATCTTTATACTATCCTCTCATAATAAGACATCTTGGCAAGTAAATCCTTATACATCTAGAGTGGTACCATATATATATGAGTAGCACTAAATCTTGCAATATCTAAATCTAGCCTCTCTACCATAGTAGATCTTATCTACTCTAGCTCTACATGGTATCTATCCCACTCCTATATAACCTACTCACACTGGCCTCTCATAATATCTAGATCACCTTATAGTGTGGTAATATGATCCTATAAAGTACTATTGGTTTCTTATGCCTCTTATAGCTTGGCCCTTAGTGTATCCCTCTCAATAATAACTACAGCCATATCTATATGATTAGGTATGGGGGCATCCTACAATGGTACATCTCTCATGGGTGCATTAGGGGCATCTTACCCAACCTCCCCTCTATCCTCACCCTCCTCCCTCATCTCCTTAATAACCACCCCTTGATGAGGTCTCACTACTCTATCCTGTCTCCTACCCATATTTTCTACAAACTATGCTACATAATCATCTATAGAACCAATATCATGTATGTCAAAAACCATAAGATCCTCATGTATCCCCATCAAGACCATTGTAGTATGTGGAGTAATCTAATTGAGCTCTATATCATCCCACCTATATGCATGTGGGGATAATGGTATATCCTATAATAACCCAAATTGATGATGAACCCTATCAAACTAGAATATCTTAGATGCTCCAACCATCATCTATGTACCCATGACTCTTGAGCAACATCCCCTATCTACACAACTAAACTAGGCCACATTAGGAAGTGCACATATAGCCTCCAAATAATGTCTTCTATTTGTAAGTCATTGAAAACCTATCTATAATGCACTATATCATGCCCTATCCTTTTTGAGTATAAAACTACTAGGTCTTCCTTCCACTAAAGGAAGTCTATACTATAAACCATGTCTCCAAAATCAATCCATGGGGTACCTATGGGTTGAATCACATGAATGTGCTCATGCCCAATAATGTAATACAAAAGTGATGTTGAGTCTTGATTTACACTCAATGCACTTGCCCCACAACTCCCTATAGGTCTACCTCAATAGTGTGGGTACCCAAGAAAAAACATTATTAAACTCCACCGTGTCTTATATGACACCAATAAAGCTCCATGGTAGTCATCCTCTCATAAAGTTAGGCAAAACATAATGGGTTTGTACCAATATCATCATAATTGGCACTAGTCTCTCCACAAGGTCCTAGTCATACAAGGGCTAGAATGAGAACCCCCCATCGAAAAATCTGATATCCAGAGCATCCTTACCATACAATCATATTGGTGCCATCACTCACCTAGCCTTATCCATATTATAAATAGGGTCTCCCTAGATCCACACTCATAAAATCTAATGGATGTCCTCTTTGGTGATGGTCATCTCACCAGTCATCAGCCAAAACATGTTGGTGGTATAATTCCACCACTCTCACAAACACACCATCATGCCAATATCTTGATGGATATGGTGATAATGGAAAATACCTCCAAATTCAATAATGTCAAGATGGGTCTAGTCCTCATCACCCATGAACTCTCATAACTACATCAATAGTGGAGGGATCCTATCCCTCATCATCAATAGCTCTTATGCCTGTCAAAAACATCTTTTTGGTTAATCAAGATCCTAACTTTCCTAATTTCTATCAATCCTATAAGGATCGATGCCAATTTACCCAATAGATGTTGATCTTTATGGATCATGGTCGATCTACATAGGCACATTCATCAAAATGGATTGACATCGATTCTCCCCCCTCCTCAAAAAAGTTTTTTCCCTAGGCCCTATATTCCTAAAATACCAAAAAATCATAACCTACCCTCCCTCCCCAACCACAAAATCTTCAAAAAAAAAATATCTCCTAAATAATAAGAAAACAAATTTCTAAACAAAAAACAACAAAATAACTAAAATAATACATTTCCCCAAAAGTGCATTTGGCTACCTCATAGTGAAGTCATAATCATCATCCACTCCCACTCACCTCCATTGTCTCTCACATATGCTTGAAAGGTGGAAAATTTTTAAATTTTGCTCTCAAATGCTTGTCCACATTGATAGCTAAATGAGCCTTATGCCACATTAGATGCCTATTTATAGCCTTTCTTGTGATCGACATTGATTACTCTAATCATTATCAATCCCCTAAATCAACATTGATTCCTTGTGGACTGATGTCGATTGTCTTAGCTTATATGAAAATTTTGAACTTATGGAATCTTTTACATTCTCCCAATCTATATCCTAAGCTCCATCTTGTTCTCTTTACCATAGTTATCACATTTTTATGTCATATTACACTTTAGATTTGAGATTTTGACCCTTTGTTAGTTCCTCAGTCTCTTTAAGGTGTACCCCTTTTTTTGGCATGTTGCCATTGTAGGATCCTAAGGGTATCTTTTGTCCTAAGAGAATTCATCTATAGGTAACACATACACAATATGCACATGAGATGTGATGGTTCACTATTCCTATCTTTTATTCTCTTGCTAGCCTTTTATTAATCCTACCTATTTTAGCTCTGGCATTTTGTTACTAGATTAAGTCTTTAGGGCATTACTACCTACATCACTTTTTATTTGATTAAGTATAACCTTAGAACTTCCTTGAGCCATCCACACTTCTATTTGTCCATTACTATCTTCCACTTATCTATTTCCACTCATCCACATTTGTTTTTGAATCCATATTTTTCAAACTCATCATCTATTCCATCTCACTTCTCAATTCCCAATTTGAGGGGGATACCTACTCATAATAAGTTTGAGGCATTAGGTACCTTATATTTTTTTGTCTTTTGGCATGATATTGCATACCTCTCCATAAAAAGGTGAAAATGTAGATGTTATTTTTACAAACCTTTGTGTATTAATGTGGTGTATCATCACGTTTATCTTTCATCTCTAAAATAATGACACCACTCATAATTATTTGAAATAATTAAATTAACCTCACCCATTTACCTTTACCACATGAGTTAATAGAGTTAATTAATATAATTAATTGGTAATTAACCATATTTTATTACCCTTAACCTTAAAATCATAAAAACAAATAAAAAATAAAAACCCTCACAACCTCTTAACAAACCCATCCCATGGTTTAAATAACCTAGCAACTTAGAAGTTAATTAGACCCATGTTTACCCCATAAACAACATTTTTAAATGGCCTAAAGATCACCTCCACCAATTTTGAGCAAATCAACATGGATTCTCCATGATTGATATTGATCATCCTAGAACAACGTCAATCCATAAATATACAATGAGTCTCCTCAGCTCGAGAGACATGCATAGCATTTTTTGACTTTGAACCTCTACTAGATTTTTCCTAGAACTTGCATACAAACATTGTCAACACTTTGCCACCATGTGGAACCACTATTCATGTAATTATCAAAGGATTTTGAAGGTTTTTGAGCTTACTTTTATAGTCTTCTTTATTTACATGTTTTCAAGCCATTCAAGGTTAGTATTTTAAGTTAATGAATTCATATTTAAAGCTTTCTATCTTCTATACCTCTATGTCAACATTTCCGATTTGGTTTTCATCATTTTATCAAATTTACAAGTCATTATTATCAGTTTTTTTCATGGTTTAGCACAATACTCAAAATCAACACCGATCTATCTTAATCGATGTTTATCTCACAAGATCATCATCAATCCATGCTAAACTACTAAGATAGCCTTGAAATCTATTTTCATAACATTCACAGTCTTAAAACCCTATTAAAAACAACATGCTATTTTCTAAAAATATGTTTTTAACATGTAGATGACTCTACCTAGATTATCACATGATATTGTTAGATATTTATCTCCCCATTGTCCCATAACCTTTATTCACTAATCAAAGCAACATTGCATTTGAATTAGGTCTTTGTACTATGGTTTTCACACCTAATAAAGAAAGCATTAATGAATAATTAAATGTAATTGAAGAGGAAATTGATATATATACTAAATTTTGGGATGATTACTTTGATCAAATTAATCCTATTATATATTAGACATATTTGTTATCTGTTTGCATCCTATCCTTATATATCTTTATAATTTCATGTTTATTTATAAACTTGAGTGTTAAATGTGGGCTAACATTCACCAAAGGAATTAGATCACTTATTTGGATTAGTTTATTACCAGGTAGCCTATTCATCTTTTTATTAATCAATTTTGTGTGAGTTAGTGTGATTTATAGGTCATTCCTCCCTAGTAAAAGAGGATTTCCCACAAGCTTGATCAATGGTGTGTAACTGGTCTATATCTCTAGGTAATATTTAAAGCCTTACATTTACTTTGTTTTTAGTAGATAATTAGATCACATTGAGAAAGTAATAATAAATACTAAAACATTTTGAAGTCAAGAAATGAATCACATCAAAATCTATGCATGTGCAAAGTTGGCCTCTCTAGATAGTTCTAGGCATATTTGGCTCTATGACAAATAAATTTGAGAAGGAATTTTAACTACATTATATCTCTCATGTGCAAAGGTTTCAGGAGAAATTTGACACATGGTTGGATTCCTATTTAAATTAAAACATATGGTCTAAATTTTAGAATATATGATTGAGTGAGGTAAAAGATATGACTGTACAAAGTTAGCCTTCTAGGTAGATAACAATGGTTCCCATACTTAGTTTATTTTACATGATGTTAAAGACCAAGAAAAAATAGAGATTTAATGGCTTAAACATGATAATAAAGTGAAGATATATGGTACATATCAAGTCAAAGAGGTCAAAGTGTTCATTGGTTAACAGAGTTAAAGATCATGAAAAAATGAAGATCCAATGGTGTATAAGTGATTGTATAAGATTGATCTGACGGTGTGTGTTGATCAAGATGGTAAGAAGTGCATGATGTTTAAATAGTAAAAGTGCTTTGGAGGAATTTCAAGGTGCCAAGTGTCATGATAAAAAGGGTTATAAGTAATATCTAATGGTGAGCACTATAAGATAAAAACCTATCTAATTCATGGAGATCAACGGTGCATATTGAGTCAATATTGCAATATTGCATGAGATGAGGTCAAATGTTTGAGATTTAACATTTAGAAATGGATAAATATGAGTTAAATTTTGAGCTTCATAAAATAATATCAATGGTTCATGTTTTATCTAGAGTAGTGAGGACATAATATGTGATCATAATGTTTGATGTTTAACTGTGATCATTTGAATTCAAATATTTGAATTTAACAAAAGAAAGACCAATGTATGGTTTTTGAGCGATAACTTTCAATATATGTAGAATTTAACCATGGTGTAAAATGAAATTTTTTATAGGACTTAAAGGGACATATTTAAATATAAATTTTAAGGTATGATAGTGTGCATAATCAAATTTATGAAGGTCTAAATTTAACCATGTGTTCAACTACATTCTGGAAGTTACCTGAGAAGGATGTTTGATCTTGTGTTGATGTTGTTTTGATGTTTTAAGATGAAATATTGATTAGATAATATTTTATAATACATAATGATTATTTTTATGTATTATTAATTTTTGAATAATTATATACATTATGAATAAAGGTTTGGAAGGTGATTCTATGTTTGTTCACAGTGACTGTATGCATAGAATGTTGTTTGAGCAAATTGTACTTAAGTATAAGGGTACTATGATGGTTTTTGGAACTTAATGAGGACCCATAGATAATTTTTAATGTTTACATGCATTTATAAAGTGTTTTTTTGTTTTATTTTTATCAAATAAGTTTCAAAGAGTTAAATGGCTCTCCATAGGACCTAAAGGTGACTTAGGCCTATTTTGAAAGAGAGTTATGCTTAAATGTGACCCATGTAATATTACTTAAGAGTGAAGGAATGTGTTGTTTATAATAAGGAAATAATATGTACTTGATAATTTATCAAGAATCTATATAGAGTGAAACCAAATATGTTGGTTTCTAGACTTTCGAGAAGACTGGGGTAAGGTGTGCATGTGAGAGTTATAGAGTGAAGGAGAGGTAGAGTGCCTAGTTGATGTGTTTTGAGTAGAGTATATTTTTCAATATTTTTATGACATATAGGTCATATTTATGATGTCATAAAACTGATCTTGTGGTTTGAGGATATGTGAAGAGGTTTGAGTGTGCATATGAGGATAGTTTGAGTGAAGAAGGAGAGATATTGTGGCATGCCTGTGTGAGAGGCATGTATGAGACTTAGAGTAATTTTCTGTAAGGATTAGATAAATAGAGATCCATTATTAGGTATTGAGTACATTAATTCTAAGGTAGATATGCTCACTTCAAAAGAGGCTCTAGAGGATTTGATCTTCCTTAGGGGTAGTTGTTCCTTGTGAAATAGGTGTTTCACTAAAGACCTTTGGTAAGGAGGGTTTGATAAAGGTTTTATCATCTAAAGGAGTTGAATAAAATCTTTTTTGTAATTTATTGTAGGATAAATCATGCATGTTTTATAGGCTCGAGAGTGGTTTTTATTCCTCATGAGGGTGTCCCATGTGAACTATATTTTTTGTGTTTAATCTTATGTATGAATTGAAGATGAGCTCTCTTGTTAATGTTACTTGATCAAGTTGATATATCTTGATTGTATAATAATTTTAAAGGATTATAATAGAAATTAAAATATTTAATCTCATTGATTCACCCCCCTTTTAATGATTTTACCTCTAATAATTGGTATGAGAGTATCTCCTTTGGTAAAAGCTTGACAACTTGAAAGTGATCTAAGGTAAAATATGGGTAGTCATCAAGCATGTTTATCTACTAAACAAGCACCAATGTTCAATGGATCCAATTATTCTTTTTTGAGTGCAAGGATGAGGACATACATCATGTCCCTATGGTTTGACATTTGACATTATATTATGAATGTTTATTCTACACATACTATTCCTCCATCCAATGTTGCATATAAGAAGTTGTTTGAGAACAATTCTAAGGAAATGAATGTTATCACTTATGGTATTTCAGAGACTAAATACAAATATGATAAAGAGATGTAGAAAAAAATGCAGATCATTTATGAAGGAGACTTAAAGGCTAAGATTGCTAAGTTATAAAATCATAGAAGGTATTTTGAAAGACTCAAAATGAAGGAAGAAGATGCTTTGGCATCCTTTCTACAAAGAGTTGATGAGATTGTGAACATCTTCAAAGGTCTTAGAGAGAACCTTGAATAAAATAATGTAGTTCAAAAGGTATTAAGGTCACTATCCCTTTGATCTTAAATTATCTATTGTAGAATTAATTCATGATCTTACTCAGCTGAAGTTGGATGAACTACATGGCATCCTTACTATCTATGAGATGAAGAAGAATGATGATATACCACTAAAGAAATAAAATGATTTCAAGATTGAAATGAATACAAAGAATAAGTTCCAATGTAATAAACCCAAGGAGGATGACATTTATGATATAGATGAGGATGAACTAATTGCTTTTATTTCAATAAAATTGAAAACAAGTTCAAGAAAGTATAAGGGTAAACTACCCCTCAAATGCTTCACTTATTGAGAGGTGGGACATTTTACTAATAAGTAACCTCATAAGTATAATAATAATGTTTATGAAGAGCATGATCAAGGTCATGATGATGAATAGAGATAATTTAAGTCTAATAAAATCAAAAAGAGATTTAGAAGGTTTGATAACAAGAAGTACTTCAAGGACAAGAAGAGTATTTACACCAAAAAATATTGTAGCTCATCAGATGAGAGTGAAGTAACTGATTCAGAGTATGATCATGAAGATGATGGTCCTATTGAGGATGAATCCCTATTCATAGTTGAGGAAGGTAGTTGCTCACATAAAAAAGAGTCTACTTGGAGTGATGTAGATGATGATGAAGATGAGGTGGAATATGAGGCTATTTTGACAAATGATCTTGAAGAAATAAAGATTGAGAATAAAATCAATACAAAGATGAAATCCAAAATCAAGGACTATGAGGAGAAATTTAGTGTGTTTGAGGCAAGATTGGTTGAAGACTCTAGAGAGAATGAAGGTGATATCATGTTTCTTATTTCTAAGTTAGAATCTATCTCTGCAAGTATAAGATACAAAGAATAAGAATGCTCAAGGTATGATTCTAAGATTATGTCTTTGAAAGATGAGTTAGAGAAGTCTGAAAGCAAGGTGAAATCATTTGTCAAGTTTGATAAAAGTTTTAATGATCTGGATGATCCCCTAAAGAGTCAAAATTTAGTTAGTGATAGATCTAGATTAGGTTTTAATGAAGAGCCCAAAGTTACTTCACAAGTTGACATGAATGTCAATGAGAGAAAAGTGGATCAGACTTTCAATATAAATAATCAAACAAGGAATTAATCTATTTTTAAAATGAAGACAAATCATATCAAATAATCAAATGCCATGAGGTATGTAAATTTCAATGGTTACTACTATACTTGTAATCAATTTGGGCATAGATCTATACAATGTAGAAGACTTGTTTAAAATTATTTTGTATGGGACTCTGATGGGGGTCATTAGTAAAAAGTTTTGAGCAAGGTTGACTATTTAACTAATCTTGATAAGGGACACTTTGATAATCATTATTCAAATAAGGAAAGGTAGGCTAAGTCTTCTTCAAAAGGAGTAGTTTGTTTTAGTTGTCATAAATTTGGACACATTGATAGTTTTTCTCTAAATAAGGTAAGACAAGCTGAGTTTCCATTAAGGAGTATTGATTTCTACAACTATAAGAAGTTTGATCACATTTCTAGGTCTTACAAGCAAAGGCCATTAAGTCAAAATAAGTTTAATCAGACTCCAAAAGTGTAAGGAAGAAGGTAAGTTAGCTCATAGAAACTAAAGTTGGTAAGTGTGAGTGATGATGAGTCTATAGGTCCAAGTAATCTATTTATTATTTTGGAGAATGCTATAGAAGTTAAAGAGTGCTAAGGGATCTCATTATCTACACATGTTTAAAATGAAGAGACCAAGCTTAAGGAAAAGACTAAGGTACTGGTTGAGGAATTTTTTGTGATGTGTATGGATCGAAGGGAACATCTTGCTATTTTTGAGAAAGTATTATTCAAAGTACATAAATTATCTATGCCTAGTGATGAGGTTCCAATATATAAGGTTGATTCTTTAAATGAAAAGGTATGTCAAGATTCCATAGTTTCACCATGTGTTTTTAATTCTATCTTAGAAGAGAAGGAGAGTGATATAGAGAAAGGAACCAGTTGTCATAGTTTAAAATATGAATAATAAGAACAAGAGCAAGAAGTCTTATAGCTATAAGAGGATTCTAGTGGTTACTAAGGATATGTGGTCACTCTTAGATTCACTTTATTTTACAACATTATGGTGAAAAGGATGTCTCTATATATGCTTCTTAAGAGACTCCTTTCAGTGGAGAAGCAAGTATTATTATGGTGTTATTTAGAAGGTCTTAGAAGGCTATAGATGAGTGCTTGTAGTTGGATTAGGTATGTTTAGCTAGAATATATGTTGTGGTGATGTCAGAGTGACGTGATAGTTATATATGATCAATCCACAGGGATAGATTAAAGGTTTTCAAGTGGTAAAATAGAATTTGTGATTTTTCATGATGATTTTTTCATAAAAATGTCTATTGAACTTATTATAGCATGCTCTAGGTAGTTTTGTGGTTTGAAGGTATATTGAAGTCAAATTGGAGATTTTTTTTTGTTCTTAGATTTCCCAATTTATGCTTAAGAGTATGTAGGTCCTAAAATGGGTTATAGGACATATGGGTTCCCAAAGATGTGGAAGCTAAAATCCTAGGCTAGAAGTGTGTAATGATTATCTCTAGGTGTACAAAAAGTTTCAGAGGTGGCTATTGACTAAAAGGAGGTTTGTTAACTCTGTTTGATTTTATAATTTTAAGGTTTTGGGTTATGATAAAAAATTAGTTTTCCTTGTGAATTGAGGTATGAGGATTATTAATAGGTTGAATGTGATAAATGGGTTGTCAAATCATGCATCATATAGATTTGAAGGTTTGTGGTTTTTAAGTTATTCATGTTTTTATCAAGTTGGAGGCCTAATCGGTAAGTTGGTTAATGAATAAGTATATTGCAAAGGATGAGCTAGTTGTTAAAAATTGGTTTCATTGAGGAGGCATATGAGATTGATATAGATATGAATTTTTAGGTCTTTATGGCTTGTATTTTGAAAGTTGTGGGCTCTACAAGTTTTAGGTAGGGTTACAAAGAGACGAGATAGGCATAGTGAGAAAAAGAGTGACTTTTGTTCAGTTTCTCCAAAAGAACAAGGAATGAGTATTTCAAGGTGAATTATCAAGTTGTTTTGGATCATGTTTCTTATTTTTTAAGTGGAATGAATTTATTTTGATGGTCCTTGAGGTGGTTTGAGATATAAGGCTAGTAATCCTGTATGGTGGTTCTTCATGGTATATAGAAATATGAAGATACTCAAGAGATACAATGGCTCATAAATCTTAGGGGGAGTCCTTATCAAATGTTTCCTTACTATTTTCATCAAATTTTAGTGGTTTTGTGTGTTTTTTATTCATGGGTTGTTGTGTTTGGCTGAAGAGAGTATTTTCATGTAGCAAGAAGTTAACAAGGCAAAGAAAAGGCAGGCTCAAGGTGAGGGGGAGTTTTTATCATATTTATATGATTTTTTGTTCCTATTTATAGTATTTTTATGTCCTCAAGATCATTTAGTTCCCACTTTGTCATTATCTCAAAGGGGGATAAAGTTCCTATTATGGGGAGTGCTTAAAGAGAGAGAAGAAAGGTGAGTTGTATGATGTGTGTTGACATAAATGACAAAGGGGGAGATTGTTAGAGAGTTGTCAATGATTTCATGATGATGTCATGGATGTGTCTTATTGAGTGTATGAAGTTTTTTGATAGTCTAAGTGACAATGACAAAGTGTGTAAAGTGCTTATCCTAATATGCTTGAAGGAGGCTTGGTTGATATTCAGTTTTGACATGGCTAAAGATGTTCAGGGATGAGTATGGAGTATTGAGAATGTGAAATGGGTAATATAAGAGTTTTAATATGATTTGATTGCTTGTGTGCATGATTTTATTTCATTTTATTGATCATTATTTTCATATATACCTTTTGGGTGTAGTGGTAGAAAATCTAAGTAGTTTGTTGACATCACCATTACCACATGTGGATGAGTTAGGGGGAGTTGTTCATATGGTTGTGATAAAATTTGTGCCTATTTTATATGAATTAAATTTTATATATATTTATGAATCACAAAATAAGATATTAAAATGAAAATTTAGGCTCTTAGGTATCTTGGTAGTGTTTTCCCATACTTAGCCAAATTGGTAATGTGGTAGGAAGAGCCGAGTAAGAATTTTTATGGTGGCATATCTTGCACATATGGATGTTTCAAGAGAAAGTAATTATATGGTTTTGTTAAATTTTATGCCTATTTTATTTTCACTAAATTTTATGTCAATCAATGAAGTGCATCAAAATATATGAACGTGCAAAGTTGACCATTCTAAATCATTCTAAGCATAGTTGGCTCTGTGATAGATAAATTTGAGGAGGCATTTTAATGGAATTATATCCATAATGTGTAAATGTTTCAGGATAATTTTGACATATGGTTGGATTCATATTTTAAATTAGAACATATGATCCAAATTTTATAACATATTATTGAGCGAGGTAAAATTTATGGCAGTGCAAAGTTGGCTTTCTAGGCAGATAGTAATGGTCCCCATATGTAGTCTATTTTGCATGATGATAAAGACCAAGACCAAATGGAGATATAATGGCTCAAAAGAAATAATAAATTTAAGGTATATGGTTTTCATCAATTCAAATAGTTCAAAGTGTTCATTATTTAATAGAGTTAAATGTCATGACCAAACACAGATCTAATGGTGCACAAGTGATCATATAAGATTGATTTGATGTTACGTGTTGAGTGAGATGGTAAGAAGTGCACAATTTTTAAATAGTAAAAGTGATTAAAAGGAATTTAAGGGTGAAAATTTTCATTATCATGGGGTTATAAGTAATATCAAATGGTGATCACTATAAAATAAATACATGGTTGATCCACAGAGAGTGATGCTACACATTGAGTTAATATTGCAAGATTGCACAAGATGAGGTCAAATGTTAGAGGTTTAACACTTGGTAGTGTTAAAATATGACTTAAAGGTAAATATTTTTACAATAATATTTATGTTTCATATTTTATATAAATCAATGGACATAATATGTGAGCATAGTGATTGATGTTTAACTATGACCATTTGAATTCAAATATTTGAATTTAACAAAGGAAAGACCAATGTCTGGATTTTGAACCATAAATTTTGATATATGTAAAATTTGATAATGGTTTAAAAAGTGAATTCGTATAAAACTTAAATTTTAATCTATAAATATAAATTTTAATGTTTTAAAGTGTGTATAGTCAAAGTTAGGAAGTTCCAAAGTTGGCTGTGTTTGACTATGTTCTATAAGTGACCTGAAAAGGATGTTCGAGCTTGTGTTGATGTTGTTTTGATGTTTTAAGATGAAATATTGATTGGATCATGTTTTATACTCCATAAATATTCTATTTTTTATGTACTAACATTTGACCAATCATATGTAGTATGATTAAAGGTTTAGAAGGTGGATGCGTCTTTGTTCATAGTGACTATGTGCACAAAATGTTGTTTGAGTGAATTTTACTTGAGAAAAAGGGTGCTGTGATGGTTTTTGGAACTTGATGAGTAAATATATATCATTTTAAATGGTTCCACTCATTTTTAAACTCTTCTTATGTTTTAGTTTTCTCATAGAAGTGTCAAAGAGTAGAATGGGTCTCCATAAGACCTAAAGGTGACTTAGGCCTATTTTGAAAGATAGTTGTGCTTAAATGTGACACATGTAAGATGCATTAAGGCTGAAGGAATGTGTTGTGTCCTAAAACCAAATACTATGTACTTGATAATTCATGAATTATCTATATATATAAAAACCAAATATGATGGTTTCTATACTTTTGAGAAGATTGGGGCAAGGTGTGCATGTGAGAGTTATGGAGTGAAGGAGGGGTAGAGTGCCTAGTTGATGACTAGAGTATATTTTTGACTATTTTATGACCTATAAGCCATATTTATAATGTAAAAATAGTTATTTTGTATTTTTAGGATATGCAAAGAGGTTTGATTATGCATATGAAGATATTTTGAGTGAAAATAGAGAGATATTGTGGCATTCCTATATGAGAGCCCTGTATGAGATAGAGAGGATGTTTGTGTAGTGATTATATAAATAAAGATCCATTATAAGGTGTTTAAGACATCAGTTCTAAGGTGGAGTTGATCACTTTAAATTAGGGTCTATAGGACTTAATCTTCCTTAGAGGCAGTTGATCCTTGTGAAATAGGTGTTTCACTAAAGACCTTTGGTCAAGAGGATTTGATCAAGATTTTTTGGTCTAAAGGATTTGACTAGTCTCTTGTTTGTAATTTATTATATTATAAGTGTTCCATGTGTTATATGTTTGAGAGTGTTTTTTATTCCCCATGAGGGTTTCCCACATGAACTATGTGTTTGTTCTTGTGTATGCATTGAATGAATGAGCTCTATTATTAATGTTGTTTGATAAAGTTGATATATTTTAATTGTCTAATAATTTGAAAGGATTAGAATTGAAATTGAAATATATATGATCACTCATTCACCCCTCCCCTCTTAGTGATTGTACCTCCAATAGGAATTTGGTGTCAACTTTGGTCATTTATTTTAATTATACATTCATAGTGAAGCTATTCAAATGATTACCCAAAGTGAGTCCAATACATATGGTTATTTTCTATATACAAACATATTGATTAATATTTGATTTAATTTGATATGTAATAAATCCATTTTAAAGTTTTGAAGGATTGTTGGTAAGCCTAATGAGACTTTAGTCTTATTGTATTGATGTTTTGAGTTAGAAAGTTTTGTTAGCAATAAATTTTTTGTCGTATAGATAAATTTGGAGATAAGTTTAATAGTGGGTAATGTTGATTGCAATGAATTTAGAAAAAAATATAAATTTGGAATGAATTTTAGTAGGGTTACTATTTAGATTTTAGATAAAATACAGGTGGTCACCACAATTTATATACATCACATAAGTGCCTTGCATTGAATGACCCTCTTGGATCCTCAACCCACATTCGATGTGACCTTGGGATAGGGTATAGTATATTTAATTCACTTTAATTTAGTCATTAATTCTTTGGTGAGCTTCTCTATGTAATCTAAATGTTTCCATTTGTTTTCTAATCAATGTTTTGACATTTTTTTTAGTTATATACTATTTGGTTTTGATGTATAGACTAGTTATAGGAATATTTTGAGATAATTACATGTGGTGAGGGAATTTATTTATAATTTTTGGATTTTTAATTGGGTCTTTGTGGACATGTTTTGTACTCATAAAATTTTAAAAATTAAATTTACAACTATGAACTAATCATTGTTTACAATTTTTTTTTTTTTTGGAATTTTGAAAAGCTTGGCATTATCAAGTTATCTCAAAATAGTATATGGTTATTATTTTCTCATTGGGTATAAGATTTTTTATCATTAGTTTAAAAATAAAACAAATATTAAATGTAAATTTAGTCTTGATATGTTTGAATAACAAATTATTTCATTTTTTTTTATAATTGTCTATTTTTTATTTTGTGCATGCACGTTAGCTAGTTTTTAAACAAAATTTGGTTGTTACCATTTTATTCAACTATATCAAATTTAAAGCATGTCTGCATACAATCATATTGTGACATTAAGTTTGATCCTTTTTATTCATCCTCTTTTCTTTGATTTTCAAACTGGAGACTTTGTTTAAAATTCATGAATGCAAAATTGAATTCACATATGGCATTTTTAATGATTTATTTACTAAATACATAGTGGTTGATTATCTATGATCATAAATATTTTTTTAATACTTTTCATAAGTTTGTATATATAATAAATCATAAATCCTATTTTTCATGAAGAATACTTAGTTATTTGTTTGTTTACATGAAAATAATATGAAGTTCAAACCTTGCTTGCATTATTTTTTCATTAGGGTTTCATAGTTAGAATAATATGAGATTATCTTTGTGTTCAATTAATATGGAAGGTTTAAGAAGTGTGAATATATTTATGGGCATAAAAATTCTAATATTTAAATCTTGCATGCATACTTGTAACTCATATTTATGATGGATTTTGGTGCAACTGCCATATTAGTTGATTTGTTAGTACGAGTTTTTATGGTCACACCCTAAAAAAAATATAATTTTGGAAGTCCATTGATATTTAATTTTTAAAATGAAGTGGTTTAAATTTTATATGTGATAATCAATTGATAGATGGTTATTTAGATAAAAAAATTTTACATCACATAATTTTAAGACTTGTACACATATTTTTGGTCTTATTATTAATCATTTATGATATATTCATATCAGTTGACATAGAATATTATAAGGATTTTGGGTTTCTTCTAGTTATTATTTAATATTATTAATTTTTTATAGAAAATATTAGTTGATTATGTATTGGTAGTTGATCTATGCATGAAGATAATGTAGATATACTTGTGTGCATACCTTGCATGTATTTTTAGACCTTTAGTTTTATTTAAAAAACACATGATATTATTATGTGTTTGAAGATTGAATGAATAAACACATTTTATTGACTACAAATACGATATACTTGAAATACTACATGAATTTCTTGAGTTATTTCATTTTAAGTAGGGTTGACTTTATATTATGATCTATTGTCATTTTAGATTCAAACTATTTTACCGTTTTTTTATTTAATATTTTTAATACATATAAAAATTGATAGATTAGAATTCTAAATATATACTTATCAATAATTTTGATTTACAATCATTAAATATATAAATAATCTATTTGTGGAGAACATTAAGAATAAAACAAATTAGCTTAGATTCTATGAATATGCTAATTTGAGATCAGTTAAAGTCATCTAAAATGTACTAACATAGGTATGTGATCACTCAAATATTGGGATAGAGTTTAAAATTATTTTTATATGGTGAAGGTGGATAACTCATGTAGTGTGGACTTGTTTAGTTATCGATAAGTTGTCTAAATGTAAAATTGATAAATAGTGATTATTTTTCCACTTACACATGTGTCTGTTCAAGGGATTGAGATATTTTTATATATTAAATGGTGTCCATTAATATCTTTTCCTCTTCTCCTTGTTTCAAACCCTATTTGTGTACTTGTAAACAATGTAAATTAGGATAATAGGAATAAGTTTTGGGTTGAGCTAACTTTAGACACTTCAATATTGCTAAGTGATGCCTACATATAAAATACTCCAAGGAGGGTCATAAAATTGTATGTAGTTTTCTCACCTAATGTGATTGTGAAATTGTGCCCCTTTACGATATGTATGCAACTAGTAATTTTTATTTAATACTTGAAAATGTTATCTATTAACTTGATTTTAAATTCTTCAAACTTGGTTTTTGACCACTCCTGGTGAGTGATATTGAATTTGGGAAGAATAAGGAATATTCTATCATTATATAGTAGTGTATAAGTGATCAATAGATAGTTTCAAGATAGGAAATAATGAATGTCCTTGATTTTATTTATATGAATCTAATTGGATAAATCATTATGCTAGCACATCCTAAAAATGTGGGTTGACCCGTTATGAATTTTTCAAATTCTATAAAATTGGCACATAGATAACTTAGTGATAGTTGGACAAGTCTTCACTTTTTTAGACCTATCTACCTTCATCAAACTTGTCCCAAAAAGTGTAAATAGTTGGCTTGAGGTTAGGAACATTTTGGGATATGATATATAGTAGTTTGAGTAATATATGCTTAATATATTTTTAATTAGTTAAATCTAATTAAGTAAATTAAACTATTAAAAATTAAAACTAGGTATAATACAATAAACTATAGTAAGATATAAAATTTATAAAAATCAAAAACTTGCTAAAAATAGTAAATTAAATTAGGGTTAGAAAATATTCCTCAAAATTGAAATAGATTTGACCATGAAAGTTGATTGTAAGTGAAAACTATGTGAAAATACTTATAATAATAATCTTCTTATAAAAAATAATTCATAATCTACTAGGACAAGTCCATGTTAGGTAAATAGTAGTGCATTGTGACCTTGTCTAATGATTGACTACATATTGAATGACGGTATTCCTAATTTACCAATCTAGGTCTATGTGACTACTTACAAGGGTTGACTATGGATTTTATGTGAAGATATTCCTAATTTATCAATCTGGGTCTATGTGACTACTTACAAGGGTTGACTATTGATTTTATGTTTTGATACTCCATGCAAAAGACCTAAAAAATATAAAACCTTTTCCCACTTATGCACTAAGTAATAATTAGATAAAAATAGGTTAGTGTGGATATCCAAATTATCTTTAGAAACACATTATAATGTAGTACTACCTACATATCCCAAATGGGTCTGAAGCCATTGTATTTTTCCATCCTAGAGTGATTATGTGATTCATTATTATGCAATTAGATGACTATAAGTCATATATTTGATTGAAGTAAATTGCAAATGGATTTCCTTGACCTACAATAGAGACTCTTCACATTTGGCCTATGACTATTAGGATGCTTTATAAATAAAATAAAATGAAATGGTGATCTTTTTGTCTTTATATGCTAAGTGATTGCTTGATAGATGTTAGATATATTTGGATAAGGCTTGATGGACTTATATAGGGTAGTATTTTAAATTTTTTTTCTAATTAACCTTAAAAAATACATGAGAAGGTGTAAGATTAAATGTATCAAATTAAAAAATTTACCATGGGAGCATAGGGTATAAATGTTTATTAGTTTGACAAAGACACTGCAATGTTGTCCTCCTATGCATACTTGTCCTACAGGACTAAAGACCATTAGGCCATGATTATCATAGCTATGTGAGATAAATAGATATAAATGTATTAAAAATATGGAAGTTTTATTATTTTTTAAGTGTTCACAAGATAAATAAGGATCCCACATAGATTACAAGTTATAAAAAAGGATAATAGACCAAGTAGGGGTAAGGATGTCAATAATAAGCATTGTCAAGCACTTAGTGATTAATTTATAGTGTCTATAGTAGCTCTCAATTTACTCTAGTGATGAAATGATGTGAAATTACTAGAGTAAAGTAGATGTAAACCTAAGTGTTTACACACATTTTAAAATTTATGAAAATAATGAACATGTAAGATGTCATAATTTGAAATTTGAAACAATTCCAATGAAAATAGTTATTTTCCATATTTTAAAATTTTAAAATTTATAGCTTAAATTTTTTAATTTTAAAATAGAGAAAGGAATGTATGCACTTGGAAGACTATGCAATATAATTGAATTGTAACTTAGAAATAGATAAAATTATTTTCCCCTTATTGAGGCATTTGGATAATTTTTGAACTCATAGAGAATTGAGAGTGATCAAATCTCAATTTGAAAACTTTTGAATGCACTTGAATTGGAAATATTGTATGCTATAACTCTCATTTTACTATATAGATTACTCTATAGTTTTTTTGAATGGGAGAGCTACTAAATATGGTTCATTACATATTGAAAAAGTGTAACCATAGACATTGAGTGTCACTATAATCTAATGTGGTCCACTTGTAACATTAAGACAAATATCATTGCTATAGATGGATCTAGATTCTATTTGAAAATTAAAACTTGATTTTTTAAAAAGTGCCATAGTATAAACATGAACATGAATAAGTATCATGCCCCATGTAGGATGTAATGATATTGAAACTCCATATAAATTTATATGTTTTAAACTTTGAAACTTAGAAACATTTGACCTTTGCCACTTTTGAAACTTTTACAAATTTGAAATTTGTAACTTTTGAAACTTATAATTTGAAACTTATAACTTGAATTTTTTTGTGAACATGCACATGTATATGCATCAAATATTTATAAATTTGTACATAAATTTTGACTCAAATGTAATCTTGAAATTTATATACTATCATAACTCTAAAATTTTATCACAAGGGCTTGTATTCCTATAATAGGCCCATTATGATGCCCTCTTTTGAGATGAGAGACATAGCATACAAGTAATTTATATCAAAATATAAATGTAAAAATATTTAAAATATGTAATCATGTAATATAATTTGCATAGTTAAATTTTTATTTGTATCATAGTGTAAGATGTAATGGTTAATTGCATTTTGAAAATATGTTAGATAGATAAAGCATTATAACACATAAGTAGTATGTTCACAATATAGATCACAAAATTATAGTGTCTGTAATTAGTAGAAATGCATGATTTGAATGAGGGGATCATAGTAACAAGAAACAAGCACAAGTAATGTCATAAAATCTTATATAATTTGTAGAGACTAATACATATAAGGAACTAATGTCATGTATAAGGTAAAAATGAAGATACATACACAAAAGGCCAAGGGCACACTAAAAAATGAAAATATTTTCATACAATAAAGACTATGTAAGTTTTATATAAATAAAGCCATGTCTCAAATACATTGAGCAAGCAAGTTTTGCTTTATTATGAAGTAAATTTTGAAAATAAGTATAATGCAAATGAAAGTACTGTACATATATGATATGGATCGATGTCATTGTTATAAAATAACATATTTCCACTGATACATGTTCCTTCAATGGCATCCATAGGTCACTTTTGTGTAATGGCATGAGTGTGTTATCATTTAATTCTTGTAAGCCAACATTATAAAAAAACCTATAACTAAATTTAATTTATTTGGACCCATAATTATTTAATAATATGATGGGTGAATTATAATTTTGTTGTGTAATTTTATTTATTTAAAATAAAATAATTTAATTATGTATTTACTATATTGGAGTATATTATTGTAGTAATTTTATTTACCTCAAAATAAAATAATAGTAACTATTTAATAACATGATGGTTAAACTATAATTTTGTTATGGTAATTTCATTTACTTTAAAATAAAAGAATTTAATTATGTATTTACCATACTGGAGTATATGGAATTATATTCATTATTTTGGTAATGTTATTTACCTCAAAATAATAAATTTTATTTATATATTTATTTATTTGGTCTGTAATTATTTAATAACATGAATGAATTATTAATTTTGTTGTGGTAATTTTATTTACTCAAAAAAAAAATAACTTAATTATTTAGTTACCATGTTATAATATTTGGTAACTACCTATAATTATAATATATATTATATTTTCCACACATATTTATTAAAAATGATATATTATAATATAATTATAGATAATTCTAATATTTATTATGGGATTATATTCTATTAAGGATTTAGTATAGATAACACAAAATCACTATTACACACACACACACACACACACACACACACACACACACACACATACATATATACATACATACATACATATATATGTATGTATGTATGTATATATGTATGTATGTATGTATGTATGTATATATATATATGTATATATATATATATATATATCTATATATATATATATATACACACACACACACACACACACACATACATACATACATACATACATACGTACATATATATACATACATACATACATATATATATACATACATACATACATACATATATATATATATATATATATATATATATATATATATATATATATATATATATATATATATATATATATATATATATGCACACACACATACATATACATGTGTGTGTGTGTGTGTGTGTGTGTGTGTGTACACATACACACATATGTATATGTATGTATGTATGTATATATAAACACAAATAAACACATAGATGGAGTTAGTTTTTGAACACTAAATCTACTATTGTAATTAAATAACTAACATACATAACGTGGATAAATATATTTGAAATACACAAATAGATATTATTCTCAAGGCACCTATATTTTATTGAATTGTGACATTAGTGGAATAGGTGCCTTGAGAATGATATTTATCTATGTATTTTACATATATTTATCTTAAGTAACACAATTAAAATATATGAGTGATTTATGAATACATTTGTATGATATATAACTCATCACAGTAAATAAGGTTATGGATAGATATAACTCATTAAGTTGTTAATAAAGAATGAACCAATGCCCCCAACTTAGCAAGGATGTTGGGTAATAAGGGAAGATTGAAATCAAGAACTATGTTAAACTATGTCTTATATCACACTCATATACCTTGTGAGAAATCATTATGTAGTGAAGTTCAAATGAAATATGCATCTATAAAATATGAAATAGATAATATATGTAAAGAAGTAAGACAACAATATTTAAAAAAATGTTTTTTAGGCACTAATTTTTTAATTTTTATAAATATAATAAAATTTTGAAAATTTTAAAATACTATAATGTTTTTGAATATTTTCCATATTTTTTTTTTTTTAAAATTTTTTTCACTATATGTTTTGTTTCTAATTTTTACAATATTAGAATTATGTTTCTTGAAAAAAATAAAAATAAAAGGCTTGAAAATAGAATAATTTGGAGGGTTCAAAAATACATAACAAGGTGAAAAATTCACAATGTAAACAAAGAGGGAATCTAATAAATATTATCCCAATGTATGTGGAAATAAAGAATAACAATGTAACAAAGATGATAAGCATGACTATGTGTGTTTATGTAAAAAGTGAGATATATTGATCATGTAATTTCAAATGAAATCCTTAACATGTATATATGTTCAATAATAAGTAAGTGAATTTTCCATGAATAATGAGTATTTCAAGTAATGTAAGATAGTTGTTTTATATTATTCAAATTGATTTGTTAAGAGGGAAAGTGCCCAAAGTGAAGATGAATCCAAGGGCTATAAGAATAGTAAAAAATATAGGATAGAAGAATTAGTAAGGAGAGAAAAGTAAAAATAACTAAGTACAAATGTGTAAGAAACTAATCAAGAGATGAAAACCAATGAATGGTTTGAGAATAAGTAATAAGTTTTGTCTAACTAAGAATATCATCAAGAGGATGCTCATATGTATACCTGATTATTTGATATGAAGGAATGAATTACTATGAAAATGAATATCCAAATACTAATGCCTTTGAATCTAAATAATAATCATATTTTGTAATATATCCCTCTCATTCACTATTATAATATAAACCTATAAATTCATATGTATATGTAAAAACATATACCTCTTGTGAAGTATTTTGAATAATATATGATTATATAGAAGATGAATGCCTCTATTTAGAAACCACTTCATGATTAAGAGATTGTACCATAAACTAATTATGCCCATGTGCCTTTGTATCATGCTCATAAAATAAATTTTAAATAATCTCTTGTCTATGTGAATCATGCTTTTGAATAGTTTTACAAATTATTTCTTCAATATTTTGCTCAATGTTTGTGCTAATAAATTGTTTTATAGGAGTAAAAATTATTTGATCCAAATGATATTTGTATTATATTCTTAGAAGTTTGAGCACTTGATTTTCATAAATGCATTTAAGAAACTTATGAACTATATATGGTAGTACTTTAAGATTTTGTATCCATGATCACCCTAATATCATATCAAATACACCTATGCTTGGTAGTACTAACAGTGGGGTGGGAACTAAAAATCAACCCACTTTTAATGGTAACATATATATATATATATATATATATATATATATATATATTTATATATATATATATATATATATATATATACACACACACACACACACATATATATATATATATATACATATATATACATATATACATATATATACATATATATATATATTATATATATATATATATATACATATATACATATATATACATATATACATATATATATATATATATATATATATATATATACACATATACATATACATATATATATATATATACATATATATACATATATATATATATATATATATATATATATATATATATAAAAGAGTATCTTGTGTATGTTGATCAAATGCTTTTACAAATCTATAAGTATATTCTAAATATTTATCTAAATATCCAAGAGAATAAAGTAATGTAATGGTGCATGCATTTTAACTTGATCCATTATTTATCATAACATTATGTATGAGTTTATTGTCAACATATACTATAATGAAGAGTGAATATCTATCTAAATCGTCATCTAAAACCTCACTATCATAAAAAGGAAGCAGAGGATGAGATGATTGATTAGTAATAAATGTTCTAATGATACTATATAATGGATTACTATATGAATAAGGAGGATGATGAAAATTATATGTATGGTGTAATTTATAATTATCTATGTTATTTGTTTCATGATTAGGAAATATATCCTTGTACATGTAGACACCTAAATCTGGCCACCAATGACCTTCAACTAGGCTTTTCACTAGTATCCACCTAAAGTGCACAATTTGGCCTAAAAACGTTAAAATGCATTAAATGATTTAAAATTGATATATTCAAGTTCAATTTTTTTTTAGAGTATAATTAAATGGTTCAATGAAATTTATGGTCTAGCTAACTTTGATCAAATCATTTCGAGTCAAATTGCTAATTTCACACCTTGGTGCCCTAGATTGCTCTTTTCTATCAAATCTCTTGCACGAGACACGTGCCTTTGTTATTTGGTGTTGGTAACATCCTAAATGGGATAATGGATCCAATGCATCTAATATTTACTTCCAATTCTAATTTAGTCAAATTTTGGACCAATAATAAGACATTTTTACCAATTTGATTAATTTGTGCACCAAGAGCCATAATTTGCACTAAAGTTGACTAATCATGTTTTAGGCTAATTAAACCAAATTAGGTCCTTAATTTAATTTTACATGGAACATGTTGAATAAATATTTATTGAAAATTGATTTCTATTAACTACATCATCATGTGACATCATCATATGGGGTGGCATCCATAAGCCATAAATGCATAAAATATCAGGATTATGGGTCTCCCATGCCTCATTAAGACCATACATGACTATTTAATACCCATATATCCCAAATATTAATGGGTAAATTTGTACAATGAATTTAATATTTTGATTTATCCATGGCCACACATCTCAATCTTGAGATGGATGGTCATGGTTGATCCTCAAACCATTCCAAAAATATATAAATAGGAGGCCTTACCTATTGAATTTTAAGATATTTTGTGAAAAAATTATAATTAACAAACTCATTAAAAAAAAATCATTTAAGTGTTATAATGCTAAATTTCTGAGCCAAGCCAAGCCAAGCCAAAGCCAGAGGTGCCAAGAGGAGATGAAGGTAGTCACACTCCATTGAAGAAGATCTATTGAAGCATAAGCCGAGTAAGCCAAAGAAGGAGTATTTATAAAAATAAAGGATTTGGTACTAAATTTTTGTTTTGTGTTCATATTTATTATTTATTTCCATTTTTAATTGTGTTCTCAAATGGCTTTCCCTCACTAAGCTCTCCCTAGTAACTAGGCCTAAAGATGTATGCTAGCTAGTGTGTTGGTTTTTCAAATTGATTTAATTTTATCACTAAAAATATAATAACACATATATTGAGTCAAATTATTAGTTCACATAATGGCACACCCAATGGGACCATCTTTATGAGAGCCAATACACAATTTTTTTTATATTTCATAGTTTTAATTCTTTTTTTTGTTGTTTTCACTTTGAGTAAAAACGGCCAATAAAAAATTCATAACTTTTTATTTAATATATAATCTTGTATAATTTTTTTTATTAAAATATATAAATATGTCATTGATATTATATAAAATTTTCATGGAACAATTCTATATATTTTAAAAATTATAGCTATTTTAGTAACTGTCACTTTCTATTTTTTTTTTTTTTTGGTAAAAATGGTTAGAATAGAGTTGATAATTTTTTTTTAATTTACTTTTTTAAATTTAAATTTCGAATATATGTTGTTCCTATAGTTATTGAAAACAAATAAAAATTTTATGACAAAACGATCTATAGTTTAAAATTTATGTAAACAATACTAACTTCAGGTTTTTATATTTTATGTTTAGGCTTTTATGCGTTATATTTTATTTTTAGCCTTCTAATCTGTTGTTTTTAGGTGTTCATATATTTAATATTATTATTTTTTAATATTTTATTTATATTTTTTCTAACATTTTCTAACCTAACATATTTTCTTTTGGGGTGATGCCTTAAGGGTAGACAGGTAACTAGCGGACTTGAAATTTGTTAAAACATGCTATTAAGACATCTTTGGTATGATTTTAAATTAATTGGGAATCTTATTTTTGGTGCTTAATAAAATATTTAGGTTATTAATTTAATGTTTTAATAATTCAGGCTTTCCAAGTTACAACTTAAGACTAAGGGTTCAAAATAACACCACCACATCTTTCATTTGGGTTTTAAAATTAAACACACTTATCAATTCTTATTTTCAATAGTTGTTTAATTAAAATGTGTTTATAAAATAGAAGGTTTATGAATTTATTCTCTTAAAATTTTCCCCTTAGGTAACCCTTGGAATCAAAATCTCCATCCTTATTACAAAAAAAAGCCTAGTCCAATGCTTAGAAAGAATGTCATCTAAAGAACTCCCCAGAAACTCGTCATAGTTTGGGTGACCTTGAAAATGACCCTAAAATCTTTCTTTTCATGTATTTTATTTCATTACATCTTGTCTTGTGAGGGGGACATCATTACCTCTCATGAGTTTTTTAGTGAATCTCTGACCTAGGGTTTCATCTCCTATCATTGAATTTACCCACTCTCACTAGGATCATAAGGTTTGAGTGGTTAAACCACCTTCTAGTGATTAGAGTGCACATGGGATGTAATTTACACAATTGGACATCACACTACATTCAGTGAATAATAAGATTTAGTGGTTTCAAAAAGGACTAGACCTTTTTTCAATAAGTCAAGTTCTATAGACCCAAAATTTGAACTTTTCTTTTGCATTGTTTGATGTGAAATTCATTGTGTAATTGATTCCCCTAGAGGCATTCAAAAACTTTTAGATCTTAAAAAAATCCCCACTTGCCATGGAATTATTGTTGGTTCAAGGTGCACCTCAAGGTCCATGTCATATTATTATCATTTAAGAGAAGGGGAGGTGTAAAAAACCTATTATATAATATGCATTTACTTTTGGATAAACACTTAAAAATCCTCTCAAATGATGTATATTGATGGATTCCAATAATAACAAGAAACCTTGTCAATTTAGGATCTAAGAGAGATTAATTAGTTGGTTTTGTCATAGATTAAAGTTTTGTTTAGAGTCAAAACTTGGTGTGAATAAATTATTCGAATCAAAACACATAGTCCTCATTTTTATTTGAATGAAGAGGTGTTATGTTGCCCATGTGAATCATCAATTTGCCTTGTTCAAAATTAATCAAAACTTGGAGTCATATCATCTACTTTGGCATAGTTATGTTGCCCAATTGAGTCTAGAGCTTTGCCAAAGTTTTTTTAAGTCTTTCATTTATAATATAAATTCTAAATTGCACCTTCATAAGTTCATAAGGTTGATGTGTTGAGTGGATTCACCATTTTCACTCAACTTGAGGGAACTTAGGTTCAATTTCCAATATGGGTTGAAGGTTGTTTAAGACTCATGATTATTATCACCACTTGATAGACTTAAATCATTTTGTGTTAAACACTTACACTTTGAGCCTATGCACTACAATATTTTGAGTCAAGAAAGGTAGTATTATGCTATCAAATTTGTGTGAAACTATCTTTGCCTTAGAAGGTTTTTGAAATAAGTATTTTGTCACATATTTTGAGTAGTCTAGCATTGTTATGCTACATGAAACATTTTAGATATTATTACATAGACCCTTTTGCATAGAGTCCAAATTTGTTCCTACATTTTCAAACCAATTTGAGTGAACCTTTATCTAGCACAATTATGCCATTCACTTTTGTCTAGCTTATTTGTCAAAGAAACCAAGTTTTATACCATTATTTGTAAGAAAACAAACTATATCTAAATTGCCTTTTGTTTCATACCTTATATTTATTTGATCAAGTTCATGTCCAAGAATCAAATGCCTAGTTTTTGTTAGAAGTGTTTCAAATATGTTAGATTAAAAATTTCATCTATTTTCAGATTCTAGCTTTTGTTGACATTTGGCTAAGAGTCCTAGTGCATGATTTGTTTGAGCCTAGATTTTGAGACAGCATTTGGCCAAAAGACCTAGTAACTTTTATTTTCCTAGATTAGACTGATTTAAAACACTTTGACCTTAGCATTTGGAATTTTTATTTTTGATTCATTTACTTAATATTTTTTTGGTATGATGTGTAATGTTAGACACTTAATGTTAGCTTGTGTTATCACAAATCTTTGCATAAACCATTTTATCCTTTTGATGAATCTAGACCAAGTTGGAACATCATCTTTTTTTAGACTGAGTCCTTTTAGAGTTTTAAGACCTCCCTTTGTCATAAAGCATTGACTATGGATCCCAACATGTACTCCTACACTCATAGTCGACTCATGTACAATTTGGGAATTAGTAATATGGTTACACAGGAAAAAATGGTGCAAGACCCCTAAGTGGATAATATTTCTTATGAGATGGATCTTTATCCCTTTTATAATAATCAATTAGGGGCACAAAGCCAAGATCCATTGGCTAACTATTTGTCTAATACACCACCTTATTTAGAACAAGACCAAGAACAAACCATATAATACCTAGCTATAATACTCATAACTGATGAACCAGTTCCTTAACAGTCATGCTCTACTAATATGCCTTCCATGTATGATCCACTATTTTTTTAGAATCATTTATTGGATGACAAAGATGAGATTTTGGTTGAGACATAGAGGTAGGGGCCAAGTTTCTAGCATACTTCCTCCATGAGAATTTACCAAGCCTAGTAAGAATGCCCCACAACATAATTTATGATCAATAGGCTTCTTATAGTAATCCTTTGGCTCTAGTCCAAACAACATATTAGGACCCTAATATGCTTAATAGAGGAAAAAACATAAATTTAACCAAATGTAGACAATATATCACACCTACTTGAATCTAGCACATAGCTTCAATCAGATGACCATGGTGAATAAACCTCTTATTAACTTAGTTCCTTCAATAGGAGTTTTGATAGAGTTAACTGGTCAAGACAATCAAAATTTAGACCCATTCACATGAAACACTTTGGTAGATAACTTGCTGCATATGCCAATTATTAAATAAGTGTCTTCTACTTTTACATAGATTAATGAGCAAAATATAGTGGACAATGTGTAAGCAATGTCCAATCCACACCAAAGTAGTGTTCATACACCGGTAGCTATCTAGAAAAATGTGCTTATAGTTAATAACATGAGTGGATCATCATACCAATGAATAGGATATTCTACACCCCAACCTTCACCACCTACTTTCCAACCTTAACTACTTGCTTCATCAAGTATGCAACCAATAGGATTATTTAGTCAACTAATAACCAATGTCATGCCTCAACAACCAAATGTGATAAATCCTACTCCTTCTCAACAAGCGATGAGTAGTATTCCATAATAGTAGGCATAGTATAGTTTACCAACACAATAGAGGCTGAATATATTACCACCTTAACAAGGGGAAACTAATGTTCCACCTTGTTGAGTAGTGGCAAATATACCTCCTTAGTCATAGACTAGTGTACCAATCCAAAACCAAACAATGACTAGAAAATAATGTGTAAATATTGGTCAGTAGTAGATGTCAAATCTTAAACATGATTTCACTTCCCAACAAGGATTAATGCAATAAGGAGGCTCCCATGTTTCTCAAGTACCTACTAAGTCTCTCAATGAGGCCTAGTTTAGCATATGTTAAGGAATTTTTTGCAAATTTTAAGGTTTTAGAGAAAACCATGTTTCAATTTCAGTCTCTTTCCCTTCCTTAATGACCTTCAAATTCATGTGAAGTGTTGATGATGAGTCCTTATTTGTGATCAATTATTAATCTTGGTCTTATCTTTCCTTCAACTACTTGTCTCTCACCTCCATCTCATCCTCCCCATACCACTGTCATGATTTGCCACTACCACTTTGTTCTCACCCTTTTTTCCACCTCCCTCCATGTTTTCTCATCATATTTTCATGTCTACCACCCTTTGTCCCATCTTCATCACATTTACCATTACGAAGACCATGTTTAATGAGAGAAAAACATCATCAATCATGGTCAAGGGTAGTTTTTAAGCTTTTTAAGCATCATATACAGTCATGATAAGAGATAAATAGTAGGGTTTTATAATCAAGGATTGAAATTGAAGGTTCATCTTCTTGTTCAAGTTAAAGGAATATATTCTTAAAATCTTATGTGTATTTAAAGGCATCATAAGAGGAAAGAAATGAATGTCAAATAAGCATAAACAAGACATATATCATCATCAATCATTAAGCATAGTCAAAGGAACATCTTTAATAGTGTCATAGAATCAAGGTGATGCCATTCAAGGTGAGAGAGGGCCTTCTTCAAGGTCTATTATGTCAATAAATCTTAGTCATGAAAGGAATCATAGACAATAAATGTTTGGGGTTATCAAGAGCATAGATAAAGGTTATAGATAATCAAAACACCAAGGTATAGTGAGAAAGAGCACTGTTAGCAATAGTAACTCAGTCAAGTGTGGCATTAAAGGTCTAATGGAGTTTGGAATAGAGAAGAACCTTCCTTAAGGTCTAGTGAAGGCAAAAAATATGTGGTATAAGAAGGAAGCTCACATAGGGTTAATAAAGATTTCATGGACCTTTAATTTTGACACCCTCACACCAATATGATCACTTCCAGCCAAAAGGAGAATATAGTTGTGTTTTGCATAAGGTGCTTTGGAAAGCATGTCCTTAATGATCTCCCCTTTGGTATCCATACTAATCTAACTTCATCAAGAAACCATGAAGAGGAATGGATATTGAATATGAATTTTAAGCCTGTATTGATGTTATAAATGATCAACCATTATCCATACAATATGGAATCATAGTCACCTAATGTTGGATTAGGGTACATATAGTCATCTTTCTAAAGTTGATTTTTGTTTTGAAATGATTAATGAAATAATCAAGATTTTAAGGTTATATGTCATGATTGGTTCAATCACCTATATAGGTGGCAGATAAAACCAAGTATGAATATACCCTATAGTTGATGAGATTTATGGCCATCAATGAGACTAATCAATTATTTCAAAAACCTAAATCACTATCCAAGGTGCATAAGTACTATAAATATTATTAAATCAACCAGAAATATAAGAAGACATATAAGTCTATTTCAAGGGATAAAAATGATAAATTCTAAGTAGATGTTACTTACATTCAAACAAGTGATGACTCATAGTAATCTTATCATTTTGAGCCATAGTTATGAGAAAGGAGTTAGTGTTTTGATGAGGGTTTCATAGGGTAGACTTAAAAAATGTTTAAATGTTGAGAGGATGATCATCATCCAAGAAAGTCATGAGAAGTGGACTCCATCAAGTCAAGACATGTGAATCTACAGTCAAATCCCCAATGAGAGTCTACAGCCATGAAGGAAACTTTCTACTGTCAAATGTTATTTTGATATATTCAGGGGTCTATTTTTTATAATATGGTTTTGATGATTCAATGTGATTATGATCATTGGTATGAAGTAATATAATTATAAAGAATTGATCAAGGTTCCCAAGCATTTAAGGATTGTTAACATAATTCATACACTATCTTAAGATGCTAACTTACAGTTTTGTCTTTTATCAAAATGGGCCTATCTGATAGGTTTAAGGGATTTTAAACTTCATGGAGTCTTAAGGCATGATGATTGATTTGTTTTCCTATTGAGATAGAATAGAAGGAAGATGTAAAAATAAGGGATTTAAGTTTTAAGATGCTAACCTACAGCCAACTCAAAACTCACTTGCAGCCACTATGAGACCCTACAGGTTAACAAGGGGTCAAAATTTTGTTGGTCAAAGTCATGACAATTTGAAAGGGCTTGTAGGATGGAGTTACATATAATTTAAAAGTTACCAAAGATTTTACATTAAAATAAAATTCCTTAATATCCTTGTGTAGGGTACTATAGTATCTAACATCTCAAACACTTTCAACCATGTTCCCTATCTGTATAGGGGCTAGTGGAAGTCAAAACATAGTCTAGTTTATAATAAGTGTTTCTGAATAAGTGGAGGAGAGTGTTTTTTACATGATGATGGTACTAAAGAGATAATTATAGTTTCAAAGAAACATAATGAACCATTAAGAGGGTAAGTGTCACTTAAAATGTTATATGTGCATATAGCTCCTACATCCACAGGATCATTTAAAGGGAGCCTCAGGAGTAATTTACAGTCAAATATATTCAAATGCATACCTACAACCTTTAGGTAGAGTCAAGGAACAAATACAAGTTAGGATAGAAGAGGATATTATTTTGTTAAAAGGAGGTAAATTGGTTGTAATATGCTTAAGGTGATGCAAAGGAACAATGCTACAATCTTGCTAGGCCTATGGTACTCTACAACTAGGTAGGGTTTTGGAATAAGGAAGCCTAACAAAAGCACTAAGGATATTGAAGGAATATTTAAATCCAGTGTTGTGAAAATATATAAATTATGAAATATAGTGAATTATCCATAATGAGACCTAACATTAAGAAGACCTTAGAACACACCTACAGCTATCAATCAAGGAAACACAATGATCTACTATGTGTTTTCTTGTCTCAAGTTATCATGTCAAAAGGATAGTAATGATTTAAAAAATTAAGGGATTTTTAAGGGATTATCATTAGTATGTCTACATTATTTTTACATAATAATAAACATCTACAATCAAACCCCACAAGCCATTTATAGACTATGCATAGTCCAAGGCTTTAAAAGCTTGAACTAGTCATTTGCTTTGAAGAAAATGTATGGAAAGATGTTATTTTATTTAGATGGTATTATAGCACATTTTTATTATTAATTAACCTATAATATTGTTAGATCATGATCAATTCCCATCTAAAGTAGCTCAAACATAGTTATGAGACACCTAATTACCTTGATGGAAGGTCAAATCATGCTTGAAAATAGGGGTAGAGGTTGTTTCCAAACTATTACAAAGGTATTGAGAAAATTTAAGGTATTTTTTAAATTAAATAAATCTAAAATACATGAAATTCACATTAAAATATGCAAAACTTAGTCAAAAAGTAGACAGTCCATGCATGGAGATCAAATTTGAGGGAAAATTGAGCTTTTTGGGAGCTAAAAGTGGAGTTAGGACTTGAAATTTGGTTCAAAAGGTCCTCATGAGTTGGGAAACAATATTAATTTTTTTTTCCCCATTTTAAAAGTGTACATATTCACTATTTTATCTCAGACCTCAGCGTGTTTGTTTGAAGTCACTATTGGAGCATCCTTTGATCTAGAGTTATACATAACCTTCTAGTTCTAAGTAAAAGATTTATAAGCATGGGATTATGTTTTTAATAATAATAAGACATATATAGAGTGTAAAAAATCTGAATTTTATGCAAACTGTGCTCATATAGGGTTTTACAAGTAAACAAACATATAGGCCAAAAATGGGTTTTTTGACTTTTCAAGAAAAATATGCTTTCAAAGTGTTTTGATAGCATGTAAAGACTCCATGATTATTTTTTCAGGAATTGGTAAATATGTGAAGGGATATTTTCATTTTAGTGAAGTTTTTCACTTTTTGTTATTCTAGGCACCCTTCCAAGCCACCTGTTTAGATGCTCATTTTGTTCACCACATGTGGATTTGGGATGAATGATCTTAGGATGTTTTGATTAAACCTATGAAATTTTAATTAATTAATAACTTATATCAGTTTATGGTTTGTGCTTTATGAACAATTGCTAAGAGCATAGGTAGCCTAGAATGTAGTCAATTCCCCACAGGCTAATTTCATTCACATGGTAACTTTTCTTATCTTTTGCATGGGAGCCCAATATTTTTAGGTATTTCATATGGGTAAATTTTATACTCATAAAGTTAATATGTTAAATATTTTGAGGTCTGTACCTCATGAATCACTAGTTTGAAGATTTAGCTTTAAAACCTTCCTAAATGCCTTAAAAACTAGTTTTGGAAAAAATGGATTTTATCGCTATTAAATCACCATGGATCAACCTAAAACATTTTAAAATGTCAAATAAACTTATATATAACTCCAAAAAAAAAAAATTAATATATTTAGTTGTATATATTAGGGATGAAATCACATTTTTGTGAAAAAAGCATGTAAAATGAAGTACAAGGCAATTTAATAGAATCTAATCAATGGAGATAAAATATTATGACTTTTTACTCATCTTAAAATATTTATTTGATTATAAATTATCTTTAAATTGACCCTAATAGCTCCATAAAAATGTCTTATCTACTAGAAAATGGCACAAAATGGGCCTAGTCAACCCTATTGACTAAATGGAAAAGATTTTCTCATAAAAATCACATTTTTGGTTATGAAGAATTGTTTTTAAGTGTAATTTGTTTTTTTTGTAGGTTTCATGTCTTTTTTTTTCAGTTTCCATGGTGCCCAAGTGCATAAATTAGTCTTTAGGCTTAACTAGTCTAGTTGGCCTAATTGTTCTAAAGGTCAAGTTGAAGTTTTACATTGGAATAAGCTAACAAAGAGTTCCAAAGGAGTTTCTAAACCATATATATATTGTTCTCATGAATATTAATGATGTTTTATCCTTCAAGGTCCCTTTTCATGCAAGATGGATTTAGTTGGAGTTGACTAGACAAAGCTAGTCATGCATCTTCCTTGATTTCCATGCAAGGGGGAATGTTTGATTGTTCCAACTCAGCTTTAAAAAAAATCAAATGGAGTTTCTTATTTATATATTTGGTGTACCATTCCATGCAAAGAAATTTTGAATTTGAAAATGGGTCCACCATCCCTTCTACACTAGAGTTTGAAACAAAGCATGCAAATTTTATAAAGGGAGAGCTTTTAATGGTTATTTTCAACATTATAAAAGCAGTTGGTCTTGAGTTAGTCAACCAAGACTAACCCTTCCCATTTTTCAATGCCACATTGTTTGTATTTAGGGTTTAAGACATATATATTGGCTTAATCAAGCCATTATTTCATAATTCTTAAAGCTGAACAAGAAATTATAATCTGGACCATACATCAATAAAGAAGATTTTGTTTTGTATATGAGTTTTGATAGAGAATAGTGTGTATTTGATTATGTATCAGTATATAATAAAGATGATATCCCCTTTTGGTAGGCCCCTTCCTCACCTATTTCTTCCTATCTCACCTTTTTTAGGTCATTTAAAGAGGTAAAAGAAATTTTGTAATCCAAAATCCTTTCAACCCTTCATCTAAAATATTTATACTTAAGGTGAAAATAGGAATTTTATTGGTTTATATGTGTGCATAAATTTCAATAGCTTCCAGAGGATATGAATAATTAAGGTTCATCACTCTTTTAATTAGGATTTCCATTAAGTTTCCCTTTTCCCTTTTCATCTAAGAAATCACAATAGTAAGACTTAATAGATAAATCTTAAGGGAACCAACCCTCTCTAGAGGTTCTTCTCATCATAGAGTCACCCACACTCTAAGAAGTTTCCATTGTATCAACTACATAGAAGGTGAAATTTCACATATTCAAGTATGGTGCACTATAGAGTGATAAAAATTACATTCAATTCACCACATATATAATATTACAACCACCCCTTAATATCAAATAAGCTAATAAGCAGAACCAGAGCTAGAGGACCACAGTACCAAATTATAGCGCCAAATAAAGGAATTGAATGACAGTGTTAAATAGAAGAACCAAATGATAGTTTCAAATTATAGTACTAAATAATAGAGTTGAAAATTAGAAAAAAAGTTCCCAAAACCTAAATATTATTACATATTTGGATTCCTCTTCAAGAGCTATGTAATTTTTAAAAAAAATCATCACAATTTGAGTCTATATGTAAAAGTTATGACATCCATAAGTTGTCATTCAATTGTGTCATATGATTTAGTCATAAGGTTTCAACCAAATAACACAATTGAATGGTTTAAACTATATGACCAAACCATATGACACAACTAAATGATGCAATTGACTGCCAAATTTTGGAGGTCATAACTTTTGCAAATAAACTCAGATTATGATGATTGTTTTTTTGAAATTACATATCTCTTGAGAGGAATACAAATATGAAATAATATTTATTTTTTGGGAAATTTTTATTTCTTATTTTTTATAGTTAATATTTAAATCCATTTAATTTATCCATTATATCCGACCAATAGATTCACCATCACCCATAGAGGATTCACCATAGCTATGAATCGAATCCTCATAGATTCGCTAAAAAATTAAAATAGTTTTTATAGTAGGTCCTCTTAAAATTAACCCTAGTTGCAAGTAATTAGGCTTATTTCATTTTCTACACTTATTTTACATTTGGGCTAATGTTGTTTGCTTATAGGAGGGAATCGTTAAAGTGAGCTTGGTCCCTATTTGCATCATTTCATACCTTCCTCAAAAGCTTGCCTGATGTATGTTGTGATTTGGACTTAAGTTATTTCACTTCATACACTAGTTAAATGTATATTCAGATGATATTTTAATGTTGTCATAATTTTTGTAACAAAGGCCAACAACATCCTTTCTTTCTACCCTATCCTTCCTTTTGCTTCTTTTTAATTGAATTACTCTAGTTTAGCTTGCCATTGTAAATATCCATCTTAGATTAATTCATGATCATAATTCACTATTATTAGCATAATATACTACATATTTTATATAGATATACTATTTGGCCATGGTGGTTACCAACCACCATGTAAAATATTGTGAAATAGTCACTTATTCTAACTCTATTCCACCAGTAGATAATAATATTATCATAACATGTAACTCATGCATTGGATTATTAGGAATTCAAAAATTAGAAGTGTTTATTAAACAATCAAGGCACTTATGGCACACATTTAGGCATCAACAGGTCCCAAAAAATGAAACATAAGGGTTCATCTCACTACTTAACAAGTCTTATCACATAGTGAGATCAAAAAGTGGAGATATATAGACCACTTATAAAGCCAACACAATGTGAGTTAAGGATTTAAAACACTTTGGGAAATCACCCAACAAGGTATATTCCATGTCCAATCCCCCCATAGATTACCATATCATGAGCTATGGTCCTTTAGGGGAACATTAGACCTTCATTTCATTAGAAGATGAAGGGCACATAAACACAGGTTAAACTTCTATGGATAAAGAATTGATATCAAAGGATTAGATGAGTTACAACATGATTAAATATAGGTGGGTAGCATCACACATGTGAGTATCCTAGTGAACAAGCATATGTTTAGAATTAGAAAACCAATTAGTCCTCATCCTATAGGATCACCTAGCATGTTATAGGATCACCATCCATGAGCCATCCATAGGGGGTATCAAACCTAAATGTTTCTTATTTATCCTATAATTATCCTACCATTCTATTGAATAAATATAGGTAATTTATGCCATTCAAATAGTATGCATATGATCACACAGGTTCATTATTTTAGTAGTCTTGTGTTAACTCAAGTGTTTATTAAGAAGTATGATTTATTAAACATTACCAAAATATATTATTTAATCATATAATCAAATGTTAGATTTAAGATTTCCATAGCTTACTATTTCTCATCCTCATATTAGTATTGTCTACTAAACACATGGATTATTTGCATCTTGATAGTCACAACACAAGGTATATCATGGAGTTCATTACCAAGGATAAACTTAAAGTTTAATCATGCACATAATTAATGATGACCAATGACTATCCAATATAATATAAGCATAATGACACTTTATCCAACTTCCATTAAAT
Source organism: Torreya grandis (assembly GCA_037957365.1). Taxonomy (NCBI): domain Eukaryota; kingdom Viridiplantae; phylum Streptophyta; class Pinopsida; order Cupressales; family Taxaceae; genus Torreya; species Torreya grandis. Next base: position 555,533 of record JARHVA010004565.1, on the reverse strand, counting down.
AGAGTTGCATCATAACATTTTAATTAATAATGTTGGAAATATTGTCATTGATGTCAAATTAGCATTTAATGTTGAAAGGTGTTTTTAATATTTATATCTTGGCTAAAAGTGTGTTAATATTAATTAATATATTTTTGGTTGCATAAGGACAAAATAGGGCCCATGAGGAAGTTGAAGAGTCATCACTAAAGACAAAAGAGGAAAAAGATGAATTTCTCCATGAAGGGTCACCTTGAGGAATCTAAAGAGTTATCAATAAAGACAAACAAAGAAAAGGACACATTTCTCCATGAAGGGTCACCTTGAGGAATTAGAAGAGTAACTAGGTAAAGACGAATAAAGAATTCAAAGGGTCATGCAAGGGTGAATGCCAAAGGTCATTTGGAAAGCTATAAAAGAAGGCTTGGAAATCCATATTGTATTATGGAAGTGAATGATTTTATCTAGCTAAGAAGATTAGAGGAAAGAAGAGAAAAGAGAAGAGATATTGTAGACTTATATCATTTGTTAAGAAAGTAACATTGAGAGATAGTTGTGTGGTATACACAATAGGGTTTGGTTTTCCTATGTGTGGGTGCTCATGAATCATTGTTATGTTGGTGCTCAACAAAGGGGTTGGTATTCCTATAAGTTAGTGCTTGAGAACTTTTTAACTTGAGTTGGTGCTCATTTATATACTTGAGATTGTTCTCTATGGTTTTTCCCACTTTGGGTTTTTACATAAAATATGCTCTCTCTCTCTCTCTCTCTCTCTCTCTCTCTCTCTCTCTCTCATGTGGTTCATGTTGTTTATTTTAGTTTTATTGCATATCTTTAATTTATGATTAAGTGGTTGAAGTAAAAGGAATTTTATTAAGTAAAAGATATATCCTATGCTTAACAATTGGTATTAGAGTAGGTTCCTTTGGAAAGGGTTTAATAGTTTAAAGGTAGATCAGGGAAAGCACAAGATGACCAAGTAGCTAAAGAAGGAGAATCAAGATTTGAAATGTTGGGTTGAGGCTCTTAAGGAATAGGTGTGTGTCTTGGATTCTAAGTTGGCTATATAAGTAAAAGAAAATAAGATGTTTATTTAGGATCTTAAGAATTGGCTAGAGGTTACATATTCAAGTTTGAAATCAAGAGAAGAAAAGTGTAATCAATTAAAGGTTGAGTTAGGTTTTTTGAAGGATAAACATGAGAGGTTCATAATCAAGGTTGAGAAAGATTATGAAATATTAGTCAAAGGAAAGAAGGATGTAAGTTTTAAAGGCAAATTAAAGAAGCCAATCAGGTAGCCCAATGCTTTTAGGTTTTCAAATTCTTTTCATGGCCATTGTTTTGTTTATCATCATATTGGTCATAGGGAAAGAGACTGTATGAGGAGAAGCAATCAATCAAACAAAGATCTTAGTCACATTTAACAAAAAGGTATGAGAAATGTTGTTTTCTTTTATTTTCATAAGGTTGGCCATATTGATAAATTATGTCCAAAAAGAGTAAAGAGATCTTCAAGGTATGTCAAAGGATACAGATCCCCTAAAAGGTATGAAATGAGCCAGATTTAGGTTTGGAGACCTAAGACAGTAAAAGTTGATCAAGTTGAGTTTAAGACTGAGAATAAATTACTTATTATAGTAATTAAAGAATTAGATAAGAAGGACTGTGAATAATCTCTTATTACTTTTGAGTATGAGCCTTATCAAGATAAGACAATTTCAAGAGTTGAGAAGATGAAAAACATCATGAATGTTGAGGTTAGTAAGTCAAATAAGTTAGATATGCTTAAACAGATTCTAAGAGAAAGACACAAGAAGATCAAAGAAGTAACAGAGGAGATGTGGGAATCTCTTGAGATTTTTTTTAGGACCCTTTGTATGGGGTGTCTCTTTTAGGCTTCAAGGAGAAAATTTTAAGATAAATTGAAGCATGGTGGATGCTATTGGGTCTTGTCTATGTTGCATGACAAGAAAGTGAGTTGATAGATTAATTTGTATATAAATTGAGGGGGAGATAAGTGTAAGCTAAAATAAATAGGTACAGGGAATAGGTATAGGAACATGCTCAAGAAATAAGGATGCAATAGTAGGGGGAATTTTTGTATGTTCTCAATTGGTTTAGTTTATAGGTCTTAGTTTTAGGTTGGCATGTGTAGTACAGGTTTTTAGAATTGGTGATAGTTTTAGGTTTCCATCAAAGATAAAGGGGGATATTTTTGAAAATATTGTCATTGATGTCAAATTAACATTTAATGTCTAAAGGTGTTTTCAATATTTATATATTGGCTAAAAGTGTGCGAATATTAATTAAATATTAACAAATATATTTTTGGTTGCATAAATGCAAAGACAAAAGAGGGCCTATGAGGAATTTGAAGATTCATCACTAAAGACAAAAGAGGAAAAGAATGCATTTTTCCATGAAGGGTCACCTTGAGGAATCCAAAGAGTCAACACTAAAGATAAAAGAGGAAAAGGATGCATTTCTCCATGAAGGGTCACATTGAGGAATTTTAAGAGTCACTAGGTAAAGACAAAGAAAGAATTTAAAGGGTCATGCAAGGGTGAATGCCAAAGGTCATTTGGAAAGCTATAAAGGAGGCTTTGGTAGCCATTTTGTATTATGGAAGTGAATGATTTATTCTAGCTAAGAAGAGTAGAGGAAAGTAGAGAAAAGAGAAGAGATATTATAGAGTTATATCATTTGTTGAGAAAACCACATTGAGAGATAGTTATGTGGTATACACAATATGGGTTAGTGCTCTTATGGGTGAGTTCTAATGAATCATTGCTATATTGGTGCTCAACAAAGGGGTTGGTGCTCTTGTAATTTGGTGCTTGCAAAATTTGTAACTTGAGTTGGTGCTCATTTATATACTTGATATTGTTCTCCATGGGTTTTACCACTTTGGGTTTCCATGTAAAATCTGGTGTGTGTGTCTCTCTCTCTTATGTGGTGCATGTTATTGCTTTTAGTTTTATTTCATATCTTGAATGTATGGTTAAGTGGTTAAAGTAAAATTAATTTGATTAAGTAAAAGATATATCTTGTGCT
>JARHVA010004565.1:540000-545000 GCA_037957365.1 Torreya grandis | reverse complement strand
ATCTCCATGACCATTGAACAATGGATTATATTATAGGCATAAAAAATCTTTTAGATAAAAATCTTGACATATGGATCATGTAAGGATTGTCCTAAAAAAATCATATTTAATATTAGCACAACATGATATAGTTTACAAATTGAGATAAAGTAATTATCTTTGGAGGTCACCAATAGCATGCATCATAGAAAAAATATGACTAGTAGGTATAGTAATGGTTTGTAAAGGCTCACTCATGGGTTGTAGTTGACATATAGTTTAAACATTGATATGATGGGATCATGACTAATATCATTGCATGGCTTAATACTGCCTTTTAAGACAAAATTAGTGCATACTTTAGAATCATTGCATATCATATTATTTTTATCACATTGATTTTGTATAGAAGCAATGACATCACACTGATTTTCACTTAAATAGTTTTCTTCAAGATAAGGAGTCATCAAAATTGATGTTATTATCAGAATCACATTATATGGATATAATATGACTTACTTGATAATATTTTCATGATATTAAGATATCATAAATTTATATATCTAATAAATATATCACATTTTTTATATATAATATAAAACATCACATTCATTTACATCCTTTGGTGTTCTAGGAGAAATACAAAAAGTATCATGATATATTACAAAATTAGGAAAAAGAGTATCCCAAGATTATATATAATTAGTCATATTTGGAGGATAATGAGGAATATTATATGCATTTACATCTTCTAAATTTTATAGATAAAGAGGGGGAATAATAGACTCAATCAGATTATTTTCTATTTATATGCAAGCATTTTAGCTTTATATTTTATACTAATTAATGTGGTGTAGTGCACTACAACATTTAAGAGGTGAAAATATGTGATAATGGTTATTTTTTCACATGTTTATCCTTGTGATATATTAATGGAAATAATGTATTAATTATTATTAGTCTATTTATTTTTATTTTTCTATGAAAAAAGAAAGTCAAGGGAGAAATAGAGAAATTTGCCTCTTCAAATTTTGAACTAGTGTGCTCATTTTCCTCTTTTCTATAATATTCACTATTGTACCATTCCTCTTGATTTTTATAAGTAGAATCATAATAATAAAAATATATGTCATCATCATATTCCTCATTAATATAAGTGGATTCAATAATTATATAAGTGTAATCATTAGTTTGTTAATTATCATAAGCATAAGTATAACATTATTAAAGAGAAGGAAATACATAGGATGATGACTATTAGGGGTTTCATATTTAGTATAAATTTTATAAATTTTAAACTAAAATAAAGTAAATATGATAAAAATAAATCCTAATGATATCAATAAATTTATTATAATAAGAAAAAAGGATATCAATATGTGTGACTAGGCAATTTATTATAACAAGAAAGAAGGATATCAATATGTTTGATTGGTAGGCTCTCAAATATAGTAAGCCTAGTTGTAATTAGTGAACAAGGCCCAAACAATAAATGACTATGGATAATTCCATCATATCATAGTCAAATTATCATGTGTTTGAGGTACATTGAGAGTAACTTCCTTGGCATAACTCTTACTAGTGTACTATAGAACCAAAGAGTCAATAAGATTCTTATGGTAAGAAAACCAAATCTTAGGCATTTCTAATATATCATGAGTTACATGGAAAATAAAATTCATATATATTATTGTATAATGTCTTAAGTATTGTAGTATTGACCATCAAATCATGGCTAAGATAAAACTAATTATCGATTTATGTTGAATGATATCTCCTATGAGTTTTACAACTACCAAAACATAGTTATAGAAAGAAAGAAAAATAAATTGAAAGCCATTAGAAGAAAAGAAACTTGTGCATAGAAATCATGAATATTAGATAAATTCTCAATCAAATACACTAAAAAGACATTCAAATTTATCTTTAGTGTATAGGAATCATGAATTTAGTTGAATCCCTATAAAAATAAAAAAATCAATGCTAAAAAAAAGGTATGAGAACACCATAATGTTTTTCCCTATTTTTGATTTAATAGTGTTTAATAAGTATAAAAAAGTATAGATGATGATTATGATAAATATAAAAAATCTACCAATAATTCTATTTTTAACTTGTTGAGTATAGTAATATTATATTTTTAGAAAACACTAGGAATAAGATAACTTAAATTTTGGGATTGTGCTAATATGAGATCATGTACAGTCTTATGAAATGTACCAATAATGACTATGATTGATTAGGTCCAGTGATAGAGTCTGTGGTTATGTCTACAATGTCTGGTGAAGGTAGATAACTTATGTAGTGTGGACTTATCCATCTATCGCTAAGTATCTAAATGTAAGATTTATGAACAATTATTATTTTTCAACCTACACCTATGTCTATTCATAAGGATAATATATTTTTATACTTTCAATGCCACATAAAGATATATTTTTTATTTGTGATTAATTCAAAATAAAGAAAATTAGGACAATGGGAAAAGGGTTGGGTTGAGCCAACCTTAGACATCGAAATGTGACTTTGTGTGTCCTAAATATCCTATACCAAAAGTAAATAAATGAAATTATTGTAGTTCTCCCACTTAGTGTGATTGTGAAATTGTGTTCCTTAACTATATGTATGCACTTAAGAATTTGGATTTAATACTTGAAAACTTTTGATTTTGACTTGATTTGAAATTATTTAGAATTGTTTTATGATTGCTTCAAGTGAATGATCTTGAATTTTAGAAGAATAGGGTAGATTTAATAAATTTTTAGTAGTGTATAAGTGATCAATAGATAATGTCAAACTAGGAAATAATGAAAGGCTTATATTTGTATTTATATGAATTTAATTGGGTAAATTATCATGTTAGACCATCATAAAAATGTGGGTTGACCATTATGGATGTTTAAAATTTCATAAACTTGGTGTGTCGACAATTTGGTGATAGTCAAATAGGTCAGCACTACACTACACTTGTACAACTTTGTTGAACATTTTTAGAGAAGAAAGAATAGTTGGACTAAGGCCAAAAATAGTTTGAGAGATAATATAAAGCAGTTTCAGTAATAACATGAAAACTCTTATGTAGAAGAAACATAAAATAGAGGGGTCAAGCTCGTATATAAATAAATAGTTATAGAAATGGTGAATAGGAGTCATATATTTGAGTGTAAGTCAAGTGGTTCAAGATATGTCAAGAATTAATATTATCAAGTACCCACGACTAGAGTTAGGTGTCTAAGAAAATATAATTATAGTGGAAATAATTATAGTTTGTTTTAAGTAACACATTAGCATTACATTTTGAAGAATATGTAAAGGAAGGAAAATGTTTCAAGGCTAGTAGTTTGGATCTAAGAATATTCAGATGGTTTTGATAAATTACATTGATTTTCTATCTAAAGAGTTTTATGGAAATAATGGAAGTTTTATTTAGTTGTATTTTTGATACTTCAGAACTAAAATTTGTCAAAATGACTGATTTTTTATGATTCTAAATTATTAAATCTTTAAAAAATAGTTTGAAAATGTCATAAAAGTTTATAAGAATTTTGTTTTGAACAAATAATGGGATATGTTATAAACAAGTTTTGAATGTTTAGATTTTTTTTTAATGTTTACTTTTTTTTAGTGGTATTTTCAGAGATGGTAGGTATATATATAGAAGTTTTATTTAGTTGTATTTTTGATACTTCAGAACTAAAATTTGTCAAAATGACTGATTTTTTTATGATTCTAAATTATTATATCTTAAAAAAAAATTGTTTTAAAATGTCATAAAAATTTATAAGAATTTTGTTTTGAACAAATAATGGGATATGTTATAAACAAGTTTTGAATGTTTAGATTTTTTTTAAATGTTCACTTTTTTTTAATGGCATTTTCAAAGATGGTAGGTGTGTGTGTGTGTGTGTGTGTGTGTGTGTGTGTGTGTGTGTGTGTGTGTGTGTGTGTGTGTGTGTGTGTGTGTGTGTGTGTGTGTGTGTGTGTGTGTGTGTATATATATGAATAAACATAAACTATTTTTTTTCCTATTTTCCCTCTCCATTTAAAAAAAATGTTAGGTTAGAGTAGAGGTTCTTAGATTTCTGATAAAAAATGGTTGGGGATGATCTCAACAAAATAAGACTATGCCACCTATTTAAGATAGTTATTGAGACATAAATTTTAGGTTCTAAAAGGTCTCTATCACATTTACTCATGGTTTCAATAATGACACTTGTATTTCCTAAAAAATTTATGCTAGTGATCCTTCATTTTAGGATATCTAGAATTTTGTGCCTTTTAGTTATTTATCATATCGTGGTACTCATAATTGGTGACCTTTTCATATAGGTTATTGGATATATCTTTCTTCTGGATGTAATTATTAGAATACTTCAATACATTATATGTATCATCCAAATAATGTGATAAATTCATGTATTCATCTTGAGCCTAAAAATAATACCTTATTGACTCTTGAAGCCTAAAATTCCAAAATTATCCAATGTTTGTTCCTTGAGTCATAAATGTAGTAGTATCTATTCATCCCCACCAATGGTAACTCAAATTATGAATAAAATTAAGTAGGAAGTGGATGACAAGTCTAGAGGCATTATTGGATTGAGATTTAAACTATACCTCTTGAGTAAATTAAGTATTAAACTAAACAAGGGGTACCTTTAGTTGAATTGGTATTGGATGAAGAATGAACCATATTAAATTTTATTTACTATTGAAATTATATATATTCTTAAACTTTGGTAATCTCTTTTACTTTGACTTAATTATTTTTAGTATGCAGTATTTTTATTTGATACTAGATAGATTATTGTAATAATAGCTTAGTTATTATTTATTTATCTACATAATTTGTTATTTTAAATTGATTTTAGATGATTTTAGTGGAATATTATGATTTAAGATGAGTTTTAATGGAATATTTTTGGAGATGGATTATGGCTAGTTGTTTTGAACAATGTTTTATTATTTATTATGTTTTATCATTCTTGAAGTATAAATTTGATAATATTAAAGTGGATTTT
>JARHVA010004565.1:467500-535000 GCA_037957365.1 Torreya grandis | reverse complement strand
TCATTTATCATAATACACAATGCTAAGGAGGTTCGAAAACCTCCAATCTAACACAATCACACAATAACCCTAAGTGGGTCCTAGGTTTTGATATTTCACCTAATATAATAATAATAAAATTAAATCTAATCTAGTTTTCACCAAAGCTTGTGGCACAAAATAGGGGTTTGAAATAATAAAACTAAACATGCATAGAAAACATATACTCACATCAATATCTATAGAATCTTAATGCATGGAAGAGAAGAAAAAATAGATATATATATCTAATATTACAAAGGAGTAATAAAGTTAGGAATACTTACCTTTGAATATGAACCCACTAAGCCTTAATCTCTCCCTTGGCTAAGGTGCTTTGTAAGAGGTTGTTGTGGTATGCAAGGATGACAAGGATAAGTGAGATTCAGGATACACAACCTATCAATGCATCAAAAATACTTCTCCACAAGACAAGATATGTATCTCCAAATAAATTATGGAACCCTAATCTTTACTTCTCAAGTAGAATTTTCAATAAATAAATATTCATTCACTCTTACTTCTTTCACTTCTCCTTAATAATTGATGGAAATGAAATTGTATATATAGGTAGATATTTCCCTAAACCCTTCCAAAAATATCAACTAATATGGTTGACCCAATTGACCTAGTATAATTCCAAATAATAATTCACTAGGTCATGAGCTAGGTCAGCCAAAGGTCAACAAGCTCCTAAGTGAAAAATACCCTAAGACTGTATAGGGTCGACCCAGTCAACCTAGTATAATTGATTTACAAAAAAGGATTTAAGTGAGAAATAGGAGGATAAAATGTATTAAATGCCATGAATTGGTAAAATAGATAATAATAAGCTAGGGTTAATGGTTTTAGGAGACAAGTGTGTAGATAACATGTGGCAAAAAGGATAACAATCTTGCAAAGCAGCAATAGTCTGCCCACCCCTTTCCCATTATACCCCTTAAGGCATGCACTCAGAGAGATTGAGACTTGATGGGTTAATGGAAGATAAAAAGTGTTAATAATTGATAAAATTTGGAAAATATTATGTGTATACATATTCCCCACTCAAATCTCATCATGTGTCATGTGAGTAAAACATGGGATGGTGCTTTAGAAAATAGAACATGACAACACATAACATTGATGCTAAGTAAAATGCAATAAGTAGCAAATAAGATAAATGAAATAATAGAATTTAAAAACACATGCCTTTAATTACCTTAGTGCTATGGATAAATAATTATACTTTAAGATAAATGAAGGCATACAATGTGAAAAACACTAGATGAACCTATAGAAGTTAGTGCAAAAAATAGCCAAAAATCAACACTTTTGGAAGATAGGCATATAGTAGTGGAAAAAATTCTCTGTCAACATGAAACTAGAACATTTTATGGTTTGAAAAATGGATGAGTAAAGACAAAGATAGAGGAAAAACAAGGAATCTAATAGAAAATAATTGAAAGATTTGAATTGTGAAAAGTGATTTTAAATAGGATGAAATGAAATTCATTTTTTGTTTTGACTTATGAAGGAGAGAAAAAGAACTGTGAGAGATAAAAAAAGCTATGATGGTGAGGATATGACAAGATAGACAAAAGGGACCCCTAGAGGTGAAAATGGGTTCAAGGCAAGTAGGCAACTGAGAATCTTAAGCTAGTTTTTAAATATTTTAGTGATTTGAGTGTATTTTTATAAATTTGTAATTTTAAGTATTTATAGATGTCAAAATGAAGCCAAATTAGATGCTATAGGTAGGAAAAAACCATTTAGGGAAATGGGTTTGAAGGGTTTGGGGAGAAAAATACTAGAAGGGACTTTTTTTTCAAAATATAAGGGGTCAATAGGGAAACACAACTAGGTTGACCTAATCGACCTAATAGGCTGAAATCTGGCAAAATGCACACTACAGACCCAGTAGGTATGTGTCGACCCTGTATATATTATAGACTATCAACCTAATATAGTTTACCAACTAAGTAGAAAAGTATAGTATGAAAATGGTACTAAGGGGGGAATAAGAATGTTAACTTATATTTTTAAGTCAACCAAATCAAAATAGGGAAATTTTAGTCAAACTAGTTTGACTGAAGAACTAGAATGGTACAAATATGCATGCAAGTAGTTGAAAAAGTGCTAGAATGTCGTAGAATGACTAAGGGTTAAAAGGGGTGAGTAGGCTAAAAATAGGTTCAAATTAATAAATGAAAGCATTTTAGGATTTTTTTATTTAAATTTTTAAAAAGAATGTATTTTGAATATACATGACATGGAGGATCTAATACATCTTTTGTTGTTTCCTGATTGTAAGTGTGACCTAAATTCTAGAATTTGGTAGATACATCATGGCTATAAAATATATTAGAGCACTTGACAATAGAGCATATGGGGAGATTAATCTCTATATGCCTAAGAAATATAATAGAGATATGTAGGATACCACTAAGCTCAGATATGTTAGTCATATTTATTGGATACTAGGAATGATAGATGAACATCTTCAAGTAGGAGGTGGAGGGGGATACAATAGAGGTGGGTATCACCATAGAGGATGTACATGCCATCTTAGGATTATTGATATAAGAGACACCTATGATGAATGGGATACCTGATAGTGAGGATGAGAGGAGAACCTTAGTTGTATGTGCTATAGGCTCAGAGATGTTATACTTATGCTAGAGGGTGAGTATGTTTGACATGTATACCTCATAGGTTTCATATATTTATAAGGATGTGATAGGAATTATGACACCATGTGTGTTGTGCCATAAGTTAGATGGCAAGGTATCACTTCTCATGATAGCCTTGAGTCAGATGATATTGGAATAGAGGGTGATATATGATTTAGGATCTATCATCTAGGTACCACTCATGCATACTATGTATAGAGTGTTATCCAAAGGGAATAAGTCTATTAGACTGATTATTTTACTGATGGCATAATTCTATAATAATTTTCTCATGTATCAATAGATTGGGTTGCCCCATGTGATTAGTAATAGGTCACCATGAGTATAGAGATGGAGAGAAGACTAGGTAGCATGGGTTGTGTCCCACATGTCAATAATATGGATATTGAGATGGATAGATATAATATGTAACCCATATGGGCACATTACTACTACATGGCTTGGTTGGGACATAATTATACTAGTTTTAACATAGACAAAGGTGATAGGAAATTACACCTGGTGGATGAAACCATATTCAGTGGTATAAGTACTAAGGCATATGGGATTACCTCACCTAGTGGCATCAATAATGGTGACCATGTTTTAGGCCTAGTATGTTAGAGAGCCATGAGGTAGAGGAGGGTTAAGGCCACTAGTGGTGAGGCCAACACTCATACCACATCATGAGAGATAATGGACTAGTTAAGGACAATAGGTAATGGAGTGAGAAGATATGGCTATGGAGGTTGGATCACTCGAGGTACCACCACCATATATATAGTAGGATGAATATTGACCATTGAGGACATGGAATCAATGGAGATAAGACAAGTAGAAAGTAGTAGAGACCATGGATATCTTAGATGACCCAACATATAAGCCAATGTAGAGTTAGACTATAAAAAGGTAACTTAGGCATAGGATAAGATGGACTCGAGCTATGACTTTAAGATTTGTTTTTATGAGGAAACCTATAGAGGAGGTTCTCAGAGGATGCACAGATGGGGAGACTATGTTTGGAGGTTTTATGGATGGTGAGATAGTGGTGGCTGATACACAGATAGGCAACAAAAGAGGATTAAATTGTTGCTTAATTTTAATTGAAATATACTAGATATAGATATATTTTGAGATATATTAGAGATATAATATATATGTAGCTTGAATTTTATAGGTGTAGTAGAGGAAGAAGAGATTATATGGGGGTACCTAGTGAGGGGATCACTCCATGGTGTCTTAGATGAGGAACTAATGTTGTATATCCCCACTACATTGGAAGAACCTAGGGTACCATCTACCCTAGCTCAGGTGAGTTGGTTTAGACTGGCTAGAGAGGTATTGAGGTAGATAAGAGCATATAGAGAGGGGATGCAACCACCAATATAGATGGGTGCAAGAGAGACATAAGCATGGCAGGCCCTGTATGAGGAGAGAGATGCACATCTAGCTATAATGATAGATGACATATGCACATGCCCAAGATAAAGAGATATAAGTAATGGCCCTAACCCATATGGCATGGGTACAAGAGCATGAAAGAGTGGCATAGTAATAACCCTAACCCATATGACATAGGTACGTGATTAAATGAGAGAGACACATTTGGTGACTCTGTCCTAGTTAGCATAGGTGCAGGAATAGGTAGCTCATCTATAAGGGTAGGTGTTGGGATTGAGATCTTGGATAGCCTCTTTAAAAATTTCTATTCAGAAGGGTCAAACTAAGGCATCTACAAGCAACATGGCTAGGCCATAAAATAGGTAGGATGTGACCCAGCCATAGAGCTGGAGCATTGTATATGATTACATTTGTTATATTAAAAATACATTATGTGTGTGTGTGTGTGTGGATCATTTTGGCATGTGAGTGGATATTGGTTGTATGTGTTATGATTATGGTTGTGGTTGTTGATGTTTGGATATATTTATTTCTAGCACATGTATTTATCTATTTTTTTATGTGATATAGGAAATATATGAGGTGTGGTTTCTTTTCTATCATTATGTAGGACACATGCATGATTGAAAAGAAACATGCAAAAAGGACTTTGGTAAAAAATAATCAATCAATAAATGTACTATAACCTATTTCAAGTTGGGAAATGTCTAGTAATAAGAAAATGACTAAGTATAAATAACCAAAGGGGTGGTAAACAAGATGGTAAAAAGGAATTTGTTTTTAAACCAGATTAAAGATTGGCATCAAATTAAAAGAAGTAAAATCACACTAAATCACATTGGGAAGTATGAAAAAATGTAGTAAAATGGAAGACATGTAAAAGTAACAAATGGTATAAAAGCAAATCAATTAAGTTAATGAATCATTCTAAATCATATTGGGAAGTATAAGAGAAAAAAATTGGAAAAATTTGGTCTTAAATTTATCACACTAATTCAAGTTGGGAAGTATGAAAATTCAAGAAATGGTTGTATTCTTACATGCACTCAGAAAATAAGAAGATAAAATAGAAATAAAAATGAAGTAAGCATAAAAATTATTAAATCAAGCTGGGAAGCATGTCAATGACATGTAACTTCATAATTGATCATATCTTATCTCATATTTGACACATGTAATTTTTATTTTGATTTGGATTATTGGAAATTTTTATGAGGAAGGATAGGTCCTATCTATGGTCTTACACTACACCTCATGAAGGGAACACCAAAGAGGTAGAGTAAATATGAAAATTAGGTAACAAAGGATGTGGGTAATAAGAAGGTGAAATTATGGTAATATGTGAGGATGGCTAGATCCTATCCATGGTCTTATAATGCAACTCATAAATGGAATCTCAAGGGGATTGATCAGTAAATAAAATAATATTTCTCAAGAGGAAATATGAGGAATGTAGGGAGTGAAATATGGAATGTAAAAAAAATGACATATGCATCTTATGAGAAGACCTTAGGAGATAAGAGGCATACTAACGACATGAGAAGACACTAAGTGACTAGTGGCCATCAATGTACAAAGGAAACATTTTTTCTATAGACACAAAGCTTTGTAGGAAAATAAGCATGCTATTAAGATCAACTCATGAAGGTATATTGGTATAGAAAAAGTAAAATAGACCTACCTTCCCATGACATGCTAATCATTACTCAAGATCCCTTATAGAGTCGTCGATCTATTATGAATATTGGGTACTTGTGTGATAAAATAGGTATCTCTAAAATATTTGTTTTTTTCTCCTTTTCTAATCTACTATCCTACTGAATCTAATGGACCTCAGCTCTACCATGAGGACAACTATGGTGTTTGAGATTTAAATATAAAAAAGAGATGTGCTTTGAATCATGTCTTTTATTGTGATTTGACTTTTAAGAATTTTTAATGTTTTTGATTTTTGTATAATTAACTTTTATTTAATGATTTGGATTTTACATAGTTGTATGGTTTTTATGATTCCTCCTCCATATGGACTTAGAATGATCAATCATGAGAGATAGAGTGATACACATGAATGAGTTGTAGGCTTAGGGTAAAGGAAGATAATTAACCAAAGATAAGATTGACTAAGATACTTAGGCTTAGCAATGAATTAACATGTTATCTCAAGTCTCAACCATGCATATGCTTAGTTTATTAAAAGGGGAATAAAGGGGAAAAGGATATCCAAAATGGACTGGTATAAGAAGATTATACTGAGATAAATTATTTACTAATTGATCACATGGTAATAGGGAATGGCTAAAAGGATCCAGGTTTGTATAACTAATTCATAATAATAATTAACCATGAAAAATATAGATAATAAAGAAAAAAACTATAAAGACACAAGAAGGGAATAAGAAATAAAATTTAATAAAAAGAGAAAGTGATGATAAAGAAAGACATCCATAGGAAAACATAAATGAAAGTATAAATAATATAAGTTTCAAAAGTAAAGTCACCATGTAAGATAAATAAGAATTTGACATAGTGTCAAATGATATAATAGATAGATAAAGATAAAATTGGAGAACACATGTAATCCAAGTTTAAATGTAAAATACCCATACATGTGCTCATAAATACTTATAAATCTTGGCACATACATTATCCAAAACATTGGATAAATCTTTAAGAAGATGGATGTGAACTATTGCTAATATCTCATCTATATTTAATGAAAATGGGAAAACATTTCTCTTCTAATCTCCTCAATAGAAAAAGTAGGAATTCTTGATGGATCATGTTGAAGAGGGATATTAGGCAAGGGATACTCAAGAGAATGTATAGGAGTGGGATCTATGGGAGATACAAGAATCACAAGTGGAGAAGGATCTATAGGTGAAGGAGTCACAAGTGGAGAGGGATCCATAAGTGAAGGAAGGTCTATAGGTGGAGAAGGATCTATAGGTAAGGGAAGGTCCACAGGTGAAGGAATCATGGGTGGAGTCATAAAAGGTGATGAAGGGACCATAGGAGGGGATGGAACCATAGGAGGTAAACCTTGGGAGAAGAAGGAGGAGCCTTCTCGTAGGATTAACCTATGGGAATAATTGTATAAGGTTTACTAATAGAAATAAGGTGATATTTATGGAGTTTTTAAAGGAACTGGTAATGACTAGTGTGATAGGTGCCATAGACAATACACCTCTCCATACTTAAGCATATATTTAGGAAGTACCTTCAGGGGATTCATGGATTTGTCTAAGGATTGAGGGGAAGAAGGATGTAAATTATCAATATATTGTTATAGCTTTCAAAAATGTGTGGACGAATGATTATCTAATCCATAGAAGTAACACATAAACTTGTGAGTGGTTTTTATATAAGCACTCATAAGAGTAGGTGTGATAGGAGTGGAAGAAGATGGGGAAGGCTCATCAACCCATTTTGTGGGTAATAGAGCCATATATGATAAATTAAGTAAACCATAATAAAGGGAAGGTGGTGGTCAAGAAGGAATAAAAATAAGATCAATTAAAGGAGTAATGGGATCAAAAGCAGGGATAGACTTAGCAATAATAAAAGCAAGAATAAGGTCAACTATAGTGAGAGAAAGAATGGGCTCAACTATAGTAGGATCAAGAATGGACTCTAATGAAAGTTACACTAAGGGAAGGGTAGGATCTAAATAAAGTTGAATAAGAGTTGAATTCATCCCATGGTTAAGTAGGTTATAGGGATCAAGGTACCTAGAAAAATGGTAAGGCCTAGTCATAGAATGATCCATGAGTTATGAGGTTCCTTAGAAATTGGAGGTGTTAGCACCATATCTACCCTAAGATAAGGATGAAAAATAATAAAATTAATAACTATAAATGAGGGAAAACTAGAAGATATACAAAAATACTAAAACAAAGAAGAATGATAATAGATAATATCAGCATCACAGGCTTGAACAAGATCACCTAGGAATGGATCATCTAAGGAATAACCATCATCATAATAAAGTGTGTGAATTTTAATGACACAAGTAGGGATGATATTATCATCTAATGGAGTGTGGTTAATATAATTCAATTCTTAATCAAGATAACAAGAATATCATCATAATGAGGTTTGCAAGAATGAGGCTTCAAAGAACCTAGAAGCTATGAGATGAGATGAGGTAAAAGATCAAAAGTTTTAATATATAGGTTAATCTCATCAAGATCATTATCATCAAAATCTAAGAAGTTAGGAGGAATATTCCTAATGAGTTTGGGATTCCCATTTTAACCTCAAGTCAAATTAATGGGAAAATTGAAGCATTGAGACTCATAGAATGGAACACTAAGAAAAGGTTCAAAAGTAGGAATCTTGAAGATAATAAGATATTGGAATTTTTCAAAATTATAAGGGTTAGTATCACCTATAATCCTATAAATAGATCCATAATGAGGATATTTAACTCATTTATAGGTAAAAGAATCAATTTCTCTCATACAGTGAGTCCATGACCTACCAAGCAAGATGTTATAATAAAGAAGAAAGTTAAAGATCATCACCTTCACATGAAAGGTGATAGGTGGGATAGTAATGGGAAGCCACAAATAAACTAATAAAGGAATTTTACTTTGATCATATCATTGGAATGTGTTGCATGTGGAATTGAGATTACATTCATAATATTTAAGGGTTTTGATAAAATTGAGAGAGGCAATGTAAGTGCCTGAACCATCATCAATCAATGCACACTTAATAAGAGGAAATGCAAGTGACTTGGATATCTCCTATTTAGATGCTAATTAATAAAGGAGGATCATCCTCATTAATTATAATCTCATTAGGAATTATAAAAGTGATAGGAAATTTTAAAGAAAGAGAAATGTTCATTGTTTCATAAACATGCATGGACATCTCTTCACATTGTTATAATATGCTATCCTCAAATCTAGATAAGGTTTCTTCACATCCTGTTATGGGAGGATAAGGGATGTTCATTTCAAAAAATGGTTTTATAAGATGGTTTATATGAAGCAGAGAGGTCTTCATAATCTCAAATAATAGAATTTGAGATGGGAGATTAGTGAGCTCCATAATGGGATCCCACTCATCACAACCCATAATAAGATTGTTATAAATAGGTGCATAATGATTAAGAAGGTCCTTAGAAGGAGAAACTAAAGTAAGTTAGAATTTTTATTGATAATAAGGAGAAGATTTAGAATAATTTTGTAAATAATGTTAAGAATGAGAAGTGGTTGGTTCATGTCAGTTTAGAGAATTGGTAGAAGTGTTAGTAGAAGCTTAATTATCATTATTGTTAGAATATGGAAGAATGGTATAAATAGAATGGGAAGTCTTATCCAAGAAATAATTTGGAATTGGATCATCAAACATTATAAGCTCATCTTGCCCCAACTCATTTAAATGAGTTGGAGAAGAATCCTTGATAACATGAAATGTGTGAGACAATGGAGGAGTCTAGATAGGTTGAGAATCAATAAAAGTTACCACCCTTCACATATAATTCATGTTAACCACATTATCCTTAGAAGTGGGTCCAATAAGACTTTATACATTATTGGTGGAATGAGTGGGCTTGTCTTGAGTATCTTTATTAGGTTGATGATTAGGAAGAGGGTCTTTGTAGATGGCCAATGAAAATTGGCTTGATTTAAGGTTTGAGATTTAGTATGTGATTCATGATCCATAAAAGCAATATCATAGGCTTATTAATGCTTTAAAATGATAGAATCATGATCAAAATTAGGACCAAGAAGAAATACATAGATAAATTATGGAGCTACCTATATGTCTCATGAGAATGCCCCAACTAGCATGAAACCAACAAAACTTGTTAGGATCATAACATGATTTCATAGGATGAGTAGGGTCAAATTCTCATGGTAGAGGCCTAGGTAGACATTTAAGTAATTCCACTTAGGATAAGCATTTGTGAATGTTGATGAGCCTTTAGTTTTTTCATGTTCTCTCATATTTCTTGGCCACAATCTCTTAATTTCCCTTTATCTTTTTAATAATTTCTTACAAAACT
This sequence comes from Torreya grandis, assembly GCA_037957365.1. NCBI lineage: Eukaryota > Viridiplantae > Streptophyta > Pinopsida > Cupressales > Taxaceae > Torreya > Torreya grandis. The sequence continues at coordinate 524,914 of JARHVA010004565.1, read as the reverse complement.
TCTACCATATACAACTATACTTTACTATAGCATTTTAGTTCATGTATCTTTGAATAACTAATATTTTTGTTATGTAAATTAAGTATATGATATTTTATCTTTTTCTATATGGTTTATTTCTCATGATATGTTTTAAAGGATGTTTGAATAAGTAGATACATACATGGAAGCATTCATGAACCATCCTTCAACAGTGGATAACTGTCACAAAAACATCCTAAAACCACCATGTAGCCAAATCCAATAGAAAGCAAATTTTGATCTATTTACCTAACTGACCCACAATAAGTCATAATAACATTGCAACAAATCAAGAAAAGTTAGGAAAAGGTCACACAAATCAAAATTATCCTATAGTTGATTCATGGTTTCATGTGAAAAATGACTCAAGCAAGAGGATGAATTCTTGCAACTAATTCTTCTACTTTTTAATCTATTTTATTTTTCAAAAAGACAATCTCCCCTACTATATATAAAGGATATCAAGGTCAAGATAGAGATAGATAGTGGAATATAGATAATTGATATAGAACAAAGCTATAGCTATTATATTGTGTAAGCTATTAATTTTTTGATTTCATGTAGCATCAATTGCTATATTTGTTTGATATGAGCAAATATTTTTGAGTTCAATATAGCATGTTGAAAGGAAAAGTTGAAGCACAATTTGGATGAAGGAAGGACCCCCTTTTTAAACCTTGTTGCAAGAACCTAACCTATTAGTCCAGTTAGTATTCTATTTAATTCACTTATGCATTTGAGTATTAATTTTTGTTATGTCATTTTAGATTGATTTATTAATTGCTTCAGGAAGCTTCTACAATTGTAATTATTGTGTTTTATTTGAGTGATTCAATTTATGCAATTTACTTTAGCATAGATTTTATCCTCTAAGAATAAACTTTGTATAAGGCCAAATTAGAAGGTTGGGTGTGCACATACAGTGCCACCATCTTATCAAGTTTACGTCCTTGGTTTGACAAATTAAATGAAGTAGAGGATACTAGTCTATTGTAACTCTTTTTGTCCTTAAAAAATCAAGAGAAGTCTATCTAATTGATTATTTATTACTCATCGTTTTTGGTGTCATTTCTAGGGAAGGGTGTTGCACACTCTTAATATTCAATCTTGATCACAATTGTTTTTGGATGTTTACTGCTTTCATAATTTTCATAAGATTCCTACTTTTATAGATTAAATATTCATGTTTTAATTTAAATTTCATTTTTTCTAGTCGAATAGAAGGAAATTTAAAAACCCCCTTTATACTAACCCTATGCAAGTAGGTTAGGCAAAAAGTTGAAAATAAAAAAAAGTGGTTGACATACATGCATAGAGAAAGGGATCATCTAGGAAATTTCATGCCTAAAGCATCAACTATTACTGCAAGAATATAATTACATCTTATAGAAATTGAATATGATAAAGAAATTTCTAAAGAGTACCCAAAATTGTCGATAAAAGAAGAAGAAAATGAAGAATTCTTGGTTGGATTGGTAGCTTTCAGGTTACCAATAGGAAGAACATTCATGGGGGATAATCAAGAAGAAAATAATGACACTAAGTATGATACCTTCAAATTTCCCATCCATACCCCTAACAAAAATGCACCCATGAAGAATATTCCTCACTCTACCCTCCTTACTTTTAGAGGGAAAGCATTTGCAGATCCAGACATGTTTCTTTTTTATTTTGACATCTTATGCCTTAGCTATGATTATAATCAGGATGATCAAAAATTCAAACTATTTATAGCAACACTCAAAGATGTAGCACTTAGATGGTTCATGGGTCTTGGGAAGGAAGTTGTTACTACTTGGGAAGGAATTAAGGACAAATTTATGTATAAATATCAAGATTATTGTAAGGGTAGAAACCTTAGGAGAGAAGTCATTTTTTTAATGTCACAAGCTGATGATGAATTAATGGAATAATATATGGAGAGATAAATGTTTAGTTTAAAAAAATCCAAGCAGACTACAAAATTTCAAGAATCCATCAATCTGATATTCTTGAAAGTAATTAGAGATGATTTTTTGTAGGTACTAGACTTAATGTCAAGTGAGGATGTTTCCATAATATCTTTTAATGAATTGATGATTCTATGCACAAACTACTCTATATCAACCATGAATAAAAGTAGGGGTAGACCCTTCCTATAGCATCTACATCTAGACTATCTAAAGGTGAAGTCAACAACTTACTATAGGATATGAAGTAAAGCGTCATTAGCCATATCACCACTCAACTTGACACATTACATACACAAAGAAAACAAGAAGAAAATGAAAAGGCCTAGACTACTTATTACCCAAAATAGAAGAAGAAAAAGGTGGAATACATATGTCATCTGATGAAAACATGGGTAGCCAACACACCTAAAGAGAATATAGAAATAGTGAAACTGCATGCCATAGGAGGAAATGAAAATTTGATGTTTTATGTGGCTCAAAGGAAATCATGGCTGCAAAGGCCATCAAATTCAGGTATGCCATCAAAATTTACATTTGAAAATTCTTAATCTAGTCCTTGGAAAAATGTACCCACTCAAAATTGGTCTCAATAAAACTATTAATTAACCCAAAATCAATGGATACACTAGAATTTGTAACAATCTCAACCTGAAAATTCCAAAACCAATAATGGTTTTTTCCCTCTAACCCATGGCAACATCTATAGAGAGGTAACCAAGGTTTTTCTAATCAAATACAACCACAACATCAATCCTTAATGCCAAACACCCAAAAAAATGCTAGGCCAAATCAATTACCATCCCAACCAGTCCCAAACCCTATCAATAAGTTGGTTTAACCAACATAATCCACTAAAATAATGCAATATCCAACATACACCTTGGATATCAATCAACTCCACCTTCACCCAAGATGTGTTCTTCCACAACCCACCCCACCCATAGTCATAAAACATTTTAATGAACCCCAAACCCATACTAACCCAACCATATAAATTCCTAACCTTTTTATATCAGAAAATAAAAAAAAAGTAGGCAATCCTCCTTTTTCAGAGAGATTGTCCATTCTACATCCATAACTAGAACCAAAATTTGATATCTTAGGACAACTCAAAAATGTATGCATTAAGATTTCACTCTTTCAAGCAATAAAATGTGTTCTTATCTATAATAAGGTTGTTATAAAGCTATGTTTAAATAGATTAGGAAGAAATAAGAAGGATCCTAAAATAGTCCAAGTCATTGGCCAACTAGTTGATATCATGTTGGGAAACATCATTTCCATAAAATACTCTCATCCTAGAAGTCTTATAGTTAATGTTAGTATCCATGACCAACACATCTCTAATTCCTTAATTGATTTGGGGTTAATCATCAATGTGATGACTATGGAGACCATGCAGCAACTGAAACTCACCATTCTCTATCCAACTCTCACTATCTTACAGATGGCTAATAGGTCAATTGTTAAGCCCAAAGGGATTATTGATGACTTGGTTATTATGATAGATTCATGGAAATATCTAGTAGACTTTATTGTGCTATAGCCAAAATTTAAATCAGGAGGTTATCCTCTCATCCTTGGCCAACCTTGGATGGCCATAGTAGATGCTTTTATTGGTTGTAGGTCAAGAAAAATGTTAATTTCTAACAAAAATGATACTAAGAAATTGGCTCTTTATCCACCAACCAAGCCTAATGATGGACCCACTCCTTAAATTGAGGTTTTTGATGAAACTAGCTCTTTGTAAACTTTATGCACTCTTGATCGAAGTCTAGCTTTGTAGGCACAAGAGGAAGATACCATTCTTTTTGGTATCCTGCAAAATAATTACCAACAAGATCATATAGCCACAAACATATTGGAATGTAGGCCATGCCCACTCTAGAATACATTTCTTGAGAATGACCACGTTGAAAAAATAAGGGACATATCAACATTCCATTAGATTCTTCCCCATCAATGTATATATCCTCCTTTAATCACCATCATGGAAACCATGCTCCCTTTAACAAAGTAATTAGACATCATGCCTAATAAACCTCTCAATATCAACACATCCTTGATAGCTTAGTAAGAAAGCCAATTACTTACAATGCTGAGGAAGCACACATCAAAATTTTCTTGGGATTACCATGATATGAGAGAGATACCCATAGACTTATGCACACACCATATCTACATCAAAGAAGAATGAAAATATATTTGCCAACCTCATAGACAAATGAATCTTACAGTCAAATACATTTTCAAAATAGAGTTGCAAAAACTCTTAACTACAAGATTTGTTTATCCTATTTTGGATAGCCAATTGGTTTTTCCCTTGGTTATTGTACCAAATAAGGGAGGGAAGGTGCATATTTGTGTAGATTATCATGAGCTAAATAGTGCAACTAGGAAAGACCACTTTACCCTACCATTCATTGATCAAGTTTTGGACACATTAGTAGGTAAGAAGTATTTTTAATTCCTTGATGGCTATAGTGGTTATAATCAGATATAGATAGCTCTATAGGACCAATAAAAAACCACTTTTACCTACCCTAGGGTACATACACCTATATCATCTTACCTTTTTGTGTTTTCAATTCCATACCCACGTTTCAAAGGGCTATTGTGAGCATATTTTTTTATCTCTACAATGATTATGTTGAAATTTACATGGATGATTTCACCATCTATGGGTAGATATTTGAAGAATATCTTGCCAACCTAGAGAAAGTCCTTTAATGATTCCAAGACCATCAATTATCCTTAAGCAATGAGAAATGTTACATTCTCATGACCGAGTGGATTATGTTAAGACATCACATATCCCCTGCTAGAATTCAAGATGATCTAACAAAAATAAGTGTCATTAAAGATCTATCCATACTAAAGAAGTAAAAAAGATGTAAGATTTTTAGGACAAGCTAGTTATTATAGATGGTTTATCAAAGATTTCAGTAAAATTACTACCCCATTATTTGGATTACTTACTAAGGATGTTAAATTTAATTGGACTAATGATTGTCAAAATGAATTTTAGTAGCTTAAAGACCTCATCAAAACTTCTATTTTGAGAGGGTCTGATTGGAAAAATCCTTTTCATATCCATACAGATGCATCTGACACCACTTTGGGAGCTATCCTTAGAAAAAAGATGAAACTTTGAGTTATGCAATCTACTTTATCAATAAGAATCTCCAAGGGGTAGAGCTCAACTACACTATAATAGAGAAATAGTTTCTTGCATTTGTTTCTGCAATCAACAAATCTAGAAACTACATTATAGGATACCAAGTATTTATCCATACAAATCATGTACCAATTAGGTATTTGATGAACAAACCTATTGTAATAGGTAGGATAATATATGGTTTCTTTTGCTATAGGAATTTAATATAACCATTGTGGATAGACTAGGCAAGGATAATGTAGTAGCATTTTTTTTATCTTTGTTAAAAAATGATGAGCATGGTCCCATTGTCAATGATTCATTACTTGATGAGAATTTATTTTCACTAACCATTCAATCTCTTTGGTTTCTAGACATTACTATCTTTTTGTAATATCATTACCAAAACACTTTTCACTAAGAGAAAGTCAACACTTGATTCAAAAAAATAAAAATTATTCTTTGATTGTAGGATATATCTATCACTAGCCTAGATTCTATCATGCATAGGTGTATCCATGAGGACAAGGGCTATGACATCCTCAGATCTTGTCATGATGAACCCTATGGGTGCCATTTTTCTACCAAGAGGACTACCATGAAGATACTATAGGATACTATTGGCCTTATACTATAATGTATACCCATAAATGTGGCCAATGTCATCATATGAGGAAACCCACCTACTCTGATGAGATGCCATTATAGCCACAGCTAGTTCTAGATCCCTTTAACAAATGGGGACTTGACTTTGTAGGTCCCATCAATCTTAAGTCCAATAAGAAGGAATATATATTGGTATAAACCAACTATATCACAAAATGAGTTGAGGTCAAAGCTCTAACACATTCTCAGGTTGAGAAAGTAGCTAAGTTATTGTATGAATAAATCTTTACTCACTATGGGGTACCAAGGGAACTAGTCATAGACCAAGGACCATAGTTTACATCTGATCTCATAGCTATCTTGGGGAAAGAATATGAAATTAGACATAAAAAGTCCACCCCTGACCATCCTTAATCAAATGGTTAGGTGGAAGTTACAAATAGAGAGTTAGAAAACATATTGATATTGTTAGATTGCATAAGAAAGATTGGTCAACTCATCTTTTAGAAGCAGTATGGGCTTATAGGATCACCAAGAAAACCATGACTGGGTTCACTCCATATGATCTGGTTTATGGTAAGAATCCCATCCTACCCATTGAGTTTGAACACAATATACTAAGAACAACACTTGAATTGGGTTTGGATTTATCCCAAGCCCAAAAAGACAAGATTATGTAATTGAATGAACTAGATGAACTCTAAATGGAAGAACTTCATCACACTAAACTAGTGTAGAAATAACACATTGGTTGGAATGATAGGATCATTAAAACTAATAATTTATAATTAGGTTATTGGGCACTCCTCTTTGACTCTAAATATAAAGATCACAAAGGAAAGCTTCAATCTAGATGGCTTGGACCTTATGAGATCGAACATGTCTTTGATAATGGAGCTATAAAGCTCATGACCATTGACTCCATCTATTTTTAATTAATTGTTAATGGTCATAGGCTCAAGCTATATAATAAGCCTTTTTCCAAGGAGACTCTCACTTACCAACTTTGTAAAACCAACATCCATCTCTTCTAAAAGAGGTAGACCAACTTATTCTTACAACCAAAGGGTATTTCTATGAGCCCTTCTCTAATATTTTTTAAGAGTAATAAGCTTCTTGTAGTCAAGAACAAGCCATTCATAATGGCTTGGTCATGGATAAATAAAATCCAAACTCACTAAAATAATTAAATTTCAAGAGAGTTAGGACTAAAAAGAATCTAATTCAAACCTCTAGATCATGAAAATCACATTTTTACTATTGTTATCAGATGCAATTCTATTGCTACAAGATGCAATTTTTTTGCTACAAGAAACATTTTCCTTGCTATAGGAAAATTTCACCTACTAAGGGATACATCGTTACAGATTTACTACACATTTAAATTAATTTAAGATCATACTTGATGCTACATGGAGTTATTTTTCACTTCCAATCAATGATCATTGTATGCCTACTAAACAACCATCACATCATGTCATCATTCTACCACCTCTTTGGATGTCACTACCAATCATCATTTTCCATGCACTAATGAGATTCAATCATGTAGTATTAAGATAATTATTTTATGATTATTTGATTTTAACAGTTTTTAATTATTTCTAAATCATGGTCATAAATGTTATCACCCCAATATACCATTTCTCTCACTTATCATGATGATCCTTAATTCCACCACCACTATTGTAATTTCTTTTTTGTCCACTCATATTTTTTTTCACACATGCAATCTACATCCCTTGAGGATAAGTGATGTCTTCTAGTTGGGGGGGAGGTATTTTATCATTATCATTTTGATATCTCACCTATCAAGCATAATTAGGAAGCCCAAAGACTCCATTTTCCAAAACTAGCACCATCACCACCATACCCTTACTATAAAGTGTATACCCTATAACCTACACACTATCTTTCAAACATGGGAGGAGATTTAATTAAACATGAGCAAATTGACCTTTCTTTTTTTGAATAATGACCTCAAAAATATGGTTAGATTTCAAAATGATGGATGATTTTAGTATTTCATAAGGGTAGTGTCATTAGATCAAGAAGTTTTAGAGGAATTTTATGGGACATTATATAATAATAAGGCTACAGTAAAAGGAATGGGGATAAATATGATTGAAATAGTCATTAGTAGGGTAACTGGTCTGCCTAGGGTAGGATACTTTTGGTAAGAAAAATTTGACACCATAGTGAAGTGACAAATATTCTGTAGAAGAAATGAAAGGCTAAGAACCTCAAATTACGGGACTACATGATTACCATTACTATGAAAATGTACAAGACCCATAATATTCATCTCTAGGTATTTCACTTGTGAGGGTAGACACTCCATGTTGCATGGAGTTCATTTTAAAAAATTTAATCACCTATGGTATTAAAGGACAATAAACTTTACTAATTTCTTACTCAACATCCTCACAAGGATGGCATATGTCATATATAAAGGTAACATAAGGCCCTCTCCCATCAATATTTGATTTAGTTAATTACACAAGCCTATTTGCAAAGGACTAGACCCAATCTGAGTTGGGAAAATTTTCTCTTACTACCAAGAAATGAAGAAAATTTCAATGTTGAGGAATCAAAGGATGTAAAAGAATAAGAAAAGGATCTTCCTATAGATCCGTAAGAACCTACAACATAAGTTCCTCCTGTAGCCACATAAGAACCTACAACAATAGTTCTTCCTATATATCCACAAGAACCTATAATATACGTGCCTCCTATACACACACAAGAACCTAGAACATAAGTGCCTCCTATAGCCACATAAGAACCTATATTAGAAGTGCCTCTTGCAACCACATAAGAACCTATAGGAGAGGCCTCAAAAATTAAAAGGAAGAGGAGAAAATTGGTCCTCTAACCTAAGACAAAATCATCTGGAGAGGAGCTACCATCAATAGCTAAGACCCCTAAAAATTCCAAGGTTACATTCACCCCTTGAAGGTATCATAGGTTTAAGATAAAAAAAAATGAATAATGGGAACTAGGACTTTTTTTGTCATATCAATTGATGAAATAGAAGAGGAAGAAGCTAATATTTTGATGGCTAGCCATGATGAAGTCTTTGATGAATCTAGTTTTGAAGAAATGGAAGAAGATGATGAAGAGTAATGTTATAAAAAAGAAGAATATTTTTTGAAAGGAGATTAACATGTATGTGATGGGACATAACATTCTCAATTTTTTCAATAAGAACAAAATAAATAAACCCTTATGTTAATACAAGATGAATTTTCCACTCTAGAGTAGGCTTGGAAGGAAATTGAATGCTTAAGAGGGAGGTTAAAGCCACAATCAAGAAATGGTTTGGAAGCACTCACTCATGTATCTTCTCAACTATATCCATTAGTAGAAAATCATATTGCAACATCCATTTCACAAGCTCCTAAAGAAGAATAACAATCAGCCAAAGTCAAAATGGATCAACTAATCAGGTATAGTCCTTCATTTTCACTATCTTATAAAGAAATATAATGGCTAGATTGTTGGTTTGAAAATTCTGAAAATTTAGAAAAATAAAATAAGAAATTGAAATAAGAGGTCATAAAAAAATAATAAAATATAACCATACTATGGTAGAAGGTTAAATACCTAGCCTATTTTACCTAGTTAATTTTGGACTATAAACTTCTTACTAGGGTATACTCAATTTACCTTGAGAAGCAGTTGCACAAATTTAAATTCATTAGGAAGGACATATTCTGATCTAAATTTTGAAGTATTAGACCCAATATCTTTCTTATAAATTTATAAATCAAGATCAAAAGAGGAGCAAATATAGTTATATGAGTTTTACTTATACAACTATATTATGCCACATAACAGAGATTAGAACCCCAACCTATATGTTAGGGATGTTATTTTAAAAGCATTTTCATCTTATCTATTGAATGTACATAAGAGAGGGAAAGAAATATAGGAATACAAATTAAAAGAGAGGAATAGCCAACTGATGATCAAAAGAGAGTCTAACATTCTTGAGGTTGTATTGAATGAATGGGATGAAATTATGTAGAATAAATAAGTAAATTCTTGGTTTCATAAAAATTGTGATACAACTCAAGATTTATACTTAGGGATGAGAACTTCTATCGGACCTACATCACAAAAGTCATGACTATAAATGTGGGATGAACTTTCCATAGAACTAAAAAGGAAGGATCCATATTTTCCTTAAAATCTCAAGGTAGCTTTTTACAGAGTTCAAAGATACATATTACTTGTAGGTGACATAGGAACAAAACTACTAAGAATCATATTTCAACCATCCTTGCTTTTATATCCCATACTATGATAGAAGGATATGGTTCCCTTAGATGTATTCAGAGAAGTGAGGCACTAGAAACTATATGAGCAGAGGCATGGTTTCTATGCCCATGTTTCTAGCGGTGCCATTGAGATAATTTATCTCAAGGTTACTTGTCAATTTGAAATGAATAAGTTTGATACTCGAGGATGATTAAAACATTAAGTTTGGGGGTGGGTTGAGCCTTAGTTTTTTCATGTTTTCTAATCTTTATTGACCACAATCTCCCAATTTCCCTTTATGTTTTTAATCATTTCCTGTAAAACTTTTGCTATATACAACTATACTTTACTATAGCATTTTAGTTCATGTATATTTAAATAGTTAAGATTTTTATTATGAAAATTAATTATATGATATTTTATAATTTTATATATGGTGTTTTTACCATGATATGTTTTAGACAATGTTTGAAGTAGTAGATACATATATGGAAGCATTCATGAATCATCTTGTAGCAACAAATAAGTATCATAGAAACATCATGTAGCCACTATGTATCCAAAGCCAATAGAAAGTAGAATTTAATAAATTGACCTAACTAACATGAAAGAATTTATAAAAACATTGTAACAAATAAAAAAAAGGTCAAGAAAAGGTCACAAAAATCAAACTTGTCCTATAGTTGTTATTAGGTTGTGGAGCTAAAAGCTTCACCTGAATGCAAACATGGAGGGTTGCTGAGTGTCACAGTCACCGACATCAACAGGCCACACCGACGTTGGGTAGGGGTCAAAAGAAAGAAACTAAAATTGGTAGGAGTCAGCCGATGTTGGTCACCTCCAGTCAAACAGGGACTGACATTGGTCACCTGTGCGATTCCAGAACTAGTTGTTGACGAACAGTCAGTTAGTTGAACAGGTTGTTTGCATGTTAAAGACTACTTTGAGTCTTGAGCCACTTGTCTAAATTAGTGTATGAATGAGATCTATAAAATGGCCTCATGGGCTATATTGTAAAGGTGTAGAACTAGGAGAGTTCTTCCCATGGTAGAATCAAGTAGGATTCTTCATGTATGTAAGATCATGTTTGATCTGCAGGGTGTTGCAAGATCATGGAGGAGATCTACATGTGATAAGTAAGATCGGGTTGGTCTGAAGGGGTGTGTGTATGCGAGGGTCAAAAGGAGATCAGCAGGGTAGCAAGATCCAAGGTGACAACAATACATTAAGGAGCAAGATCCAAGGTGATAGCAATACATCAAGGAGTAAGATCATGGTGAGATCTACTTGGAGTACCTATTTGTACTCGATTGTACTAACAATATAATGAGGTGAACAATAGCTTGTGTTAGCTATGTGTTGTGACCTATATTGAGAGAAGATTACTCTTGAGGGAAGATTACTGGTATGCCCACAAAGTGGAAGAAGAGTGTGATCTCTTTGTTGTAATTTCCTTCTAACTGAGTTGAATACAATTGTGTGTTGCCTCTCATATTCTGTGCTATTTCTCATTAATAGTTACTTGTACTTCTAGTTATTTTTGCATCTTAAGTTGCTTATACAATGGTAATCATGTGTGCTCTTAATTCTAACAAGTTATGTCAGAGATTTGGGGAACCTAGGTCCTATCAAATGGTATCAAAGCGAGGTTGGAGGTTCTCAGAGCGAGGTTTGACTAACAGATGGTTCAGATCTGGTTAGTGTGTGTTGATTATAGGTTACTCACAGGGGTTTCTATTTGAGTGGGAGTATAGTAATGGCAGAAGAAAGTAAGCTAAGAATGGATAAATTTAGGCACAGGATTAACACCACAAGGAGTGTGGTGGGTAGTCTTCAAGATTGAGCTTGAAGAGGAATACAAGCCAAGATGTAGATTAGACAATGTACTGGTATAGGTACAGGTGCAACTTTTTATCTCCAAGTGGGAGATTGTTAGGTTGTGGAGCTAAAAGCTTCACCCAGATGCAAATATGGAGGATTGTTGAGTGTCATAGTCATCGATGTCGGCAGGCCACACTGACGTTGGGCAGGGGTCGATAGAAAGCAACCAACATCAGTAAGAGTTGGCTAACGTCGGTCACCTCCAGTCAGACAGGGACCGACGTCAATCGCCTATGTGGTTCCAGAACTGGTTGTTGATTAATAGTCAGTTATTTGAATGGGTTGTTTGCATGTTAAAGACTACTTCGAGTCTTGAGCCACTTGTCTAAATTAGTGTATGCATGAGATCTATATAATAGACTCATGGGCTGTATTATAAAGGTGTAGAACTAGGAGAGTTCTTCCCATGGTAGAATCAAGTAGGATTCTTCATGTATGTAAGATCATGTTTGATCTACAGGGTGTTGCAAGATCATGGAGGAGATCTACATGTGATAAGTAAGATTAGGTTGGTCTACAGGGGTGTGTGTATGCGAGGGTCAAAAGGAGATTGGCGGGGGAGCAAGATCCAAGGTGACAACAATACATCAAGGAGCAAGATCATGGTGAGATCTACATGGAGTACCAGTTCGTACTCAGTTGTATTGAGGTGAAAAACAACTTGTGTTAGCTGTGTGTTGTGACCTATATTGAGAGAAGATTACTCTTGAGGGAAGATTACTAGTATGCCCACAAAGTGGAAGAAGAGTGTGATCTCTTTGTTGTAATTTCCTTCTAACTGAGTTGAATACAATTGTGTGTTGCCTCTCATATTCTGTGCTATTTCTCATTAATAGTTACTTGTACTTCTAGTTATTTTTGCATCTTAAGTTGCTTATATAATGGTAATCATGTGTGCTCTTAATTTTGATAAGTTGTGTCAGAGCTTTGGGGAACCTAGGTCCTATCAGTTGTTTCATGGTTCCATATGATAAATAGCTCAAACAAGAGGACATATTCTTACAACTAATTCATCTACTTTGTAATCTATTTTGTTTGGAAAAAAAATATCCCCTACTATATATAAAGGACAACAAGGTCGAGATAGAGATAGATAGTGGAATATAGAAAATTGATATAGAACATATCTATACCTATTATATTGTGTAAGATATCAATTTTATAATTTCATGTAGCAACAATTTCTATAATTATTTAATATGAGAAAATATTTTTGATTTTAATATAGTGTGTTGAAAGGAAAGGTTAAAGCACAATTTGGATGAAGGAAGGGATCCCTTTTAAAACCTTGTTGTAACAACCTAACCTATTAGTCTAGTTAGTATTCTATTTAATTCATTTATGCATTTGAGTATTCATTTCCATTATGTCATTTTAGATTGATTTATGTCAATTCAAATTGATTTATTAATTGCTTTAGGAAGCTTCCATAATTATAATTAGTGTGATTGTGATTTCTTTGAGTGATTCAATTTATGCAATTTATTTTAGTGTAGATTTTATCATCTAAGAATATGATTTATATAAGGTCAAATTATAAGGTTATGTGTGCACATACAGTGCTTCCATCTTATCAATTTTACGTCCCTGGGTTGAAAAATTAAATGAAGTAAAGGATACTAGTCTATGGCAACTCTCCTTGTCCTTAGAAAAACAAGAGAAGTCTATCCAATTGAGTATTTTATGCTCTTTAAACGTTGATGTTATTAGGTGAAGATAAATTAGGATTGTTATATTATTGATAAGGGGGAGTTGGTTCCAAAGATTGGCTAGGAATGATAGTTTGAATGGTGTCATAAGAATTTTTGACACCATCATTAGTAACATTATGATTTTTATTCTTGAGTAAGATATGAGGACCCATAGAGGGTTGAGGTGGATCAAATTAACCCATAATGAAATATTGACATTTGTCTTGGTAAATATCCTCCTCCAAAGTATGTGGAAAGAGAGTGCATACCCGATATTGTAACTTGGGAAAAAGAGCACTAGTGAAGAGATGAAATCCATGTTATGTTCACACTTATTTGACAAAGCTTTCCACCTTTTAATAAAATCTTGGGTACTTTCATTTTCAAGTTTTTTACAAGTTATGAAGTGGCCCAAAGTGTTTTTGGGAAGATCACTAGTTTGAAATTCTTGAAATAAAGCATTCACTAAATCTTTCAAACTAGGAATGAAATGAGATATAAGTTGATTATACAAATCTAAGGAATAACCCATGAGGGTTTTGGCTAAGATCTTGGTAGCAAAAAAGTGTTTAATTTGACCCAATCCTTATAAAGATTTATAAATGTTTTAAGATGAAGATTACAATCTATTGATCCATTATAATAAATTTTAGGGGTGATACCTCCTATATCAATATTAGTAATTTGAGTGATAAGAGGATCATTTTGAATATGATTAATGGTTTTTTTACCAAATGAGGTTGAGGAATGATATTTCCTTGGGAATATAGAAGAGGAGGGGGAACATTTTGATTATGAAAGCCCCAAGTCATTGGTTTAGGATGATTTTGAAGATGGAGAAGGTGATTTTTCATTCTCATCATTTTATTTCTATGATGATCTTGAAAGTTATTCATTTGATTGAGTGTTTGTAACAAGAGTTGGTGGGTTTAATTAGAATTATTAGAATTATTTGAATTATTAGATTTGGTATCAGTGGCTTGGGTACCACTATTGGTATTAATAAGAGGTTGGAGGAACTATGTGAATGTGAAGCACTAGTGAAATTTTTTCTTGTGAAGAAAAAAATGGAATAGTGAATGGATGAGAAGAGGAAGCACTACAAGCATGGTTACCCTAGGTATAAAATGATGAATTAGTACAAGGATTAAGGGTAGTAGATCTTATAATAATTTCAATAGATGTAGAAATTACCATGTTAATGGATATACTACGCATGGAGATAGAAGAGGTCATGGTATGAGAAGGGGTCATAATAGAAAGAAGAGGATAAGAATCAAAGAAAGTGTTACTTCCAAATCCATTTGAGAATGTGGGAATAGGTGAATGAGGGTATTCAGATTAACCACTAATCATAAGATGGTAAATGGTATAAGGATCCTTTATTTTATGTTAAGGAATTTTAATATAAAGGAGATCATTTTGAGGGTATACTCTAATTTGGGTTGGTCTTGAAGAGAAGAGAGGATTATGCCATGAAGAGGCACTATGAGGGGTCCCATAGTTTGTAGTGTGAGTGGCTATGTGAACATTACTCTCATCTAATAAATGATACCTACTCTATATATTGGAGATCCTATGGGGAGTGGTAAAAATCATCATATTTGTTGAATTCAACTTAGTGTTGTATTCTAATAGAAAATTCATGATGAAGGAAAAGGACTAAAAACTAGGTAAAAAAATGAAAAATCAAGGAAACAAAACTGACAAAAATATTGTAGGGTTGAATAAGTCATCCTATAAAAGGGAATAGGGCCTATAAATTGTAAAGGTCAACTAGGTTAATCTACTACAACAAATAGAGGTTGGAAACATGTATAGGGTCAACTAAGTTTATCTAATACAATAAACATGAAGACACATATAACCTATAATAGACTATGTCAATTGAAATGACCTACTGAGACACAAATAATTTTACAAGTGTTTAAAAAATTAAGAATTGAAGGGAAACACAAAATCAATTATATCAATGAGGTTTATCCAATTGAGGCACACAACATAAATACTTATACTAATGCTGGTCAATGTAAGTTTTTGCAATACAAAATATAATTGAGCAAAGAACAAGTAATCAACTTGAAAAGTAAAAGCTAACTAGATGGTCAACCTGAATGTTGTTTAGATTATTAGAATATAGTTTTAAATGTGATAGTAATTTTGTTGTAATCACTTAACTAAAAATCAATCTAAAGATGGTTTTAGGATGTTTGGGCTAAAAGGGATCTATATTGATAATGGTATAGGATTGGTATTGGGGCCTACCCCCTCACTTGACACACCACAGTGATAAGGGTGTCAGGTTCTTAGCCATAATATACCATTAACCACATGTTTATACTTGGCCAAAAAACCAAGTTGGCTTACCCCTTGGAGATGAAATCCAAGTAGGTAGGCCTTCGGTAGATAATTATTAAAATGCTTATTTAATATTTTATGATTTTTTCATGTGTGCATAAAATAAAAAATAGTGAAACTAAATAGTATATTGAAAACCACCTAATTTAGACTATGTGAACTATTGTAACCATGAAATCAATAAGAAATGAAAGTGTGAGCTATTTACTAACATGTAAGGGTTAATTCCAACATCGAAACATGGTATAATGTCTATGTAATTCACAATATATTCATAGAATATAGAACATGGTCGATAGTGTCACCTCTATACTATAGAAGTAAAGTTCTTAAAATAAACAGGCTCAATAAATTTTATATAGTTATCTAGACAACATAGAGCATACATAATTGGGATGATAGGATCAATCCAGCTGACTGTACAGGGGTAGTTTTGAAGACTACAAATTATGAAAGGAAAGACTGTAAGGAAAGAAAGAAAGGATAGAAATGAACATTGGTGAGTTTGAAGATGTATAAAAAATAGATTACTATAAAAGAACCCTATAAATGCCTACAAATCTTGCTAACAAGGTCAATCTAGCTTTACAAAATCTTGTTGCTAAATAACTAAAATATACAGGGTCAACCAAGTTAACCTAGTAGTCTAAGATGGATGTATGAAAGTCTAGAAAACTATACTAGGTTGATTGGGTTGATCTAGTATCTTGTACCTAAAAAAGAGCTTACATAGAAAGAACATAGTCATTTGGATGTGATTGTGTGTTAAACTTGTGCATATAAGTTATAATTGTGTTGATATTATCAACCTAACATGGAAAATATATCATAAAAATAATTATAAAATAATGAAAAATAAGTGAAAAAATATTGCATGGGTTAGTTTATGTTGGGTTCACCAGAATATATGCAATCAGAAATGTATCATGTCTATAAATCAATCTTAACTCAAAGAAGATGGAACATACCTACACTTTCAATTGGGAATACATTTTTTGAGTAGGAGAATGACCAATATGGGGATCCACTAGACCCAATTAGGTGATCATTTATCATAATACACCATGCTAAGGAGGGTTCCAAATCCTCTAGTCTAACACAATCATGAAATAAACCTAAGGGGGTCCTAGATTTTAATATTTCACCTAATCTAACAATAAGAAAAGTAAATCTAATCTAGAGCTCACCAGATCTTATGTCACAAAGTGAGGGTTATAAATAATAAAACTAAACATGAATATAAAACATATACTCACAACAATGTATATAGAATCCTAATTTAAGCAAGAGAAGAAAAAATTCATATCTATCTAATCTTACAAAGTAGAAATAAATTAAAAAATACTAACCTTTGAAGATGAACTTGTTGAGCCTCAATCTCTCCCTTGGCCAAGGTTCTTCACAAGAGGTTATTGTGGTATGTAAGGATGACAAGGATAAATCAACTCTAGGCTATACAACCTATCAATGCATCCAAAATAATTCTCCACAAGACAAGATCCATATCTCCAAGGAAAGTGTGGAAACCTAAGATTTACTTTTCAAGTAAAATGGTCTATAATTAGATGTTCATTCACTCTTACTTATTTTGTGTCTCCTTAATAATTGATGGAAATGAAATTATGTATATAATAAAATATTTCCCTAAACCCTTCCAAAAATGTTGGCTGATAGGGTTGACTCAATCGACCTAATATAATTTTGGATAATAATTCACTAGGTCAGCCAAAGGTCAACTAGCTCCTAAGTGAAAAATACCCAAAAACTATATAGGGTTGATGCAACTAACTAACAAAAAGTGATTTAGGTGAGGAATAGGAGGATAAAATGTAACAAATGCCTATAATGGGTAAAATAGAGAATAACAAGATTATATTGAATGGTTTTAGGAGATAAGTGTGTAGATAACATGTGGCAAAAGGGAAAAAAATCATATGAAGCACCAATGGTCTACCCACCCCTTTCTCAATGCACCCCTTAAGGTACACACTCAAAGAGATTGAGACTCGATGGGTTTTTACAAGATACAAAGTGTGAATAATAAATAAAAGTTTAAAAATATTATATGTATATACCAAAAATATGAAAATACCACCTTTGAGAGAAGCTATAAACTCCTAACACTATGCATACCACTTCTTACCTTGAGCTTCTCAAACATGCTTCAAACACAACACTCTTCTTAACCATACACAACTCTATGAAGAAAAAACACACATTAACACTAAAAAATAAATAAATTTACCTTTAAAACACTAATAGGGACTCACCCTAAGTCACCTAAGCTTAATCACCCCTTGAAAACCTTCAGACCATCTCTAACCATGAAGGAATTTCGTAATTGCCTTCAAATTTTTTCTCATAAGCCAACCTCATGATCATCAATACTTGAAAACCCCAATATTAAAATAGTAAATATGCACAAAAACAACTAAAAAACTCATTTAGGAAAAACCATACCTTTTTCGTTTGGATAAAATGACCAAAAACAAATCTCCTCTTCACTAGCCTTGCTTAGAGGCCTAATAGCCCTACCTGAGCCTTGAAACAACTATATCTTTCTATGTAGTCATCTTCAAGACATGAAATTTCATATATTAAGTAAACTCATGTTCCTACTCATTTATTCCAAAAATTATCTTCCAAATCTATAGCTACACTATAGCTCCTTAACAAACCTAGTAGCTAATTTGCCCTCCATTTGCACAAATCCTCATCCATGAAAAAAAACACACACTTGAAGATGACTATGAAAAACTTTTTGAAAATCCATTTGGAAATTTCAACATATTAAGTATCCTAAGACCTCAACTCTCTTGGGAAGTCACCTAACCATCATGATTTAAAAACACTAGATCTTCAAATGATACTTAGTCAACTCACCACCTTCTCATCAATGTTAGCACTTGAAACTTGCATCACAATTGGAGGTCACCAATACACACTTTTGGACCAAATTTTTAAGTTAGATGACTTCGGGAACCCATATGTACTTGAAATGGATTTTGACCCACAACCCTTCATGTAAGAACTAGGAAATCTGAGAGTACTCAAAATTCTTCAAAAGGCACATAAAATATCAAGACTTGAAACCTCCTAAAACACACTAGAGCAAGATCAACACACCTTTCTATGCAAATAAAACATCTTGACAACTCACCATATTTGATTAGACACCTAAAAACCTCCATACTTTATCTTTAGGACCAAAGTCCCTAAACAACAAGAGTACACATGCTTACTTCTCCAAATAAAAGATGTCTCCTAAGAAGCATATATAGAAACACCCTAACGCATAATGTCCTAGAACAATGTGAAACTAGGAGTTGCCCACATCTCCTTTTTCACTTCCTTGATCCTCTTATATCTATAGGGTTGATTATTCTTCTTCATCTTCTTTGGCTTAAGAGAAATAACTTGATCATCCACTACAACATTATCCTTCTCTTCTAAGATTGAATTGAAAACACATGAATACAACATAGATTCATGACATACCTTTTCAATTGAAGAAATAACCTCATCACTAGGCATTAACAACTAATGTTCTTTGCATGAAACTTGCTCAACAATAGTAGGATGTTCACTTGGATCCATACACACCTTAGAACCAGCCTCAACTTGTACCTTGGTCTTCTCATTGTGCTTAGTATATTCATTCATGACATGAGAAAAAAATGAGAGATCTTGGCATTCTTCAACCTCTATATCATTCTTTACTGCAACAAACAAACCACTTAGACTTGTAGACTCATCATGACTCACACTTTCCACTTTTGGTTTCCATGAGTTAACTATCCTTCTTATTTTCACTCTAGGTGCATGAAAGAACTTGTTCTGACTTGATAACCTTTGCTTTCAAAACCTAGAAATGTGACCAACCCTTTAACAATTGTAGCAAATAACACCTATTGAAGTAAACTCAACTTTCCTTACTTGATTTGGACAAAATCTTGCAATGTATCCTATGTCATAAATTTTTTAACACTCAATCCTAATCATTTTATTTGAATGATGATTCCATTCATTCTCAACAGGTCTTCTACACTTTCTAGACCAATGCCAATATTGATTACAAGTATAACATTAACTATTGATATTTTCATACCTCATTGCATTTGGTTGTCTAATCTAGTTTGTCTTCATTATACCAACACCTTCATTTCTTGACTAATGATTGATATTTAAGGTCTAATTTTCCTTATTCACATTGGTCTTCATCTTTTCTTTAGTTGTATTTTTTTTCTTCTTTGTATCCAAGACCAATTATATCACTTTCATAATTTTGGCTATTCAAAATATTATCAAGATCAGTTGAGCTCTTTTCAAACCTCACAAATGACTACACCATACTAGATGTCTTCCCCAACTCAATATTTAATGACTCAATTTCAATGACATACCTTGAACACTCATCTTCTTTAGCTTTTAGGATTATAGATATGATTTTCAATAGACAACTAAGATGCTTGACTATGCCTTCATGATCTTTGGTATCTTCATTCAGTATTACCTCAAACACATTGAATTTATCCTCGTAGTCCTTCATTTGTGATTTGATATTATTGTTAATATTATTCTCAATATTTAGTTAATTTAAGGTCATTCGTCAATTCAGTCTAATATTCCATGTCATCTTTATCATCATCTGAATCATCACTAAACCATATATAATCTTCTTGATTTGAGAAACTTCCTTCCTTAGCCATGAAAAGGACTTCATCTTCAATAGGACCATAATCTTCATTATCAAACCTAGAATCACTATCTTCACTCTTATCTAATGAGATGTAATTTTCATTGGTGTAGAGACTTGTCTTATCCTTGAAAGACTTCTCTTGTCATTATACCTCTTTAATCCTTTCTTATTCTTATCAAACCTAAGTATCTTCTTGTCTTCATCTTTGCCTTCACCATGCTCTTCATCATCATCATTATTATAGTTATGAGGTAACTTAATGGCAAAGTGTCTTACCTCTCCACAATTAAAGCATTTGAAGGGTAGTTTATCCTTATACTTGCTTGAACCTATTTTCAATTTATTTGTAAATAAATTAATTATTTTATCATCATCAATATCAAATATGGCATCCTCCTTGATTTTGTTACCTTAGAATTTCTTATTTTGATATGAGAGTCAATGTATCTTATTTCTTTGGTGGTTTATCTTCATTGACTCTCATATCATATGCTATGAGAATACCATGCATTTCATCCATCTTCATCTTTATGAGATCACGAAACTCTTATATGGCAGAAACCTTGAACCAAATTTGAGGGTAAGAGACCCTAGTACCTTTTAAACAAAATTATCTTCTTTAATATCCTCTCTAAGACCTCTAATGATGTACATAATCTCAACAACTCTCTGTGGATATGATGTCACTAAATCATCTTCCTTAATCTTGAGACTCTCAAATTGTCTTTAATGAGTCTACAACTTCACCAACTTGGCCTTTGAATCCCCTTAATATATTATTTGAAAATTTTCCCATATTTATTTGTGATATTTATAATGGATTACCTTGGTGAACTTAATCTTTGAAATACCATAAGTGAAGGCATTCATTTCCTTAGAATTTCTCTCACATAAATTATTATCTATAACACTAGTTAGAGGATTAGGGGTGAGGAATATCCATCCATAATAGATTTCCAAATGTCAAACCTTAGGGACATGATGTAGGTATTTATCCTCACACTCTAAGAATCATAATTTGACACATTAAACATTGGTACTTTCTTAGAAGAGAAACCACCTTGGACATGTTGACTAGACATTGTACCTTAGATTACCTTCAAGTGGTTAAATGTGAAAATAAGGTCTTGATCTGATACTAATTGTTAAATTTATAATAAATAAGAGGGGGGTGAATTAGTGATGCATGATAATCCAATTTAACTCATAACCCTTTAAAACCTTGATCATTTAACACATACATTTATGAATCATACACATCATTCATAGTAATGAATAAGAAAGATAATGCAAGATCAAGAAAACAACATATCAATTATGGGGGAAACCCTTATCAAGGTTAAAAACCACTCTAAATATTACAAACACAGACTAATTATCCTATAATTTTATCACAAGAATGAGACTTTAGTAAAGCACCCACCTCAGAAGGAGAACCAACCCCTAAGGATGGAAAAACACCTCTTTCCCTAGATGTTGAGCACCCACAACAACACCTATGAAATGAAAATCTCTTTATATATGATTACCTTCCAATATTATTGATATATAATGAATATCATCTCTCTTCAACCCTACACACTTTCTCTAGCCTTCACACCCTCTCAATGCATCTAAGGCCACCTTTTAGATCACTTTACACTTCTTCACACATAATGAATTAGAAAACCTACAAAAACACTATTATGAAATTATAATTATGACTTCTATGTCATACACATAATCATAAACCTACTCTAATCTTTAATCCATCCACTATGCACACTCACACTTCTTTATCCTTTGTATCTCATCCCCCTAAAAACCATCAACTTTGATTTTACTATTTATAGATTCTTCACGATTTCCATATTCTTGGTTAGCTTATAAGACTTACCTTAATTATTAAATATTACATAACACTAATAAATATCTCAATACTACCATCATAGGTCAACCATAACATCCATGGGTCACCCTTAAGCAACTACACTTTTCAATTAGGCCTTAGTAGCCCTTATAGGTCTCATGGACACCTATTCACCCCTTTACCACTTCATATATCAAATTAAGAACAAAATACCACTAAAAAATGAATATTTACACTCCAAAAGACCCCTATGACACCTTAAATTGATTACATACGTCACTACTCACCTCTACATATGTAGAACCTACTCAAACATTAGCCTTGTACACAAGAACATCATGAACAAATAAATAGTCAACTTATAGGAATTTTTTCATACTAAAAATGGATTGGAAAAAACTCCAAAATCCATAGATATGGACCTAATATAGTCTAAACCACTATAAAATTTATAATTCACCTTGAAACATCAAAACACCATCAATACAAACACAAACATCCTTCTTGAGTCACTTGTAGAAGAAGGTCAAACCCACATTTAACTTTAGATATCAATAAATATTATTGTGTAGATAGTAAAACCTTATAATCAATTATTTTTGATGCCCCTTGGATTTTTTTACAACTTTTATTTTTACTCCATCAACAAATTCCTCTATATATTCAATATATAAGTAAAATAATCAACATTAGTTTTCCTTTATTAATTTGAAAAATCAAATTCCAATTGACACTTTTTAATGAAAAATCTTCGGCCACGTGTCTTCATCTTGTGCCCCATAAAAAATTAATAAAGATCACTCTATATATATCCTTAGGTGTCTCCTATCCTTAAATTTATTCTCTCTATTAATTTTTGATCTAGGCTTCTAAAATTGTGACACTTGGTAGCCCTACCTACCTTCTATGTACCCTACTATTAGTATCCATTTATTTAATTCTCTTACACCACTTGGAATCCCTACATGACTTTTGTGTACCCTATTGTTAGTCTCAATTTAGTTAATTCTCCTATTCCACTTTGAATCCCCACATGCCTTCTATGTTTATTGACTTATTGACTTGATTCACACTGTCAATCTCTATCTATACAATTAAACATGTGTCATCGATCTTTGATTTTCATGATGAAACACTTGTAATTTATCTCCTACCAATTCACTATGATTTTGACACATGGAATAATCACATTTAGTCTCAATATCCTTTGACTTATTGACTTTATTCTCACCATTAGATCTCCATATGTGTGATTGAACACATGGCATAGATCTTTGATATTACAAACTAGTGAAATCTGCCTAAAAGACCAACTTTGTACTACCAAAAAAAAATTATAAATCATTTCAAGACCTAAAACTTTGACCACATGATCTTGTCTCAAAGAGGAATTTGTCCATATACCAAACTGATCCTAAGATGTTTATACATGTGAATGTTGACATCATTAATCTACCTACTCACTCTTATCTACCAAGATGAATAGGATAAGCTAAACATTTATATAAATAATTTTATGAGTTAATTTCACTTAAAAAATCATTCCAAGCACTCATAAAACCCTATAGGGTCTCTACAACATGACCACACTATCAATAACATCCATCAATTACCTCATTAAGTTAAACACTAAAGAAACATGCAAGCACATTGAGGCACATTGAAGCACAATTTGTCATTGTAATTATAACACATATGACACCTAATAAACATATTTGGACACTTTGGAGATAATATTTAAAACACTCCAATAATTTCCCATCATTGATGTCACTAACAATCATAAAGCTTATGCTCAAACTCTTTCTCTCTTGAAGCACTTTCTCTTTATTTGGCACAATAACAAAGTGGGCTATTCTTCTAATCTTGAGGGCATAAAAAGTATTTAAATAAAAAAAAATAGGAAAGTACCACTTTTATAGATGATAAAAACTCCTCTTAACACTATACATACCACTTCTTACATTGAGCTTCTCAAACATGCTTCAAATGCAACACTCTTCTTGATCATACACAACTCTATGAAGAAAAAATACACATGAACACTAGAAACTAATTGAAATAAACTTAAAAACATTAATAAGGATTCCCCCTAAGTCACATGAGCTTAGGCACCCCTTGAGCACCTTCAGACCATCTCCAACCATGAAGAAATTTCATACTTGCATTCAAATTTTCTCTTCCAAGCTAACGCCATCATCATCAATAGATGAAAAAGCCAATCTTAAAATAGGAAAGATTCACAAAAAAAAACTAAAAAACTAATTAAATAAAAACCATACCTTTTTCATTTGGATAAAATGACCAAAAACCACTCTTCTCTTCACTCACCTTGCCTAGAGGCCTACTAGCCCTACCTAAACCTTACAACACCCATATCTTTCTATGAAGACATCTTCAAGACTTTAAAATTCATAAATAAATTAAAATCATGTTACACCTCATCCATGCCAAAAATAATCTTACAAATCTACCTCTGCACCCATAGCTCCTTCACAAACCTATTAGCTAATTAGCCCTCCATTTCCATAAATCCTCATCCATGGAAGACACCACACACTTACAGATGACTGTGAAGAATACTTTGACAACCCATTTATCCATTTAAAACTATTAAGAAGCCTTAGAACTCAAATATCTTGGGAAGTCACCTAACTATCATGATAAAAAACACTAGGTTTTAAAATGAAGCTCAGTCATCTCACCACCTTATGGTGAAAACCAGCACTTGAAACTTATGTCACACCTTGAGGTCACCAATACACACTTCTGGACCAAATTTTAAAGTTAGAAAACTTTGAGAACCCATAGATATTTGAAATGTATTTTGACCTACAACCCTTCTTGCAAGAATTAGGAAATTTGTGAGTACTCAAAATTATTCAAAAATCACATAAAAGATCTTCAAGACTTAAAACCTCTTAGAACACACTATAACAACATCAACACACCTTTCTATGTAAATATAACATCTTGAAAAATCACAATCCTTGATTAGACACCCTAAAAACTCCATACTCTATCTTTAGGACCAAAGTCCCTTAAAAAAACAAGAGCACAAATGCTTGCTTCTCCAAATAGAATTTGTCTTCTAGGAAGCATATATAGAGACACCCTAACCCATAACATTATAGAACAATGTGAAACTAAGATTTTCCCACATCTCCTCTATTACTTCCTTGGTCCTCTTGTAGCTATAGGAATTATTGTTCTTCTTCTTATTTTTGGGATTAATAGAAACAACTTGTCCATCCACTACAACATTATCCTTCTCTTCTAAGATTGAATTGACAACACATGGATACATCATAGATTCATGACATAACTTTCAATTTAATAAAAAAATTCATCACTAGGCATTAATAACTGATGTTATTTACATAAAACTTGCTCAACAATAGAAAGATGTTCACTTTGATCCATACACACCTCAAAACTAGCATCAACTAACACCTTGGTCTTCTCTTTGAGCTTGTTCTTTTCATTCACAAAATGAGCAAACAATGAGAGCTCTTGGTACTCTTCAACCTCTATAGAATTATCCACCAAAAAAAAAAAAACCATTGGGACCTATATACTCATTATGACTCACATTTTTGACTTTGGTTTCCATAAGTTAAATATTATTCTTCCTTGAACTCTTAGATCTTGAAAGAACTTGTTTTTACTTGATAACCTTTGCTTATAAAACCTAGTAATGTGACCAACTCTTTGAAAATTATAACAAACAACACCTCTTAAAGGAAACTCAACTTTCCTTTCTTGATTTGGATAGAATACTTCAATGTGTCCTATGTTATAAAAATTATAATACTCAACCTTGATCATGTTATTTAACTGATGATTCCATTCATTCTCACTAGGTTTTATACACTCTCTATCCCTATGACCAAATTGATAACAAGTATATAAGTAAGCATTGAAATTTGTATGCCTTATGGAATTTGGTTGTCTAATCGCATTTATGTTCATTCTCCCAACACCTTCATTCCTTGAATAATGATTTATCTTCAAGTTCTGATTGCCCTTGTTCACATTATTCTTCATCTTGTCTTGAGTTATATTCTTTTGTTCTTTTTTGTACCTAATACCAGTTCTATCACTTTCATGCTTTTGGCTATTTATAATATTTTAAATTTCATTTGAGATTTTTTCAAACCTCACAAATAACTTCACCTTAATATATGTCTTCTCTAACTTATATTTCAATGACTCAATTGTAATTGCATACCTTGAAAACTCATCTTCCTTAGTTTTCATGCATATAGACAGGATTTTCAATTAACAACTAAGATTCTTAACTATACCTTCATGCTCCTTTATGTCTTTATTTATTATTGCCTCAAACACACTAAATTTCTCTTCATATTCCTTGATTTATGACTTTATATTCTTCTCAATATTTAGTTCTTAAAGGGCATTCATCAACTCAGTCTCATAATCCACCTCATCTTTATCATCATTTGAATCATCACCAAACCATATATAATCTTCTTAATGTGAGAAGATTCCTTCCTAAGCCATGAAGAGGACTTCATCTTCAATAGGTCCATCATATTAATTATCAAACTTAAAATCACTATCTTCACTCTCATTTGATGAGTTACAATCTTCATTAGTGTAGAGACTCTTCTTGTCCTTGAAACTTCTTTTCATTATATCCATTGAATCCTTTTTTTTCTTCATCTATGCCTTCACAATACTATTCATAATCATTATTATTATGCTTATGAGGGTACTTATTAGCAAAGTGTCCTACCTCTCCACAATTGAAGCATTTTAAGGGTAGTTTACCCTTATACTTTCCTAAACCTATTTTTAATTTACTTGTAAACAAAGAAATTAGTTCGTCATCATTAATATTAGATATGTCATCCTAATTTAGTTTATTACCTTGGAAAATATTTTTCATCTTTTTTATATTATATGCATCTTCTTTCTTTGGTGGTATATCTTCATTGACTCTCATCTCATAGGCAATGAGAATACCATTCATTTCATCCATCTTCATCTTTGTGAGATCATGGTACTCTTCTATTGTAGAAAAATTTGAATAAAATTTTAGGGTAAGATGCCTTAATACCTTTTACACAATAGTATCTTCTTCAATCTCCTCTCTAATACCTATGATGATGTTCACATTAATCAACTTTATGCAAATATGATGTCATTGAATCCTCTTACTTCATATTGAGACTCTCAAATTATCTTTGGTGAGTTTGTAACTTCACAAACTTAGCCTTTGAATCCCATTCATAAATGATATATAATTTTTCTTATCTCTCTTTGGTATATTTACAATAGATTACATTGGTTAACTCAGTCCTTGAAAGACCACAAATGATGGCATTCATTGTATTAAAATTGCTCTCACACAACTTCTTATCTACAATACTAGTTGGAGGATTAGGGGGTGAGTAATATCCATCCAAAATATATTTCCAAATGTCAAACCCTAGATACATGATTTATTAATTCATCCTCATAGTTAAAAAAGCATAATTTGACTCATTGAACATTGGTGCTTGCTTAGAAGAGAAACCACCTTGCACATGTTGACTAGCCATTGTACCTTAGATCACCTTCAAGTGGTTAAACTTACAAATTATTTCCTACTTTGATACTAATTTTTAGAGTTAAAATCACTGAGAGGTGTGAGGTGGGGTGAATAAATATGCAAGATAATCCATTTTAATTCCAAACGCTTCAAACCCTTAATCATTCAACACATACATTCATGAAACATACACATCATTCATAGTAATGAAGAAGAAAGATAATGCAAGATTAAGCACACAACACATGGATTATGTGTTAAACCCTCATGGGGGATAAAACCCACTCTTGAGCCTACAAAAACATGAACTACTTGTCTTATAAGTTGATCATAAGCATGATACTTTAGTGAAGCACCGACTTCACAAGGAACATCAACCCCTAAGGATGGACAAGCACCTCTTACCCTAGATGTTGAGCACCCAGAAAACGTCTATGAAATGAAAATATATTTATATTTTATTTCCTAATAATATTATGGAGATATAATTTATATCATCTCTCTTTAGCCTTCACAACCTCTCAATGTATCCAAAACCACCTTTTAGATCACTCTACACTTATTCACACATAATCAATCAAAAAACCTACAAAAACCATTTTATGATATTATAATTATGACTTTTAGGTCATGCACACATTCCTCAACCTACTCTACTCTTCAATCCATCCACTAGGCACACTTACACTTCTCTATCCTTCATATCTCAACCCCCTAGAAACCATCACCTTTGATTTTACTCTTTATAGAGTCTTCATGATTTCTATATTATTGGTTACATATAAGTCTTTTATTTATTATTAATTATTTTATCACAATAATACATATCTCAATACTACCATCATATGCTAACCATACCATCCATGGGTGACCCTCAATTAGTTACACCTTTCAATTAGGCCTTGGTATCCCTTATAGGTCTCATGGAGACCTATTCATCCCTTTAAAAATTAATCAAGAAAATTAGTAACACAAGACCACTTAAAAACACATAGGTTCACTCCAAACTAACCATAGTATATCTTCAAGTTATTACATGCATCATTACTCACCTCTACATATGCATAACCTACTCAAAAATTAGCTTTGTACATAAGAACACTATGAACAAATAAATAGTCAACTTATAATAATTTATTCATATTGAATATTGATTGGTATAACATAAAAAATCCATACATATGGACCTCATGGAGTCTATAACACTCTCTAATTGATAACTTACATAGAAACATCAAAACACCATCAATACAAACACAAGCATCCTTCTTGTGTCACTTGTAGAAAAAGATCAAACCTATAATCAACTTTGGAGCTTAATAACTACAATTTTAAAAATATTAAAACCTTTTAATATTTTTTTATGGATTACCCTTGGAGTAATTTATACCTTTCCTTTTTACTCCATCAATAAATTCCTCCATATGCTCAAGATATAAGCATAATAATCAACATTGGTTTTCCTTTGTTAATTTGAAAATTCAAATTCCAATTATCAATTTTTAATGAAAAATGTTCAAACACGTGTGTTAATATTGTGCCCCCTAAAAACTTGATCAAATTCACTCCATTTATATCCTTAATATTTTCTTATCCTTGACTTTGTGCTCTCCATTAATCTTTGATCTGAGCTTTTGAGATTATGACAATTGGCATCCCCGCATGCCTTCTATATACCCTACTATCAGCCTCCATTAATATAATGCTTTTATGCCACTTGGAATCCCTATGTTCCTTCTATGTTTATTGACTTAATTCACACCATCGATCTCTATCTATATAATTGAATTCATGTCATTGATCTTTGATTTGCATGATGAAATACTCACCATTGATCTAATACCAACTCACCATGATTGTGAACATGGCACCAATATTTTTAGTATTAGGATCCTTTGGCATATTTACTTCATTCTCATCATTATATCTCCATTTTTAGACTAAACACCTGTTGTATATCTTTGATATTGTAAATTTTCTATGAAAACTAGTGAAATATGATTGGGAGACCAACTTTACACTACCATAAATTTTGCTATATATCATATCAAGTCCTAAAACTTGGACGACATGATATCTTCTCATAGAGGAATCCATCCATATACTAAACTTCTCTTGATACCTTTACATGTGTGAATGTTTATGTCATCAATCTACCTATTCAAACTTATCTACTAATATGACTAAGAGAACCTAGACATTTATATGACTATTATTATGAATTCCTTTCACTTCCAAAATAAATCCAAGCATTAATAACACCACATAGGTTATCTGAAACATGACCACACTATCAATAATATCTATCAACTACCTCACTAATTCAAACACTGAAGAATCATGCAAGAACATTAAAGCACACTTTATCACTATCATTCTAACACACATGAAACCTCATCAACATATTTGGCCACCTTTTATATATCATTGACAACACTCCAATAATCTCCCCCTTTGTCATTTATGTCAACAACAATCACAAAGCTTATGCCCAAACTCTTTCTCTCTCTTCAAGCACTTTCTCCCCTTTAACACAATGATAAAGTGGGCTCTTATTTTGATATTGAGGACCTAAAAAGGATTTAAAGACTAAAAATAGGAAATTAAAACCTATTAGAGATGATACAAACTCCCCCTAACACTATGCATACCACTTCTTACTTTGAGCTTCTCAAACATGCTTAAAACACAACATTATTTTTGACCATACACATCTCTATGAAGACAAAACACATTTTGAACACTAGAAACTAATTGAACTCAGCTTAAAAAAATTAAGATGGAATCCCTATAAGTCACCCGAGCTTAGGCACCCCTTAATAACCTTCAAACCATCTCCAACCATGAAGAAATTTCATACTTTCCTTTAAATTTTATCACAAAATCCAACCCCATGATCATAAAAAAATGAAAAAGACAATATTTAAATAGGAAAGATGCAAATAATAACTTAAAAACTCATTCAAGAAAATCCATACCTTTTTCATTTGGATAAAATGACCAAAAACCACTCTTCTCATCACATACCTTGCCTAGAGGCCTAGTAGCCCTACCTAAACCTTGAAAAACCCATATAATTATGTGTAGACACATTAAATAATTGAAATTTCATATCTATATTAAAATAATGTGCCCCCTTATCCATGCTAAAAATCATATTATAACTTTACATCTGCACCATAGTTCCTTCATAAACCTACTAGTTAATTAACCCTCTATTTGCACAAATCCTCATCCATAGAAGACACCACACACTTAGAGATTATTTAAAAGAATTTTTTAACAACCCATTTATACATTTCAACCTATTAATTAGCCTTAGGAATCAAATATCTTGGGAATTCATGTAACCATCATGATAAAAAAACACTAGGTTTTTAAATGAAACTTAGTCAACTCACCACCTTCTGTTCAATGCCATCAATTGAAACTTATCTCAAACTTTAAGGTCACCCATACACATTTATAGACCAAATTTTGAATTTAGATAACTTTTATAACCCATATATCCTTGAAATGGATTTTGAACTGTAACCCTTCATGCAAGAAGTAGGAAATCTGAGAGCACTTAAAATTATTCAAAAGGCACATAAAAGATATTCAAGACTTAAAACCTATTAGAACACACTAGAACAAGGTCAACACACCTTTCTATGAAAATAAAACATCTTGAAAACTCACCATCATTGATTAGACACCTAGAAACCTCCATACTCTATCTTTAGGACCAAAGTCCCTGAAATAACAAGAGCACACATGCTTGATTCTCCAAAAAAAAGATGTCTCATAAGAAGCATAGATAGAGACACTATAATCCATAATTTCCTATAAGAATTTGAAACCAAAATTTTCCCACATCTCCATTATTTCATCCTTGATCCTCTTGTAGTTATAGGATTGATTGTTCTTCTTCTTAGGCTTAAGATAAATAAATTTCTCATCCACTACAACATTCTCCTTCTATTCTAATATTGAATTGAAAACACATGTAGACAATATAGATTCATGTCATACCTTTTCAATTGAATAAATAACCTCATCACTAGGCATTGACAATTAATGTTCTTTACATGAAACTTTCTCAATAACAATAAGATGTTCACTTGGATCTATACACACCTCAGAACTAGACTCAACTAACACTTTCATGTTCTCCTTGATCTTTGTCTCTTCATTCACAACATGAGCAAATAATGAGATTTGTTATCACTCTTCAACCTCTATAGCATTCTCCACCATAATAAATACCACTTGGACCTATAGACTCATCATGACTCAAACTTTCCACTTTTGGTCTCCATGAGTTAACTAGCCTTCTTGTTTACACTCTAGGATCCTTAAAGAGCTTGTTTTGAATTGATAATCTTTGATTTTAGAACCTATAAATGTGACCAAATATTTTACAATTGTAATTAAAGTATTTTAATGGTAATTTACCCTTATACTTTCTTGAACCTATTTTCAATTTCCTTGTAAACAAAGTAAGTAGCTCATCATCATCAATATCATATATGTCATCCTCCTTGAGTTTATTACCTTGGAAGTTCTTATTTATATTATTTTATACCTTAAATGTATATTCTTTCTTTTGTGATTTATCTTCATTGACTATCATCTCATAGGCTATGAGAATACCATGCATTTCATCCATCTTCATCTTTGTGAGATCATAACACTCTTCTATGGAATAAACCTTTGGATTAAATTTGAGCATACAAGAACTTAATAAATTTTGCATAATATTAGCTTATTAAATATCCTCTTTAAGACCCTTGATGATTTTCATAATCTCATCAACTCTCTATAGATATGATATCACTAAATCCTCTTCCTTCATCTTGAGACTCTCAAAATGTCTTCAGTGAGTTTGCAACTTGGCTAGCTTAACTTTTGAATCCCCTTCATAAATTATCTACAATTTCTCCCATTTCTCTTTGGAATATTTACAATGGATTAACTTGGTGAAATTAGTCTTTGAAATACCAAAATTATGGTATTCATTACCTTATAATTGCTCTCAAATAACTTCTTGTTTGTAACACTAGTTGGAGGATTAGGGACTGAGGAATATCTATCCATAATAGGTTGCCAAATGTCAAACCCTAGGGAAATGATATAGATATTAATCCTTTCACTCTAAAATGCATAATTTTATTCATTGAACATTGGTGATTTATTAGAATAAAAACCACCTTACACATATTGACCAGCCATTATACCTTACATCACCTTGAAGTGGTTAAACTTGTGAAGATGGTCCTAATCTGATACTAATTTTTAGATTTATAATAAATAAGAGGGGGTGGGGTAAATAAGTGATTAAAGATAATCCAATTCAATTCCAAACCCTTTAAATTCTTAATTGTTTAACACATACATTCATGAAGCATACACATCATTCATAGTAATGAATAGTAAATATAATGCAAGATCAAGCATAAAACACATGGATTATGTGGAAAACCCCCATGGGGGATAAATACCATTAAGAAACCTTCAAACACATGGACTAATTATCATATAATTTTATCACAAGCATTAGACTTTAGTGAAGCACCCACTTCACAAGGAAAACCAACCCCTAAGGATGGACAAGCACCTCTTACCTTTGATATTGAGCACCCATAATAGCACCTATGAAATTAACATCTCCTAATCTCTTATTTCATACCAATTTGATGGAGATACAATTAATATATTCTCTCTTAAACCGTACACTCTCTCTCTATCCTTCACACCCTCTCAATGCATCTACAACCACCTTTTGGATCACTTTACACTTATTCACACATAATCACAAAAACTACAATAACTATATTATGACATCATAATTATGACCTATAGGTCATTCACACAATCCTCAACCTACTTTTCTCTTCAATCCATCCACTAGGGATGCTCACACTTCTCTATCCTTCTTATCTCAACCCCTTAAGAACCATCACCTTTGACTTTAATCTTTATAAAGTCTTCATTATTTTCATCTTCTTTGTTGGGTATAAGACTTAAATTAATCCTTAAGTATTCTATTACACTAATACATATCTCAATACCACCCTCATAGGTCAACCATATCATCCATGGGTCACCCTTAAGCATGTTGGACTAATCACCAGCGTCCCCCCTCAAGATTCATGTTGGACTAATAGCCAATTTGACATGGATTAACCACCTCCCATGAGTATTTATCTATTTTTTGTATCAATAATTAATATGTTAATATTTTAGTGTAATGATAATCATTATTTTTTAACAACTACTATTAGAGTAGGTTCCTTTGGAAAAAAATTTATAGCTTGAAGGTAGATCAGGGAAAGCATGATGGCTGGATCACATGAAGGTATTTAGATAAATAAGGCACCTTTTTTTATGAGACAAATTATTATTTTTGGAGAATAAGCATGAGGACTTATTTTATGTCTCTTTGATTCAACATTTTTCAAGTAATTGTAGAGGAATATGAAGAGCCACAAATACTTATGACTACTTCGATAAAAAAAGAAGGCAAGTGAAAATAATGCTAAAGCTTTAAATTCTATTTTATGTGGTTTATATGAATCCATATTTGTTAATGTTATTCAATTAAAATATGATAATGAGACTTGGATAAAGCTTAAAAATATTTATAAAGGTGATGGAAAGGTTCAATAAGCTAAGCTCCAGAATTTTAGAAGATAGTTTGAGAGTTTAAAAATGGAAGAGAAAGATAATATAGTGAGTTATCTTTTATAGGTTGATCAAATAGTTAATCATATTCAAGGCCTTGGAGAAAATTTAAAAGAATAAATGGTGGTACAAAAGGTTTTGAGATCTCTACCAATGAGATATGATGCAAACATTTTAACAATCAAGGAGATGAAGGATCTAGCCAAGCTAAAGATGGATGAACTACATGGTATTCTTACAACATATGAGATGTGGACCAAACAAGAGAAACCCTCAAAGAGGGAAGTTAATTTCAAGACCTCAAAGAAATACAAGGCTAAGATTCAAGATTCAAGTGATAGCTCTAGTGATGATGAAGATGACAATGGATCTCTATTCATCTATAATCTGAAAAAGGGCACAAGTAAATATCAAGGAAAATTACCTTTTAAATATTTTAAATATGGAAAGATTGGATGTTTTATATCTAAGTGCCTAGATAAGAGTAATGGTGATAATGAAGAAGGAAGTTCTACATACAAGAATAATTTCAAAGGCAAATCAAGAAGGTATTTGAGAAGAAGATTTTAACTCTAAATATCCTAGCTCAGCCAAAGATAATAGAGTCAATGATTTAGATGAAGAAGAGATTATATTCATGACCAGACATGAAGATGCCTCTATAAGAAAAAGTATATATGATCAAGAAGTATAACAAGATGAAGTTGAGGTGAATCTAGAAGGAGAACTCATTTGTGTCTTATACGAATTAAAATATCTTGAGAAGAAGAATTAAATATTGAAGTGCCAAATCAAAAAAATTGAAAAGGAATCGAAATAAATAATTGAAGACCTACAAGCACACATTAAAGAAGGCAAAAATACCAAAGAAGATCTAATAGCTTAGTTACAAAAAGTAAGTGTAGAATGTGAAAGGTATGTTGTTTAAATTACCTCTTTAAAAGTAGATCTTGAGAAAATAAATAAAATAATAAATAATAGAGAAACCAATGATTCAAAATTTGAGAATAACACTAATATGTTGAATAAGATATTAGAAAGTTAAAGATCAATATCAGATAAGATAGGTATCAAATTTGAAAAAGAGAAAGGGGAGGCCACTACTTTCACAGACAAGGTTAACATAGAAAAAGGAAAGATCTATGATAAAGCTCTTCAAAAATAGGAAATTAGAAAGGAATAAGTTAAGAATATAGAGGACATCTCAAACAAAGAAGGCTAAAAGGAATAAAGCTACATAAAGCAATCAGGTCAGAGATACATAAATAGGTTCTATTTTTATGGTTACTATTTTTATTGTAATAAATATGGTCATATTATAATAGAATGTTGAAAAAGAGCTAACAATTTCATAAATAAGGAGAAGGAAACTCATGTAGAGTCAAGAAAAACCCACAACTCTTTTTCTCCTCTATCAGGCTTTAATGAAGAGGCCATCATATGTTACAAGTGTAATAACTTTAAACACATAGCCTAGTACTATAGAAGCACGTTTGACTCAGTCAAGAAGGATCAAAGTTTCAAGGCTCCATTTTTTAAATAAGAAAGTTTAGACAAGTTCATGGTAGAAGAAACAACCTAAAAAGTCTATGTTATTCAAGATAACTTTGCATGCAAGAAAAGAAGAAAATACATGGTTCATCGATAGTGGATGTTCAATACACATGACAAGAGAGAAGAACAAGATCATAACTCTAAATAAGGTTAATAGTGGTATAGTAAAATTCAAAGATAATACCACTACTAAAATAGTTAGAAAAGGTACATTAAGTTTGAATAATGGCATAATTAAGAATAAAAATGTTCTAAACATAGAAGATCTTAAGCATAATCTATTGAGTGTTAGTCAAATGTGTGATTAGGGACACACACTGAAATTTTATGCAGAAGGTTGTGATATTAGGAAAAAAGATTCAGATGTGTTGATTACATATGCTCAGAGGATAGGTAACAATTTATATATGTTATTAGATATCAAAGGTCAAAGATGTTGTTTGAGTCAATTTGAGGAAAGTTAGATATGGAATAGGAGAATGAGACACATAAATTTTGACAATCTTATAAACATCAGTAAGAAGCAACTAGTTAGAGATATTCCAAAAATTACAAATCCCTCCAACATGCTTTGTGAACCTTGTCAACATGAGAAGCAGGCTAGAAGATGGTTCAATACAAAATAATACTCCACTATTCATTTATTAAAGCTTGTTCACAATGATCTGTGTGGACCTATGATAACTCAAAGTAATCAAGGTGAGAAATAATTCATGTTGCTTATTAATGATTTTACATGTATGACTTGGGTGATGTTTTTGAAGAAAAAAATTAGAAGATTTTAGACACTTGAAAGCATTCAAAGCTTTAGTTAAGAATGAAACTAGATTAATGACTAAGTGTTTGAGATCATATCGAGGAGGCAAATTCATGTCAGATGAGTTTATTGAGTATTGTGAAGACCATGAGATAAAGAGACATTATTTAGTAACCAAAATTGTATAATAAAATGGAGTAGTTGACCAAAAAATAGAATAGTTCAAGAGATGATGAGGATAATGCTAAATTAATCTAAGATACTAGATAAATATTGAAGATAGGTAGTTAGTATATTAGTGCATATTCAAAATAGAGCATTATTTAGAGTCAATATTGACAAGACTCCCTATGAGCCATGGAAAGAGAAACCAACTATAGTTGACTACTTCAAAGTTTTTAGTAGCAGATGCTTCATAAAGAGAACTAATGAAAAATTGGTTAAGTTTTAATCTATAATAGATGAAGGTATATTTCTTGGATATTCTTGTAAAAGTAAAGATTATAAATGTTATATCAAAAGAACCGAGAAGATTATTGAATGTGCAATTGTCAAGATAGATGAAGATGTAACACAAAGAGCCATTGATCTAGTGGACACTCCTGAAATCATTAAATAAGATTTTGAAGAGTTAGATGAAGATTAGAAGGACAAGTAAAAGGAAACCAAGACCCCATCCAAATATGTTTAGAAAAATCATAATAAGAGTGATATCATTCAGAACATAAATGAAGGAGTTTTCACTAAAAGGATGATGGTAAGTGACTTAGAGAAAGTACATTTTTCTTTGTTATCCAAAATTTATCCTAAATTTTTTTCAAAATCTAGACATGATGAGCATTGGGTTAAGGAAATGGATGAATAATTAAATCAAATAGAAAAGAAT
Source organism: Torreya grandis (assembly GCA_037957365.1). Lineage (NCBI taxonomy): Eukaryota > Viridiplantae > Streptophyta > Pinopsida > Cupressales > Taxaceae > Torreya > Torreya grandis. The sequence continues at coordinate 487,017 of JARHVA010004565.1, read as the reverse complement.
GATACTTGTGAATTAGTGCCTACACTAAAAGATCAAAATGTGATAGGAACAAAATGGGTATACAGATTTAAGTTGAATAAAGATGGCAAAGTTACCAAGAATAAAGTAAGGCTAGTATGTAAAGGATATGCTCATATTGAGGGTATAGATTTTAAAGGAACTTTTGCACCAGTGGAAAGACTAGAGGCTATTACAATGTTCCTGCATATGCAGTGTTTAAAATTTTCAAAGTGTTTTAGATGGATGTCAAGTTTGCCTTCCTAAATGGGAATCTATAAGAGGAGGAATACATTGATCAACCTAAGGGATTTATTCTCTAAAATTATAGTATCCATGTATGTAGATTGAATAAAGCAATGTATGATTGAAACAATCTCCTAGAGCTTGGTATGCAAGACTTGATAAGTACCTGTAAGATCAAGGTTTCAAGAGAGGTTTTGCTGACAGTAATCTCTACATCTAAATAAAAGGTGAGAATAAATTTATTATTGTGGTATATGTTGATGACATAATTTTTGGAGGAAACATTGAAAAGATGACAAAAGAATTTTTTGATAATATGCAAATATAATTTGAGATGTCTATGCTTTGATAATTGTCATTTTTCTTAGGGTTGTAAATATTTTGTTCATATAAATAAATTTTCATATCTCAAAGAATGTATGCTAAGGAAATGTTTTAAAAAATTGGTTTTAAAGATTGTGCACTAGTTAACACACCAATGAGTATAGGGAACAAAGTGAGTAAGGATGAAGATTCACCTATTATAGATCAATCTTTATATAGATCTATGATTGGTAATATTTTATATTAGATAGCATCGAGGCTAGACATCAAGCATGTAATAGGCATGGTTGTGAGATATCAGGCAACCTTAAAGGAGATTCATGTTCAGTTGGTGAAGAGAATATTTAGATATGTCAATGGGACATTAGATTATGGATTTTGGTATCCCACAAGTAGAGATTTCACTTTGGTTACATATATAGATTCAGATTGGGTAGGTTGATTAGATGATAGAAAGAGTACAAGTGGAGGATATTTCTTTATCGATGATATCTTAGTATCATGGCTAAGAAAAAATTAGAACTCAGTATCAATTTCTACAATTGAAGCAAAATATGTTAAAATGGTATTGTGTTGTACTCAAGTGCTCTAGATGAAGCAAAATTTAAAAGACTTAAGGTAAAATATGATGAACCTATTTCTATTTTTTGTGACAACACAAGTGCTATTAATATTTCTAAAAATCTAGTGATGCAGTCAAGAAAAAAACATATTCCTATCAGATATAAAATTTTGAGAGGGCAGGTGGTAGATCAATAGGTTAAAATGGAATATAGTATTACTATAGTACATATTTTAGATATTTTCACAAAGGTACTACCAAAAGACACATTTGAGTATCTTTGGGAGAAGTTGGGAGTAATTTATTTTACTTCTTGCCATTGAGGATCAGCATTAGTTGAGGTGGAACTAAATATAAGCTCCAAGATATTCCCTTTACCATTGATGTCAAATGGGGAGAAGATTAGAAAAAGGTATAAGAAATAGGTATAGGGAAAAGATGTAAAAACATGTGCAGAAATATGTACAAGGAATAGGTATAGGATGCTATAGTAAGTGGGAGTTATTCTATGTTTTTTAGATGATAGTATGTGTAGGTTGACATGTATAATATAGGTTTTAGGATGTGTTAGTTTTATTTTGAGGTTGACATCAATGACAAAGGGGGAGATTATTGTAAATATTGTCATTGATGTCAAAGGTCTAGCATAGGTGATAAAGGCCTCATAGCATTTATTGTCCAAAGGTGTTTTTAATGTTCATATTTTGACTAAAATTTGTTGATATTTATTTAATATTAATGAATATATTTTTGGTTAAATAAAATTCAAAAGAGGCCCATGGAGAATTCAAAAATTCACAGGGTAAAGACAAAAGAGGAATGGGATGCATTTTTCCATGAAGAGTCATCTTGAGGAATTTCACGAGTCACCAAGTGAAGACAAAAGAGGGTATGGCACATTTTTCCATGAAGAGTCACCTTAAGGAATTTGAAACGTCACCAAGATAAATATAAAAGAGGAAAGGATGCATTTTCTTATGAAGGGTCACCATGTGACTTTTCAAATACAAGGATTTGAAGGGTCATGCAAGTTTGGTGCCATTTTTCATGATGATTGAAGGGTCACAAAGGATGAATTCCAAAGGTCATTTGGAAAGATATAAAAGGAGGCTTGGGAATCCATTTGTAATATTCAAGAGAGTGTATGGTTGGTAATTTTTTTATATAATAAAAGAGGAGAGAATAGAATGTGATATTATAGATTTATATCATTTGTTGAGAAAGGAACAATGAGAGATAGTTGTGTTTTATATACAAGAGGGCTTGGTGCTCCTATGGATTGGTGCCCACAAATATTTATTTTTTTGTGCTCAACAAAGGGGTTGGTGATCATACAAGTTGGTGCTTACAAAGTTTTTAAGTTGAGTTGGTACTCATTCATATACTTGAGATTATTCTCCATGGTGTTTCCCACTTTGGGTTTCCATGTAAAAATCTACTCTCTCTCTCTCTCTCTCTCTCTCTCTCTCTCTCTCTCTCTCTCTCTCTCTCTCTCTCTCTCTCTCTCTCTCTCATGTGGTTCATGTTATTTTTTTAGTTTTATTACATATCTTGAATGTATGGTTAAGTGGAAATTAATTAAGTAAAATTTTATAAGATATATGATATACTAATTCACCCCCCTCTTATACATCCCATGTTTAATAATTGGTATCAGATCCATGGTCACATGTTCAAATCTCCTTGAGTAACACTGAGGGGTTATTATTGGACTAATCACCAACATCTCCCCTTGGGATTCATGTTGGACTAATCACCAATTTAACATGGAATAAATACCTCTCATGAGTAATTATATAATGTTTGTATTGAGCATTAATAGGTTAATATTTTAGCATAATGGCAATCATTCCTTTCTAACAAAGCAGCTACACCTTTCAATTAGGCATTAGTATCCCTTAGAGGTCTCATGGAGACCTATTCACCCCTTTACCACTTCACCAAGAAAATTAGTAACAAAAAACTAATTTAAAATGCATAGGTCCACTCCAAATGACCCCTAAGATACCTTAAAGTGACTGAATCCATCACTACTCACATCTACATATGTAGAACCTACTCAAACATTAGCCTTGTACACAAGAACACCATGAATGAATAAAAAATAAACTTATAGGAATTTGTTCATATTGAATATGGATTGATCAAACCTAAAAAATCCATATAGATGGACCCCATATAGTATGCAACACTATCTAATTGATAATTCACCTTGAAAGATCAAAACACCATCAATATAAACATAAACATCTTTCTTGGGTCACTTCTAGAAGAAGGTCAAACCCATAATCAACTTTGGAGCTCAATAATTACAACTGTATAGATATTCAAAGCTTCTAATCAATGTTTTTGGATGTACCTTGGAGTCAGTTAAAACTTTAATTTTTACTTCATCAAAAAAATTCTCCATATTCTCAAGATGTAAGCAAAATAATCAACACTAATTTTCCTTTGTTGATTTGAAAATTCAAATTCCAACAATCAATTTTTATTTAAAAAGTTTCAAACATGTGTCTTCATATTTTTCCCCCTTTAAACTTTATAAAATTAACTATATCAATCTCTTAAATATTATAGTGGCCTTGAATTTTTTCTCACTATTAATCTTTGATCTAGGCTTCCAAGACTATGACACTTGGTAGCCCTACATACCTTCTGTGTACCCTACTGTCAGTCTCCCTTTAGTTAATGCTCTTATGCCCCTTGGAAACCCCACATGCCTTATGTATACCCTAATGTTAGTATCTATTTATCTAATTATATTACACCAATTAGAAACGCTATGTGCTTTCTATGCTTATTGACTTATTGTCTTGATTCACTATTGATCTCCATTTGTACAGTTAAATGTGCATTGTCAATATTTGATTTGCATGATGAAATTATCACCTTTGATCTTCTACCAATTCACTATGATTGTGAAACATGGAGCCATAATATTTATTCTCAGTATCCTTTGACCTATTGAATTCATACTCACCATTATATCTTTGTCTACATGATTAAACACACACTGTAGATCTTTGATATTATAGATTTGGCTAAGTATGGAAACTAGTGAAATATGCTTAGGAGACTAGATTTTCACCACCATAACTTTTGATATACATAATTTCAAGAAATTAAACTTAGAAAAAATGATATATTATTATAATTAAATCTATACATATACAATACTACTCATGAGACCTTTACACATGTGACTATTGATGTCATCAATTTGCATACTTAGCCTTATCTACCAAGATGACTAGGAGAACCTAGAAAATCATAATACTACTCTGATGAATTCATTTTAATTTAAAAATAAATATAATAACTCATAACATGACATAGAGTCTCTAAAACACCACACCATCAATAACATCTATTAACTACCTCACTAAGTCAAACACTGAAGAACCATGCATGAACACTGAAGCACACTTTGTCATTATCATTCAAACACACATGACACCTCATAAAAATATTTTGTGACCTCGGATACATAATTTAATAAACTCAAAAACATTTATTCTCTTAAATGAAATTTGGATAAGTGATCTTACATGGCCAATACTTTGGTGTCTTTGATGAAAACATGATGAACCAAGAGATGACTTAACCACTCTTTCATTATTAATATCAAAATTATTTTATTTGTTATGAGGTCACCTCTCTCCCCATTGGTTACCAACTTTTTCATGGATTTTTTTGAAGACATGTATCTTTACTCCTTTCCTCTAAGACCTAAGTGGTGGAAGAGGTATGTTGATGACATGCATGTTAAGTGGCTACATGGCTTAGATAAATTAAAAGAATTTCACAAGATCATCAATAATATTTTTGACAACATAAAGTTCATAAAATAATTGGAATAATATGGAAACCTTTCCTTCCTTGATGTCCTAATAATGAGTAAATAAGATGGGTCCTTTGCTCATCAAGTCTTTAGAAAATATACACATGCTGATCTTTATTTATATGCCAGTTCCCATAATCACCCTTCCCAAAAAGTTAGGGTTATAAAAAACCTAATCACTAGATATTTTAACATTTTCAACAAAGATCATTTATAATTTGAGATTCAACATCTTATCGATGCCTTCAATAAAAATGGTTATACTAAAAAACAAATTAACCATGCTTTTAGATTTGCTAGGACTACCAAATTTAGTCCCCAAGTGAAAGAAGGGGGTTAACTAGATTTAAGTGGCTTACCTACCATATGTTGAAGGGATTTAAACTAATATATCCATGATTGTACATAAAGAGAAGATTTGATCCATTTTTATCCCTCATAGTAAAATTAGAAATGTGGTTAAGTATACCAAAGACCACTTATAACCCACACTAAGAATAATATTTACAAATTTGATTATTTATATGGGGTGTCTTATATTGGTGAGGTGGGTCATTCAATTAACACTATTATAAAGTAAAATTATACTAATATTAATAATTAAAGAGTGGTTAAATCAGCTCTTATTGAGCATTTGATTAAAACTAAGCATCATGTTTGCATCAAAGACACAAAAATATCAGACATGAAAGATCAATTCTCTAAATGTCATCTAAGATAAGTAGAGGATATTTATAAAAATGAGGACAATTTTAATAAATACATGGTCTTAGGTTTGAACCATTATTGGTAACTATTGGTCTACTTTTCCAAAAAATACTAGGTGCCATCTCTACCTATGGTCCTTATGATGTTCATTTTTGTGGTCTTTTTGGTCATGTTGAGTTTGGTCCCCTTCTCATGGATTTTTTACTAGGTCCAGAGTGGGGATTCACATCTATCCTTTCCTATTTTCATTGCTTGCTCACCTTTTTTTATCTATTCCTTGATTTTCTCTAGTTTAATGTTGATAAGTTGTTTTGTTGATTTATTTTTTGATCTTATTATTATTTTTTCATAAGCAATGTGGATTCATATGCAAGACATTACTAGGTGGTTCTTACATTTTTTATTTATTTTTATTATTAACATCCTTTTTTATTTTTCTTATTCTAATTTTTAATTTTTAAATTTTCTCATTTTATTGTTTTATCTTTATTTTGGTTTTCTTTTTAGACTTTTAAATGTATTACTACTAAGTCCCCCTTTGTGTTTACTCTCTTTTTAATTCTTTCAATTATTTAATTTATTTTTTCTCTCACCTTGACATCTCTTATTTAAACCTCAATCTATAATCTCCAATCTTTATTTTCTCATCCTGATGATGATTCATAGAGTGTGACCCAAAACATTGATTCAAAAGCTCTCACAAAATTACAACCAAAAATTACTTAGCATATTGGTAATCATCCTACAAAATTTGATTTATTAAAGGAGATAACATTTCCAAAATTTATATTAATACATGAGTCATGAGAAGATAATCTCAATTATTTCAAATAGATATGTTGCAACTCTTGGTATTACAAATGATTTTTTTAATCTTAGTATATTTTTCTCAAACATTAGAAGGTGTTTATTATCTTATTAAATTCATTCATGAATGAAAATATGTTGAATACTGTATTGAATTATGCTCTAGAAAACATAAATAAAATTTGGAATATTTCAGTGAAATTTCAAAAAAATTCCATTGATCTCAGTGAAATAATTTTACAATGTCACTAGTAAATTAATTAGTCTCAAGAAGAAAATGTCATATGACATAAGACCTCCTAAGAAGATAGCAAGGTGTATTATTTTAGCACATTACCTCTTATATATAAAATTTAATTATGATATAAATATGTTACTAAATATGATGCCACTATTACCTTTTTATTGATGATGATAAAAATCACAAATTTAATGAATTAAAAAATAGAGCTTCTATCAGTTTAAATTTTGAGAATGTATTAATTTTGAAAGCTATCTACAACCTTGGGAATGAGTTGGTCACCATAAAAAAAAATTTCATGAACAACCTAATAACTAAATTAAATAATTTGATATTCATTATAATAAGTCTTAAAATAAATTACATTATTTTATTGTTTACAAAATCGATCATGATCATGAAACATGCAGCATTTTTTAAAAAAATAATGTTTTATTCAAGTAAAAGAAAATATTTATATTGACCATACAACCAATATAAACATGCGTATTTCTAAAAATCCTTCAAGTGAATTCAAAACTACTAATACTTATGTTATTTAGACAAGAAAAATATTATAATTCTATTCCTAAAGATAATTTTTATATAGAGAAATCATATAAGAACAAACTTTATTTCTCAAAATCTTCACCACAAGGTAAAGGTAAAAATATAATATAAAATGATATAGTCATGAATAATAGAGAGAAAATAAATTCTTTACCTACATGATAAAATAATACACAGTATCAACAAACCTATAAATCTATATATTATCTTAAAATCAATACTAATATTAGACATTATAAAATTATGAATGATTTAGATAATACGAAAGATTATTTTTCTTTACTTAAAGTTAATAGTACACCTAGCCAACTTGAAAATATTAATGAAGCTATAAAAAATCTCGATACCAAAAATATTGTAAAATTTCAAGAAGAAATTGATGATGAAAAATATGAATATGTATTTTCTTAATATAATGATCCTTCCTATGATCATATTCCTCCATTTTATGTGACTATCATAATTTTTGATGAGATTATTCATAATTGTATTTTTGACATGTGAGTATCCAAAAATATTATTCCCAAGTACAATTTCAATCAATTAGGCATTCCATATTAACAAAATAATTATAAAATTTCTAGGTTTAACTCTCATCAAACATAAAGTTACAGTAAGTGTTGAGATATAGTCACAAAATTAACACAATATGAAAGAATTAAATGAATTATTAACATTTAATTTTTAGTTAGTGTTTTCAATTATCCAATGTTATTAGGAATGGATTGGTTTAAATCTATGAGTGCTTATGTTGATAATGATACAACTTGGGTTCCTATGGGTAATGACAGAGATTTTATACACATGGAATATTGAAATGAAATACATATTTAACCCATTTAAAATAACATTGAGTTTATATAAATATGAGTTAGAACATATGAAATTTGAATCTTAGATGATCCATATCATCAATATGCAATAGTTATTTATAAGGAAATAATTTGGTCATTATTCTTCAATAAAGATTGTTGCCAACATGATAGTGGTTTTGGTGTTGTTATTAGTTATCCATATAAATTTTATTAGATATTATTATCAATTATATTTCAAAAATATTAATAATATAACTAAATTTGAAGCTTTATGCATAGATCTTGAAAAATCCATTGAATTAAATGTGAAAAATGTAGAGGTTTTTGGTGATTTTAAACAAATTATTATATAAGTCATAAAAAATATAATACTAATAAGTCATGTCTACATAGGTATACACAAAAAAATTTGTCACTAATATAAATTTTTTAAGCATGTAATATTTCACACATTCTCCAAAAATTTAATATACACACTAATAAACTTGTTGTTTATGATTCTAATATAACATTATGATGCAGAACCTTTTATTGATTATAATTAATCTTATATTTTTAGATCTAATATACCTAGTTTAGAAAATTATTGGCTTGCATTTTATTTTGACAAACATATCGATAGTTTTATACAAGGTAATCACTTTGAGCAAAATGATTTTGTCTTGAATTGTAGTGAATACTTGTAGCTTAGTGGTAATAAATTACCTCCTAGTTTGATAAGCCTTGATTAAAATTTATTTCCTCATGACTATCCTAAAATATCCATAACTAAAGAATATTCAAGGAGGACTATAAGATAAGCTATTCATATTAATATGGAAAGTGATGAAGATCACAAGTATGTTTATCTAGGCATCCAATGTACTACCTAATAAAGTTTACTTTTTATGAAGTTATTTAAAGAATTAATTGCTGATTTACATTATTCATATTAATATTTAAAAGGTTATGATACTATTATAATTCATCATAATATATTTATTAATCTTGGTATAAAACCTATTAGGGAAAAACCTCATGGAGTCATCCCCTTGTTATAAGACAACATCAACAAGGAACTAGATAAAATTTTGGATGGTGGTGTCATTTATCCAGTTATATATTTTTATTAGGTAGATAATCTTGTCCAAGTTTATAAATAGAATGGTAATATTAATCTTTGTGTAGAATTTAGAGACATGAATCATGTTATTATTAAGTATAAATTTTTATTTTCCACACATAGATTAAATTTTACAATAAGTTTATTTCTATGAAATGATGTCATTATTATATGGATTTTTACGTATAACCAATTTTTTTTAAACTAGAGGACAGGCATAAAAATAATTTAACTATGTGTAGAGGTAATTTTGATTTCAATATAATGCCTTTCAAACTAATAAATGCATGTTCCACCTTTCAAAGAGAAATACATGTAGATTTTGATGAAATAATTGATATTATCATTCAAGTTTACCTAGGTGATCTTATTTTTCATTCTAATACAATAGAGAAACACCTAAATCACTTTCATTAAATATTTATTAGTTGTATAAAATATGCCATATCATTAAATCTAAAGAAATCAATTTTTGATGTGACCAAATGTAAAATCTTATGTCACATAATATCTAAGGATGGAATTTATATAGGTCTTAGTTGCATAAAATCCATAAAGTAAATACCTTACCTAAATATCATTATGGTTTAATGTATTTACTAAGAAAAATCAACTTTATTCACAATTTTATTTTAATTTTTTTTGGCAAAGCTAATCCATTACATATTTTAATTGAAAGAATCATAACTATATGTGTGATGCACAATCCGATATAGCCATTGGCAAATTAAAAAAGGAAATATAAAGTGATCATGTACATGAAAAACCATACATGAGTATCATTTCATAATATATGTTTTGTGATCAATAAGGAAATATGTGTTGTTGTTACTCAATATGATCAAAATCATGATGAAATAAGCTTTCGATATATATGATCTAATTTCTAAAAAGTGTAGAAATCAAGTATCCATTATTTGAGAACCTTATTTTTTCATTAAATTGAACATTAAGTAAATGTAAATATTTTTTAACCTAAAATATAAATTGAGTGAATCTAGGGTTAAAAGGGTAGAGATATCCTAAGGCACAAGGATGGTAGATTATATCTAAAGTAAACCAATTAATTTGTAAACTCATATAAACATATACTAAATTTATTATGATAAGATATGTTAAAATATAAAGTATGGATATGATAGATATTATAATGATAATTAAAAAAATATTTAATTGGTTATGATCCTAATATAGATTTGTATCTAGAATAATAAGGAATAAGATTGTGAGTGGATTTTGGGTTAGCCATTAGATTATAGATTAATAAATTCTATGTCCTTAGACACTTGAATTGACCTATAATGTTTGTATTGATGCTTATGTCTAACCTAGATGTATTTTTTCTATACATAATACTTGTTGGATCTAGATGTGACCACATAAAATATTATAGGTTCTATTTTTCCTTCACTCAAGTTTGTTCAGATTTAGATCATGAATTATCACTCCTTGTCAAATATAGAAACTCTAGATATTCCACTTCCTAATGGCTATGAAAAAAATGGTTTAGTGGGCACACAATGTTGAGATACCCAAAATAGCCCTCTATCAATGATCACTACTTACAAAACTAATAATTTGAAGAGGGCCTCAAAATTATGTAGTTCTGCTCTAAGTGTTAGATTGTGTGTGTATATAGATATAATGTGTGATAATTAAATGCATAGTGTGACCTAACTTGTAACTTCTAAAATGTGGATCATGGAATGGTTCTTCAATAATTCAAACATATATATGTGTTGTCCCTATGTCTAATATGGAATATGGAAAAATAGGGAAGATTTACTCACTTGACTTCTTCATTTAATGTGTTTTATAAGTTATCTTATGAGAGGTAATACATTTCTAGGTGAAGAATGAATGAGGGTTGATATTGTATATATCAATGGAGAATATGTCACATTAAATCACTTAAGTTTACCATATTAATATATTTTATTTTTAAATTTAATGAATTTTAAGGAACTTGACACTTGCATTGGGATATGACACTTGTGTCAACATAGGAATTTAATTCGGATGTAAGTGTAAAAGTAGATAAAAAATAGGCATAGTTCTAGAACTTGCAAATATATAATATAAACAAGTTTATAACGTTATGATCATGATAGGAGGTTTGATTTATTATAATGTCATTGGTCATAATAAGAGATAATAAATAGGCACAAAGAGATAGTGTATGTGATATTTTTAGTAGTGGAAAGATCTAAAAGCTGAAGGTACATTCATGATATAAATTTTACAAATGTACAAGATTTAGGAGCTAAATAATTCAAAAATAGTGTCTACATCCCTCCATTTAATATAGTAATGAAATTTAAAGTTTAAAAGAAAAGAAATTCATACTTGACGCATGTGTATAACAAACCTTGCCTTTATATGAGTCCAACTTGAGTTATTTTCTAGTGATTAACTTGAAACCAAGAACATGTAACATTACATAATCAATGCATATAATCTCAAATTGAAATAATTTGAAATTATTGAAATTTAAATAGATCAAGGTTTAGGAGTACACATGTGTATCAATGCAACTACCTTACCTTTTGAAAATTTTATTTTGAAAAAAAAGCATAATTATAAATAATTGAAACTAAGATTAGGATAAAAATAAATATATAATGTGCATAAATATATAAATATTAGACATATTCCCCCAGCCTTGGAAAAAAAGGTGAGTTACCACCTAGAAGTTGAGATTAGGTCAACTATGCAACTCAATCATACTTATAACCTAGTGAGTGTGAGTGAACCAAGTCAAATCACACTATAAATCTAATGAGGTTAGATTATGTATTCAATTCCAACCTATAAACTTGGCAATATTGAGCAATTTAATCACGTTAACCATAACAAAAATGAACTAACTACTATATTAGATTGGCTCAATACATTTTATAAAAGTCTAACCTAATGGGTGATGACATTTCATAGAAGTGTTTTGAAATTTGAATCTAATTTTTATTTTTTAATTGGGGTTCCCTTTTGCATAGAATATTCATATTATATAAGTATCATGATGAAACTTGGGTATAGTAATGATACCGATATATAGAATTCTTTCATAATTACATATCTAAATCATATAACTATGATTTTTGGCCAATTTTCAAATTGTATAAGTTTGGAGAACATGTTTCCATAGCATACCCCCACTGTATATGTAAAATAAAAAGTGGTGTAAGTATGGAAAACATGTTTCCAAAACACACCCCCACTATATATATGAATATGGTAAACCATGAAAAATGTGTAAGCCATGCCTTTATGGCATGCCCCCACTAATATGTTTCCCATTTTGAGGTGAGGGAAAGTAGAATATGGTAATCACCTTACCTCAAAAGGATAATATAAATATATAATATGTTAATGAACCATGTATCATATAAAAAGAACATGTCTAGGTAGATATATCATTGAAGCATAAATTATGTGATCACATCAATTCTTAATATGCATGATGTAAATCATGACAATGTATAGATATTAATAATACAGCATCAACAAGTAATCAAACACGCATAAAAGAGCACTCAAAATCAACAAGGAGACCTCAAAATAAGGGGCAAGTTTAAATTGTGCACAATTTAAGGGACATGACTTAGTCAAATGTACACAAAGTAAATAATGACATATTAAAATTCCAACATATAACAAACCATGACATATACAAATGTCACAATAGGAAAACATAGGCACAAAGGCCATAATCAATGGAACATATTCAAATGCTCAAACAAGTAATAAAATTCATGAAAATAGTAGGAAAGAAACACACTCAATGAAGTGAAAAAAGGAAAACATAGACAATTAAAAACCAACACAACATACTAGCCTATGGATAAGGTGTTAGTAAAAAAAATTAAGTACAAAACATATCAAGTACATAGTGAAAGATATAAGTATGGATAAATTCACATGTAATTATATAAGATCAAACCAAATAATTTAAAGTGATAATAGAATATAGAACATGGATGTAACATGATAAAATAAGCATATAACCCTAGTGTCCACATGACATGATTATAAGGAAGTTTTAACATCTAAAAGTGCATAGATCATGTATACATGTATGCCTAAATCACATTCTAAAGATGTGTCAAACACACACACACAGATATATATATATATATATATATATATATGAATGAATGATACACTATCTACCACCTAGAACCGAAACAATATATACCAAGGAGCTAATAGAACATGTAAATGCTGACCTTTTTTTTATATTTTTGAAAACAAAAGAATATGCCAAAGAAAGGACTATTATATGATTTCATCTAATGTATTATTATAGTTATCTACCCACTATGAACCTAGAGAAATAAACTAATGGTACTACCATGGAACATGTACAGGTGTAGTATCTATCATTGTATAATTTGTAATGCTCTACATATGTATAATAAGAGTATGTGAATGCCAATAAATAATAGGAATAGGGGTTTTTGGAACCCACATGATTTTGGTGGAAAATAAATAATAGGAACATGTTTAGGTGTTATGGATATCTATATTTGATGTGTAGCAGATGAAGATTCTATAAAACCCACTATGGATCTCTAATGTATCTCCATTATTGGCTACTTAGGAAAGGGATTGCCTATTGTTTACCATTTTTAAAAAGATTAACTTTAGTATGTTTAATAACCACCTACCTTGATATAAATTTATCTTTTTTAAGTGGATCTTCATATGTTCTTAAAACTATAATTACCTAATTGGAATGAATGTATTTTAACACACCTATATACTATATAAGGTACAACTTAAAGTGTATGTATATGAGGTCATCCCAATAACATCTAAAAGACACCCATGGAAGGTATAACTAGAAATATAGGTACCACATGTTCAATTCCTAACTTTAAAGGTAATTCAATCACAAAAAATCTACTACGAGGTCCCATCAAATGCTCTAAATGATCTAGTCAAAGGATACAAATCATGATTAGTATAACCCAAATGCATAACTAATGTCATGGTAAAAAATTATTTGTTTTCACCATTATCAATCAAAACACTATGTAAAGGTTGGGGGTTAAGGTATATTTGAATGAATAAGGAATGGATATCTTAGTCATCATCCCTAATCTCACTTTTATCACAGTAATAACGGGTCTTTGAACCATAAGAGGTGTATTCCACATATACTTACCAATAATCCCATCCAATGTGTTCTTTTAATGTGATGGAGGAATATGTTCATTATATTCCATTTTCACCTACAAATCCTTTTTATAATGGTCTTATAAAATATTTCTAAATATTTTATGCTTCTAGTGATCACCAAATTATGAAATTGATTCCTTTAGAGGATCATAAAATGTAATATTTTGGTCATCAATGAGGTTTTGTATCTTATACTTCAAGATAAAACATATATTCATATAATTCCCATGGCCTTTGTGATAATGACAATAAACATTTGCATCATACCCTTTGGGTAGAAGTCTACTCATATAAACCTTTATAGGATGTGGAAGAGTGAAACTCTATAATCCAAGGGAGTAATGAATTGGTAGATTTAGGTAAGTATGTAAATTTCCTCTATGGTGAATTAGATAAGATAAGATGAGTAGGCTATTGTGACATCACATTAATCATAATATTTGTTTCATTTTTAGGTCTAGGAGGTTTTACCTTGTAACTTGGTTTGATGGTAAACTTGGTATTATATGTAGATGTAGTCAGTGTGTTTGCTACATACTTATGTTTGTTTAATGAGATAAGTTTCATTTCATGATTGAAAACATTATGGCATAAATCATATAAATACTTTATTTTTCTTTAAATAATGGAATCATGCAATGGGGTAATCAAAATTTACTTGATGATGTCTTGAAGCTATTTATGTGACATAGGATTGGTCATTTTAGATAGTATTGTCTTGTTTCATAGTCAATATTCATTAATTGGTTCATTAGTTCCTTATTTAATTTTTTCAACTTGGGCATATGAAAACTTTGTAGTGATATAGATAGACAAATATGCCAAAAATTGGTCTATAGTATGTTTGAATGCATTTAATAATTTGGTTGGAAAATGATAGGACCATATTAAAGCATAATATTTTAATCTCATTGGAAATAATTTGGTCAGAATATTATCATTGGAGGCATAATCAAGGCATGTCACATAAAAATATCAAAGACATTCAGGATCACCAATACCATCATAA
The DNA here is from genome assembly GCA_037957365.1 of Torreya grandis. Lineage (NCBI taxonomy): Eukaryota > Viridiplantae > Streptophyta > Pinopsida > Cupressales > Taxaceae > Torreya > Torreya grandis. Next base: position 471,635 of record JARHVA010004565.1, on the reverse strand, counting down.
AATGTGAACTTAATTATAATAAAACCAGCTAGAAAAGGGTGTAAATATGTCTTTGGTGAAATAGGATTATGCAACACCTCTAATAAATGAATAACATAAGTTTATTCATATAATTTTATTCATTATTTGTAACCTTAGTTTACAATAGTTTTATACTTTGGATAAGAGGTTTCACCTCTTGGTATTTAAGGTTGCATATTAAAGAGGTCACCAAAGGAGGTGTACACATAGGTTGGGTATATATAGGCATTAAAACTAGTAATTGGATTGAAATATTAAGGTTTACAATGTAATATGTGGTAATAATAGTTTTAGGTAATAAAATTTGGAATACATGTCTCATGTCCCCATTAGAGGTATGAAGCAGTAATGTGTTGAAGGAAAGATTCGTAGTATATGAGGATGACCCATAGCTCTATATTATGATCAATAGGTGAACCTACTTGTGCATATATGTTTCTAATATAGTTCTTAGTATTTGCTCAATATCTTCAAGGTTTTGACAAATATGCTCATGAAATAATGCAATTACTTTCACTTGCTCATTATCTATTTACTTAGGTTCATCAATTCATTAGAACCATGGTTTTCATTATCAAAATCTTATTATATGATAACCTCACCAATATGTTTTCATTATCAACATTTGTATCATCATGGACCAAAGGATTAGGTCATTCATTAATTTTAGACATATTAGGTGGTATAAGATGATGCTCAATGTGTGTAATAAGTATACCTTTGATTCTATGGCTATGCCTAAGTTGTATACAAAATAATATAAGTAATAAATAAATAATTAAAATAACATGAAGCCCTAACAAATTGAAAAACCTTAGGAATAAAAAAAATTGCATTCATATAGCTCAAATTCACCAAATGTTTAAATCTAAAATATAGATTGGGGGAATTGAGGGTTAGAAGGGTAGAGATAGCCTAGGGCATAAGGATGGTATATTATCTCTAAATTATATTAATTAATTTACAAACATAGATAAATACATATTAAATTTATTATGCTTAGATATGCTAAATTATAAAGTACAACTATGTTATATATTGAAATGATAATGAAAAAAATACATAGTTGGTTTTGATGCTAATATAGATTTTGATCTAGATCAGGAAGGAATAAGATTGGAATTGGATCCTAGGTTAGTAATTAGATTTTAGATGAAGCACTTATGTGGCCTTAGACACTTTCATCAATCTTAGACAACTACATTGATGTTTTGTCTAAACTATACATAGGTGTCATTCATATATATATATATATATATATATATATATATATATATATATATATATATATAATAACTATTAGATCTAAATGTGACCACATAAAATGCTTTGGGTTCTGTATCACCTTCACTCTAGTGTGCTCAGACTAGATCATAAGATGTCACTCCTTGTCAAATAGTAAAATCCTAGTTCTTCATCTTCATAGTGGTTGTGTAAAAATGGGTTAGTGGGCACATGGTGTCAAGCTACCCAAAATAACCCTATATTGATGAGTGTTTTTTTACATAACCATTACTTTATAGAGGGCCTCAAACTTATAGTTTTACCCTACATGTTGTATTGTGTATGTATAATTATGTAATGTGTGATAAGAAAATACATAGAGTGGCATAGCTTGTAACTTAGAATATGTGACTAAAAGGATGCTCCTTTAGTACTTTAGACCTATATAGATGTTATCCTTATGACTAATATGGAAATAGGGGAAAATAATGAAACTTTTATCACTTTACTACTTGATTGAATTCCTTTTTTAATTTTCCTTGTGAGAGGTAAGAAGTTGCTAGGTGAAGAATGAATGAGGGTGGATCTTATATAAATATATATAAGTCCTTTTAGAGAATATCTCACATTAAATCACTTAGGTTAACCATAGGAATATGTTTCATTTTTAAATTGGATTAATTTTAGGTCTCTTCACACTTGCATTAGTATATGATGCTTATGTCAAGATAGGACACCTGTGCCAATGTAGGTGTCTAACTAGGATGTAAGTGTTAGGGCATCTGAAAAAGAAGCATAGGTCCTAAAATTGTAAAGATAGAAGATAAGTAGGTTTATTATATTTTTAGATGATATAAGGTCTAAAACATCATAATATCAATGGTTAGACTAAGAGATAATAAATAGGAATAAAGAGATAGTGTATGTGATCCTTTTGGTAGTGTTAAAGTCTATAAAATAAAATTACATCCATGATGTGTATTTTCTAAGTGTATAAGACTGAGGTGCTATATAATTTAGAAATAGTGTCTAAAAATATATTTTAATGGAAATTAGAGTGAGAATATGTTTAAGTGTACATGTTTTTTATTATTTATTAATTAAACACAAAATTTATGGGAGGCTAGCTAAGTGTATTTTTAGAATCCAAAAATATGACCTTGAATTTGAAACTTATAGAATGATAAAAGTAAATGACTTAGATAAACATCTTGTTGAAAATACTAATTATGATTTTAATATTTAATTTTTGTTGTTTATGATAAATTGAATGCTAAACCACATTTTCATACTATGAATTTGTTAATGTTGTTTAAAATTTTAAAATTGGACTTAAAATACAATAATGGGATTACTTACTCTCAACAGATTATTGGTATCATGATCTCATTTATTATTTTTGTAATCATAATTCTCTGACTCATTAGATAAACACCAAAGAAGAGGTCTCAAATTTTAATCTTTAAAATTTATATTACTTTAATATTTTATATTTAATATAAATAGAGATGAAATTTTATTATGTTTCCTTACACGTTATCAAACTCAAAAGGTTATTATATTTTTCCATGAAGGTAGTTATGGTAGACATTTCAATTAAAAGTCTTACATGCTAGTTATTATTGTCTAACTCTATCCAAAGATGCCTTTAAACTATTTAGTTTATGTATGCCTTGTGAAATATTCTTAGGAAGAGAAACATTACCTACAATTCCATGAAATCTAATTATTCATGTGAAACTATTCAACAAATGGGACATATAATTCATCTATGATATTTATGATTTATCATTAGTTGGTCATCTATATGTGTGTGTGTTTGGGTGTGTGTGAGTGTGTGTGTACACATATACATACATACATATATACATACATGCATACATATAGATATTTATGTGTATATGTATATGTGGGTGTCTGTGTGCACACACACACACACACATGCATGTGTTTAGATATACATAATTAATTATTTTATGAAATGGCCTGAATCTATAAATCTCAAAAGTTATCAATTGATAAGTCATTTATTTATTTTTAAATTACACATTTTCATGTTTTGGAGTCCCTTATAAAATTATTTTAGATAATATTCATGAATTTACTTCAAACAAATACTTATAATTCTTAGGATATTATTGTATTCTTTTTAGTCACTCATCTAAGTATTATCCTCAAAAAAATGGATAGGATAAATCAATTAAAAATTTATTTTAACCATGAATAAAATTGTATGAAAAAACAAAATAAATTAGAATATTAAAATAGTTGAATCTTTATAGGATGATTGTACTATAGTCATATATGCAATTGGTTATTCTATTTCAATACTTGATTCTAGTTTCGAAAGAACTATGCCAATTGTATTACATGTTAATTTGGAAATAATTTATCTCCAATATGAGTCTAAAAATATTGATATAATATAAAAAATACTATATGATCTATTATCAATAGATGAAGTAAAAACTACTTCATTACAAAAACTTGAAAAAACTAAATAAAAAATTAAAAGGTTATTTGATAAGAAAGTTCCTAAGAAACAATTCAAGGCTTGTGAACTATTTCTATATTTGGATAAATCTCATGATGATCCTAGAAAAAATCATAAATTTTATTCTTTATGGCTAGGACCATACAAAAAAGTTATTATTCTTGGATGAAATGTTTTTCTTTTATAAGACCAAGATGGAAATTGGCTACATCATATAATTATTGGCCATCATTTAATTTTTTTTAATGATTGATCCTTCACTTTTTATTTATTTATTTATTTTTTAATTATTATTTAATTTTCCGTTTATGTTTTTTCTATTTTATTTATATTTTTTATTTTTTGTTTGCTAAAAAATCAAAATATCAAAAGTATTTATGAAATACTTGACATACA